>JASCZW010000627.1:0-46063 GCA_034211315.2 Aedes japonicus
GGCACCATGTGTAGTTTTTCTGCACGAAATGAAGTACCGAGGACTTTGTACACATGTAATTCAGAACGTTTCATTGTTTTCTGCAACAAAACAAACTGAAACTTTCGCCTTTTCATAACATCCCTGATCGAAATGTTGGGATAACGCTTAAATTGGTTCAATACCATCCTGGCCTTCTCCGGATTTGATGTGCCACGTTTTTTGCCACTACTATTTTTCCGCTTGGTTGTCTTACGGTCCTTGAACGTTTTGATCCCATGAGATACGGTTGAATTTGCGATTCCCGAGCTGTTTTCCGGTCCATCGATGAGAACCGTTTGGGTTTTCGAAGTGAGTGCCTGAAAATTTGTTGGCGCACTGTTTCTTCATTCGAAGCCATCACTGAAATCACTCAACCGATTTTCACGAAACTCATTACAATTGACACAAGACAGTGAAATACATTCAGTTAAAATTTCAATAATTTTAACCCACACGCTAAAAAGTTACGAACAATTGCGTGTGTCCAAATTTCATCGAATACAGTCTTTAGCAGTGGCAACTTTTCCGTATTAAATTGGAAGAAATGATCAGAATCGAGTGTTTTGTGTGTTGTTAAACGATTAACGTAATTGACGAATAAATTGTGAATAACTTGTGTACTCAGGTGTTCGGTATTCAGTGCATATTCATTATTTCCACTGAGGTCTGCTCATTGAGCTCAAGATAGGTTCCGCTTCCTATATCGATTTTTAACAAACAGAAAAAACGTGACAGCTCCAAAACTCAACCGTTTGCGGGCAGCGCTTGCAGCGATCAGTGACGACAAATGAAGGTTCTGTCTAAAACAAATAAATGTAATAAATAGCAGGCTTTGCGTTACAATACCGGTGCGCTGTAGCCATGGTTAACAAGAAGAGAGAATCATGGGTCCTCAAAGCAACAGTGCTGCCATAGCTGCCGCTCAACTGCGAAACATTTTTTATTGTCCAGTACTGTTGGACAGCTTTGAAACAATTTTGTTATTGCATAAGGACGTACGTTTGACTTGACTACACCTCTGAGGTTCTGTATGAAAAAGACTATGACTTATTTTGACAGCTGTTTAGTGTCAATGTGTTGCTTGCCTTGTAAACAAACGAAAACCTTCATTAAAAGTTAAAGTTGTTTCAAGCGGAACAATGCGAGGTCTTACGTGAAGAAAAGCGACAATCGATTGTGACCTAGTACTAACTGAAAAGGGATTGTCGCTAAGAAAATTAGCAAAAGAAGAAGTGTTCGTGTCTGTGCGGTCTAAAATACGATCAACCGGTTTGTTATGCATAACACATTGAAGGACTTACCCGGCCGTGGTAGAAAAACAGGTGCGTCAAACCCAAATTTGGACAAACAAATTTGCAAATTTTTTGAAGGAAAAAGGATGTATCCATAAGAGATTGCGCAAAATAGTGGAACGATGATTGGAATTGTTCAACGCTCAAAGGAGCGAAATTCCCTGAAGACGTACCAGAAACAAAAATGTCCAAAACTAAGCAAAATTCAGGCAGATTCCGTGAAAACTCGGGCTCGGAAGCTGTACGGCGACGTTTTGAGCAAACATGACATGTGCATTATCATGGATGGCGATACGTACGTCAAATTGGACTACAGGGCACTTCCAGGGGCACAGCTTTACACCGTGAAGCGTGGAACGGATGTCCCAAATTCGGAGAAATCGATTTTTGCGAAAAATTGTAAAAAAGGTGTTGGTTTGGCAAGCCAATTGTGACACTACCGCAAATATGAACGCCGAAATGTACCGGAAGGAATGCCTGCAGAAACGAATTCTGCCACTAATTCGAAAACACAAAGGTTCGACACTGTTTTGGCCTGATTTGGCATCCTGCCACTATGCGCGTGCCACCTTGGACTGGTATGAAGAGAACAATGTCCAATTTGTGGAAAAGGCGATGAATCCTCCAAATTGTCCGCAAATAAGGCCCATTGAGAAATTTTGGGCTTTGATGAAAGGAAAGCTGCGGAAGAAGGCTAGAGGAGCAGATGACATCATCAAATTAAAAAAGACTGGGTAAACGTAAGCAAAACCATCGACGGAACGGTTGTGCAAAACCTCATGAGGAACATCAAGAAGAAGGTGCGAGAGCTGGCCAGATCTACGAAAAAATAAATGAATACTGATGTAATGTGCCTTTTTTGATGGTCAATAAACAATGTAAATGAATTTGAGTTGCAAAACAAATAAAACATATTTAAATACAGCAATTTTTAGGTGTACTTATAATCTACGATACAGTCTTTATGATAGTGCCAGATGATGGAGATCAACCTCAAATCACTGAAGAAATTAAATTAAAATAAATTTTAACTCAATATCCGACATCACATTCTGGCAGACAACTCTAAACAGCTCAAACCCTCAAGGATTCAACAATCCTAGATGTGAGTGGAGCTGATGAAGACATTGCCTGAGTACACGTGAACAAATGCAAAATAAGCCAAAGGTAATAACTCAGTAGCAAGAAACCTCGAACTCACTGATTAAACCAACAATCAAACGTGCGGAATACTGTCACCTGATTAAGTTAGGAAGAAACGTAAAGCGGACTGTGTTGATAGTGTGGCGAATGATGATCAGGAATAAGCTTCCACGATGTCAGCGAGCGCTTAATGCAGGACCAATGACTCGCTTGTTCGGGTTTCCAGGGTTAGATGAGTCGGTTATAGACAGAAATTGGTTGTGCAACAAAATAAAAAGTACTTTCACTGGCTGTACGATCTATCGTGATTTCTCTGTCCTGCTTCCTTTTTGGAACCGAAATGATAAGCCAAAACATCTTACCCTTGTTTGGAGTTGATGGAAGTGGCTGTGCAGGATCTAAAGGGTGTATTCGATAAAAATGGCACACAGAAATTCTTCTGTAACTTTTGAATTGTATGAGTAAAAAACCTAGAAATTTGAGTAGATCTTATCCATAGTGTATTATTTACATCTGCCAAGTTTCATAGTTATACATTCAGTAGTTCCAGTCATAGTCGTCGAAACAAGAAATTGTCCGTGAGAAAATTTTGTGCACTCACAATCAAAATCCAGGGGCGTCCCACCGGTGGATTGCTAAAAGGCTTGGAATTGCAAAATCAGTCGGTTTTGTGCAGAAAACCATGAAGCGTGCTGGGTTACATGTTTACAAAGTGCAAAAAGCCCCAAACCGGAATGAACAACAAAACATCACTGCGAAAACCCGCGCCCGGAAATTTTACACGAAGCGGCTCACCAAATCCGGTTGCATCGTGATGGATGACGAAACATACGTCAAGGCCGACTTCCGTCAACTTCCTGGGCAAGAATATTTCGTTGCCAAGTCGAAGTTTGATGTTCTGGAGGATGTTCGAAAGAAGAAACTATCGAAATTTGCAAAGAAGTTTCTAATCTGGCAGGCGATTTGCGGATGTGGTGAAATAAGTGCTCCCTTCATCACTTCCGGAACAATAAACGGTGCGACTTACACGGAAGAGTGCCTTAAGAAGCGTCTGGCAAGCATTCATTAAGAAGCACAAAGGATCAACTCAGTTTTGGCCTGATCTAGCATCCTGCCACTACGCTCGAAACGTATTGGAGTGGTACCGAGCCAACGGAGTCAATTTTGTGCCAAAGGATATGAACCCACCAAATTTACCGGAACTTCGTCCAATTGAAAAATTCTGGGCAATTATGAAAAGGGAACTTCGCAAACATCCCAAAATTATAAAAACAGAGCTAGAATTTAAGAAAATTTGGGTAAAAACAACAAAAACACTGGGAAAATCGGTTGTACAAAATTTGATGGGTGGAGTCAAAAGGAAGGTGCGGGCATTCGGGATGGGAGAAAACAAATATTGTAAATAAAAACAAATAAGACAAATGTTGTAAATCAAAACTCATTAGTAGTTCTTCATTCCCTGAAAATTTCAAGAAAATCCGATAATCAGTTTAATATTGATGAGTATATATGTGTGTGCCATTTTTATCGAATCCACCCTTTATGCTCGTCGTGCGCAACAGATGTACCCCAAATAAACTTGAATAGAACACAACTTCAACTCGACTTGAGCTGGTTTTGACCCGATTGTGTCTGGCTTGAATATGAGTTGAGCCGGACTTGAATCTGACTGGGATGTAAGTTTCTTGGGATTCAAAATTTGTGCTCTTGAAGTATCGAGCCATTCAGCTCCCAGAAATCATAGAAATATTAAATTGCTACTCTCTTCTGTTTGCTGTAGCGCAATTTTTTTTAACAAATTTGGTTTTCATATTGCTGTAATCTTGCGTTCATTTTTATTTGAGAAAAGTAGTTTTGGTTTCATTGTATTGACAAATCATCAAGTGGAATACTCATTTTTCTTTCAACGGGAAAAATGTACAGTAAATTGACTTTTTAATTTGGGCTCACTGATAGCAGGATCAGTTTTAAATTGGTGTGTACCACGCCACAGGAATTAATGTGATAGTAAACATTTAATCTTCTAACGACCAAAAACGGCAGCAACCTGAGTGAGCTTTGTGACGTGGTATGTGTTACTGCTACCTGTCTACTTACTAATTATGTGCCGTGATGTTCAAGCATGCCTGTATCGAGTGTCCCGTTCGGCCTAATGACGTTCGACCTAATGGCTTTCGGTCTAGTGAGCCATCACTTAAAATTCATACCAGTTTTTCGTTTTTATGAGCATGTAGGGAAGCGGAACCTATCTTGAGCTCAATAAGCAGACCTCGAGTAGAAATCGATGAATATGCACTGAATACCGAATACTGAGTATACAAGTTTCACAATTTATTCGTTCACTTACCGTTAATCGTTTAGCTACACACAAAACATTCGATTCTGATAATTTTCTTCCAATTTAATACGGAAAAGTTGCCACTGCTATGTATCTACATTAATAATATCACGAAAAAACATTAATCCCATCTGTGTACATATGTTTTTGTTTTGTTTTTCCGTCAGCCCATTTCCTCACATGGTGACCAATCACCGACGCCAGGGAGACGACTCCACCACCTGGACCCTAAACTAACGACTCATGACTATAAAAGCCGGGACCAATGGCTTTACTTCCCTTCCGAAGGAAGACGTTACCTGATTTTTTTCGCCTCAGAAAAACCACCGACGTCGGCTGGAATTGAACCCAGACCCACTGGGTTTTTAAGTAGCAGTCACGCTTACCATTACACCACCGACGCCGGCATGTGTACATATGTTAATCGTACACTCAGCGAAATAAACTTTTGATATTCATAAGATTGCATTATGATTATTTGCTATAAGAATACTGTATAAATTTCATAAATTTATCTTATGAAATGATGTTGAAAAAATAAAAATATGGAGCAACCTAGTTTCGAACCTTGAACGTTGAGGTTATGGGTCCAGTAACTTGCTCACTAGTAAACATCAACACTTGTAATTAGGAAAGCTCAAAGACGTACAAGAACAACGTCGTGTGAAACAACATCCATTCATAAGTCAGCCTTATGAAATTCAAATGCATCGTTCATAAGTTGAACCCTATGAAATTCATATGATTATTTGGTTGGGTGTACTGATTTTAATCAAGAAAAAATATAAACAAGTTAACGCTTTCCACTACTACACCCTAAAATGAAGTAGATCATTTGACAGCACTTCACGTGTGTTGGGTAGCATCCATATAACCAAGACAAAATGGAAGGGTTTGTTTGTTATTCTTCCATGAGAATAATGACAACAAGACTCACCATAACGCTGGGCATAGAATGCTCTCTCAATTAGGCTTTTTGACGTTTAATCACCTTTCCCTTTCTAGCACATGCAGAGGAATGATGGTTTGTTTTCCTCCAAAAGATTTTCCTTCTTACTTGCACTCCTTTGTTTTGAATGGCGCTGTAGTGTGCGTGCGTTCAAGGTCACTTAGCCTAATGATTGAACACATTAAATGTTGAAAAAGCTACAATTAGAAGTATGTTATTATTTATTTAATCTATGGAAAAATAAAATAGTTCAACTTTGGTGGTGATATTGAAGTACTGCCAAACCCATTTCATTCGAATATGAGTCATAATAAAATAGTTTGGCAACATCAGGCGATTACATCGATTGTAAACACGATTCAGAATAGGTGCAAGCGTATTTAAATTATTGTGAAAATTATTCCCATAGTTTTCTAATATTTTATCACGTATTCGTAGATTCTCGTGTGGTTAGTGTAATAAGTGAAGTGTGATTTTTCATGGTTTGTGCAATTACGCAATGGAAATGTGTGGGGATATAGTGCAATTAGAGAGAAAACTTGGAGTCTGGCTCGAGTATATTCCCTAGTACGGTTAGATCAATACGACGAATTTGTAGTGCAAAGGTAAGAAATTGTGTTAAAATTCTGACTGCTCATTATTTTTACGAAATTTAAGTCTCCGAAACTTTTTTGTAGCTTTGAGTTATATTCAAGACCTAATTTTATTTGCCAGGATTACATATGCTTGATTACTGCGTCCATTTATTGGAGAAGTTAAACATCTTTTTACGTTTGCAGTTGGATGACTGCAGAATGTGATGAATATATGTACTATGGTGAGAATAGGTTCCGCTTCCCTATTTTAATGAAAAGAATCATCACTCACCCTAATCCATGCTGAGAAGTACGGTAAGCATGGCCTACCACAGCTAGAAGAAGTTGCCACAAAGCTGATCGCCGCTTACGCGTAGTTAGCAACCACCGGGGTAGGTTATCGTTATTATTCCAGAAGAAAAAATCGACGAACAAGAGAGGACTTAACTATAAACCATGGCCCATAAGCGCTATTGTTAGACGATTTTGGAAGTTCTGTGTTACAACCAAATCATTACATTTCGCAAATCGAACGAGTTTTGGAAAGCGTAAGAAGTTGTCATCTTGATTGAAAACAATGTTATCTGGAACAATTTCCAAATTTTGAAACCTGATTCTAATCACTGTGCCGGGGAGCAAAGTTGACCAATTACGTTTTTAAGTTGACATACACACTCAGATTATTTTACAGAAATCTGTAAAGTTTTACCGAATTCTCAACTGCTGAACGTTCGGTAATCCAATTTTACGGATTTCGGTAAAATTTTACCGAAATCCGGTAAATTTTTTACAGATATCTGTAAAATTTCACCGAATCCGTAAAATCGGATTACCGAACGTTCAGCTGTCGAGAATTCGGTATAACTTTACAGATTTCTGTAAAAAAAAATCTAAGAGTGTACCCCTTTCAAATTATTCAGAAACTGAAACGCAACGTTACATTCTCAAAAACATGCACATCACTAGCAACCACTCGAAGCCACCAGAAGAAGGAAGTACGGCAATCAAATAAAAAAAAAAACGACGAAAGAGTCTCCGCTCAACGACAACGATATATGTATCTACATACGAGAATGGGAAGAACCGGAGGACAAGTTTCTTGAAGTGGCACACTTTTAGATAAGAACACGAGTGACGACGAGGAAGGAAATAGGGAATCTTACTTTTTTTCGAGTCAGGAACTTATCATGCCTTGCACTAGGTCAACCGTTGTCAGACATGGATGGACCAATTGGAGTAGAATGCATACCAGCATCCACGAATGTAGATCAATTTTCCGGACCACAAATGTCCTTCCGCATTTGTGATGCAATATTTAGTTGAATGTTTCCATCTATTACTTTGAGTAATTGATGGGCAAAGTCTACGACCGTATCTACATAATAATCCAGTTATAAGTGTAATTTGTGCTCTCTTCGCTTGTTCCTCTCGGTCTTCATTAGCATATGCTGTACGAGAGTACGACTATCTTCGGTTTTGAGTCACCGCTGGCTGGCTGGCTGGCTGAGGCGGTCTCCTTGAACCGAGAAGAAATTGGCGTCGCCGTCGTGATTTCTTTTGACTGGGGTTGTCCTCACATTGCTCGCTTCCCGACCGCGTCTGTGTCTTCTAGTTGTAGAACGGTGATGATGATGCAGTGTGACTCAAGTTCTGCGTTTATTTTTTTTTCATTACGACCACGCCGATTGTAGACCTAGAAGAGCAATGGGAGCAATGGGTGCGTTTGCAGAAGGGCATATAGGCAATGGTTGGCGAGAAGAAGGTAGTCAGAGGTGCTTCTCCCGTTTGTCGCTTTATGGTTTAGGCCTAGTCTCAGTGATGGGAAGGTACTTTCGGATTGGAATAGATGGAAACTGCTACTAGGATGAACCGACTACGACTGACGACGGCGGCGGCGGAAAGATAGCTTCATGTAATAATATAGTATCGCGACAGTTGGCGTGAGTTTGCTATGCTGGTGCTACTGCAGCATAGGGGAACTGGTCTTTAGTGTTTGTGTTTTGGTGCTTTGCTGTTTAATGCTGCGGTTACGGTACGTTGAAATTCGATTTTTTGTTGTGTACAAATATTAAGTACCACACACAGATGGAGAAACGTTTCAAGCAAATGTGGAAAACTGCTTATGTTAATTCCTAGAAAGTGTGAGCTGTTTAGTGAATACCTGTAGTAGAAATGAGAAGAAAAATATATTTTCCATTTAATTCCAACCTTATTGCTTATCTTGACAGATACGCGTATTTCGTCCAATGTGCAGACTTCTTCAGTGTCGTACTTCAGTCGAGTTATTAGTACACGACACTGAAGAAGTCTGAACATTGCAGAACAAATCCGCGTACCTGTCAAGATAAGCAATAAAGATAGCTGAAATTCAATGGAAAATACTAACTTTTCTTCTAATTTCTAGTTGCTCTAGTTGTTCAATGAAAAAAGACCTCAGATTGTACTGACGGTTTCAAATATAAGCTTGTTACTGGAACAACTGTTTAAGTCGGCACACGTCATATCGCAGTTTGATAGTGGACCGGGTTTTGACAAATGGACCTTTAGACCTATTTTACAATTAGATCTATACATATTCCTGGATTCGGCAGGTGTATTGAAGACTTGACGGAGAATCCCCCGGAGGTTGAAGCGGATCAAGGTTTATATTGTGAGCTTTCTGTAGCAAACGAGGTTCTGTATGTTGAACGTGAGAAGAACTCCGCCAAAGAATTGTTGAAGGCAGTTGAAATTACATTCGCAAGAAGTCCATTGGTACCCAGAATCTACTCGGGAAGCTGCTGAATCGTCCAAGTAAGCCCAGGCCCGAAGATCTCATCAGGCAACTGTAGACGGTCGATACGTAAATCTTTGAAGAAGATGCGATTATTTCTTTGTTCCACAGCCTTCCGGATTCATACTTAAACCTCTCTGAATGAGATCTTACCCTGGAAATGGTTGAACAACACCAGCGAGCGCTCGCAGTACAACAGTCGTCGTATTTATCAAGGTAAAGGCCGTAGACACCAAAATCCGGACAAAGTATTTATCCTGTTTCTTAGTCAAATCACTACGAAATGGAATGAAACTTGTTATGTACATAACCAATAAATAGACAAACGTGAATCACACACATTGTTTACAAAAGCGCATTCTGTATTCAAGATGGCGCCGTCTGAATTAGCACGTAGAAAATCTATCTTGCATAAATGTTTCGATAATCCCAATTCTGCTGTTCGATTCATTGCAAAATCATTAAATGTGCCAAAATCAACTGTTGCACATGTAATTAAACGTTATAAAGAGGGCCTTACTGTCGAAAAAAAAAACAGAAAGTGGTGGTGAACATGGACAAAGCAACACAAGGAAGGAGAAAAGAGTCCTTGTTGCTTTTCAGGCAAACCCGAAGGTGTCAACACGGACTGTTGCGAAAAAGAGCAAATGTCAACCAGTTATGTGCAAAAGTGAAGTCTAAAGCTCATGCATACCCAGATCGTAACGCAAAGCAAAAATCGGTAAAAACACGCCCCAGCAAGCTTTATGAATTACTTCTCACAAAATTTCATTGTGTTGTCATGGATGACGAAACATACTGCTTCAAAAAATTCAAATATCTTTCGGGAACGAAATTTTACACTGCAACTAGCCGGAAAAGGCCCTTGAACATCTGAAACGGAAGTATAAAACCAAATTCCCTGGAAAATATCTGGTCTGGCAAGCAATATGTTCCTGTGGGCTAAAATCTCAGATTTTCGTAACCACAGGTACCGTTAACGCTGAGATTTACCGGCAAGAATGCCTCAAAAAGCGGCTCTTACCTTTCCTGAGAAAAAGTGTGACTCAATTCTTGCTCTGGCCAGATTTGGCCAGCTGTCATTACGCTAAAGATATACTCACGGGGTATGAGCAAAATAACGTTATTTACGTTCCCAAGGATTGTAACCCACCAAATTGTCCACAGCACCGCCCGATTGAAACATACTAGTCAATGGTCAAGGGGAACCTCAAAAAGCTTGATGGAGAGGTATCGACGATCCAAGAACTTCGTTCTTTGTGGCTTACTGCTTCGAAGAAAATTGACTAGGACACCGTGCAAAGATTGATGAAGGAATGAATAAAAAAGTGCTCGCACCAGCTTATGGAAATAAATCCATTTAAATCTACAGATAAAAAGAAACATTGAATTTTCTGCGTTATCTAATACACATAAAGGGAATGCTAGATTTGGCAGAAAATAATGGGATATTTTATGTAAATTTAAGGCAGATAACGCCTGAATCTAGCCTGTTGTATAAAAGATTGTTGTATGGCGTATCAAAGACTACAACCAATTGCGTTGCTTACGCCTCCTTTGGCTTGGAATTAAACGAGGGAAAACTTTACGTGCTTGTTAAAATTATTTTTTTTGTATGTGTACACACTTAGATTTTTTTTACAAAAATCTGTAAAATTTTACCGAATTTTCAAACAGCTGAACGTTCGGTAATCCGATTTTACGGATTTCGGTAAAATTTTACCGAAATCCGGTAAATTTTTTACAGATATCTGTAAAATTTTACCGAAATCCGTAAAATCGGAATACCGAACGTTCAGCTGTTAAGAATTCGGTAAAACTTTACAGATTTCTGTAAAATAATCTGATTATGCATATGCCGTTTTGTTGAGCATCCCATTTATCTATAAAATAAAATAAATAATATGAATCCAAAACTTGCTGTTGTTATTCTACGATTTTTTTTTGTATGTCCGGATTTTGGCGTGAACGGCCTTTTATGTGCAAATCGACTTTACACAACCCACGCCCGAATCCAATAACAATCTCAGAAATACAGTGGTTGATCCGATTGTGTTTTCTCAGGGTGGTCCACATCAAATTGCATCACGGAAAACGCTGTAGAAAATTACTCATTGGGTATTTTCTCTTGAAACTTTTGATAGAAGTAGTTTAGAGTGTTCTTCTTGTTGTATTTTTATCGCTGTTAGGTTTTCGAAAATTGTAAACAATGGCGTCACTCGAAAAGCAACGTCACGAATTGATTTTGCGCAAGCGCCTGGTAAATTCTCAACTCTCATCGGAATATCGGCAAACAACTCGGAATCCTGCAGTCAACGGTGAGTCGTGTGATTAAACGTTATTACTAAACTCTGAGCGTTGAACAGGTGGAGAAATCCTGTCAGAATAGATGTTCTATTAGTGATCAGGATCACAAGTGTGTCGTGAAGGCGTTTAAGCGGAATCACAATGCTTCGTCAGGGGATGTGGCCTAAAAGTTGAATCTGTTCAAGTCTTTCGTGCATAGAAATAATCGGGAGGAACTGCATACGTACAAAGTTCAGAAGGCTTCAAATCGCGTCAAACGGTAAAATACGGTGGAAAAGACACTTGCTCGGAAACTTTACAGCGAGATGCCGACGAAGCCTCATTGTCTCATCATGGATGATGAGATTTAATTTAAGTAGAACTTCCGGCAGCTTCCGGGGCTACTGTTCTTTACCGCTCAGCACAAGTTTGATGTTCCGGAGGAAGTGAAGAAGCAGAAACTTTCAAAGTTTGCCAAGAAATACATGATTTGGCAAGCAATCTGCTAATGTGGCAAACGAAGTGCGCCGTTCGTGACTACCGGGACTGTAAACGGGGAGATCTACCTTAAGGAGAGGTTTGTTTCCTCTGCTGAAGCAACCCGAGGACCCTACGATCTTCTGGCCGGATCAAGCTTCGTGCCACTAACGTTTGCATTAAAAAAATGGACGAAAATTGCCGATTTTTTTATGGGTTTACCTTCACCCGCGCAGACAAAACTTCCCATGCAGCATCAATCATAGTAACCCATGAGTCAGTAGACTAAGTTTGACAGCTCTATCAGTCGAAGTCTAACCGTAACCGTGGCAATGACTGGCAGGGCACTTCGTATTTTACTTCCCTCACGAAGGAAGTGAGCTCCGAAGTGAAGTTCATTTCACACACCAAGTTCCCCAAGAAGGTGCTGCTGTGGCTGACAATCAGCGAGAAGGGGATGTCAAAGCCGCTCTTATTTCGCTCCGGACTGGCCGTGAACGGGGAAATTTATAGTACGAAATGCCTGCCGGAAGTTGGGTCGTTCAAGAAATACCATAAGGACGAAGACGCGGTTCTCTGGTCGGTTTTGGCGTCGGTCCACTACTCGAAGCGATCGTTGGAGGAGATGGAGCGGCTGAATATCGATGTCGTACCCAAGTCGACCAACCCGCCCAACGTCCCCCAGTTGCGTCCCATCGAGAATTTCTGGGCCAACCTGAAGCGTAAAATCTACTCCAACTATTTTGTCGCGATAACTGAGGAGGAATTGATAAATAAAACGAAGAAAGAACATGCCTACACGCATGTTTTCGTCCGCCATGGCGAATGTTCCGGTTAACTATCAGAACGCCACTCGCAAAGGCCGTAGAATTTTTTTGCAAGTAAGCTTGAATAATTACCTTCCATGGGAAATTTTCAAAAGCAATTATCTCTCGTCCATTTTTTAATGCGAACGTTAAAGACTGGAGCTGAAAACTGCTGAAAAATAGATGCAATTTTCTAATTTCAAGTGCAATAAGTGATGCATCGTTTGAGGAGCAAGTAATTTTTGTACAGAAAATAAGAAATTGTGAAGCGATAAGGTAACATTACACTGGGTGGAGGCAGTGGAGCTTTTTCTTAATTTATTGAGCGCTGATTATAACTGTATGGAAAAGAGGTGACAAGAGAGAGGATGAAATGATAATGTTAATTCCTAATCAAAATAAATAAACAGATAGATAAAAAATGATAGTTGGAATGTTAGAGGTTGCATAACAGACAACAAAAGGTCTGATATCGATCGTACGCTAGAAGTATATGATATTGATGTAACGGTACTACAGGAAGCAATACACTAGGATGTTAAATCCACATGGCAAATTGTAACTGGTCAGTCAAAGGAAATCATCAATAAAGCAAGCGGTCTACAGGGTGCGGCGGAAAATAATGCGGAAATGTTCAAACTTGAGTATTGGGTTAATTCGTGTAGCTAGTGACTAATTTCTGTCAAAAGTGTATTTGTTTATGTTTACTTTCAAGTGCGGCATCCAAACATTCTATTTGTTTTATTGCAAATCCGTTAAAATGTTCGTGAAAGAGTGATCACCAGTTTTTTGTTCGCCCAGAAGAAGCCGAAAGAGATTGCCAAGTTGGACTGTTGCCATTTGGCAACAGTTTACCGCATAAAAAGTACCTGCAGGATGGTCCTAAGCAGCGGAAGCCGGGAAGCGGACGTCCGCGCTTTGCACGCACGCCAAACGTGATCAAATCGGTCCGTGTAAAAATTGCTCGCAACCCGGTGCGTTCCATAAAAAAACTTGCAAAGGAAGCCAATGTTTCGGAGAAATCCATGCGGAGAATCATCAAAGCATCTTCCAGAGCCAGAGTGAAACGCCACTTGATTACGGACCGGGTCAAGGAACTACGAGTGACTCGTTCCAAGAGATTGCTTTCCTTGTTGAAGAAGGAAAAAATGATAATCCTGTTCTCCGACGAAAAGCTTTTCAGCATCGATGCTGTGGCCAACAGCCGCACGGACCGGTTCATTTCACCGCAGAAAATAGAGAACGTTCCGGAAAAAGTGAAATTCAAATTTTAAAAGAAACATCCGGCTGGTGTCATGATGTTTGGCTTGGTGGCGTCCAACGGGTTGAAAATGCCGCCTGTTTTCATTGATGCTGGAGTTAAAATCAATACCGAAGTGTATATCGGTATTTTAAAGGACCAAGTGCTTCCCTGGGTGAAGGCCAAATTCTCCGAGGACCAAAACGTTGTCCTGCAGCAGGATGGAGCGCCGTGTCACACGTCCAATCGAACCCAACAATGGTTGAACGATAACATGAAGTTTTGGCCTTAGAACTGTCGATAACTGTCGAGTTATTAGTACGAGACACTGAAGAAGTCTGCACATTGTAGACGAAATACGCGTATCTGTCGAAGATAAGCAAAGGTAGTTGGAATTAAATGGAGATTACTAATTTTTCTTCTAATTTATAGTTATAATCTAAAATATGAAAAACAATAACGATAACTTGGAAATGTAAAGATAGTCAAAGTCAACTAAAAGTTATTACATGAAATGTATTAAAGGATATCGGAACCAGGTACCATTTCGTTCAATGAAGGGAAGTTGACCCAACCAAACACAAAGGAACCATCGACAATATTAATGAAGCTATTGAAAGATCCCAACATCAAACGATAACATAAGGGAACATTTAAAACAATCATAATTAAAAGTACAATTCAATGTTCCACAGAGTTACAATAAACTTGCCATAAAACTAAAAAATGGCTGCTTCAAGCACACTAAGGGTAAGTAAAATCCCATGCACTCCGCACAGGAGAAAAGCCTTTTATAAATTACAAAAGGCATAGAAAATATTCAAAAACACCCTGACTTGCAAAACTGTAAATTTAAATTAAGTAATTGTGAACAAGAGCTAAACAAAGCTATAAGAAACCATAAATAAAACGAAACTATGATATTCTTTAGAAAATTAAGTTAACTTTAGAAAATTAAACCCAACTTGATGTTTTAACGTACTCTTGTATTCCATTAAAATAACCTACACTTGTGAGGGGCGCCAACAGCATCCTTACTGCGTAGTGGTAACACATCCATACCTCTCATGCCAAAGTCACGAGTTAGAATCTCAACGCCGGACAAGTTACGAAAATACCCAAAAAGGTATTTGAGTGACTACGACGGGAGATAAACCAGCCCAGGGCTGAAAATCTCGATGATAAAGAAATAAATGAAAAAAAAGCATCTTTACTGTTGGTTTCAATCGGTGCCGAGCCTTGCTACGCTTGTAACTAAATGAATGAAAATATAGTAGAACTGGCGTTATAATATATTCGTTTGATAATGTGTGTAATTTCGGCAAAATTAAACAAAGGTTTGTAATTATACTTATAACCTCAGATCTGTAGTTTCTACCATTGTTTTTCTTTCTGTGTAGAAGAATTTCATTGACATACTACACTTATTTTCATACTACACCGTAGCCTGTCAGTTTGAACGTCATTTCCTCTTGCATGATATTAGATTAAGTTCTTGTGCGTATGTAGCACTAAGAGTAACTCAAGCATCCCCGATTCTTACTCAAAAAGGGTTCAAACTTCTTTCAGAACATTCTGATTTCCCCACGAAATACACATTGTGTGTTTTAGTTACCTGGATAATGCTCATGTTTGGTTGAAATTTCTGTTTCATTTGTATGAGAGCCCCGGAGAGGAGAGGAGTCATAGAAAAAAATGCTGCCTCCAAAACCCCCACATGCCAAATTTGGTTCCAGTTGCTTGATTAGTTCTCGAGTTATGCACAAATTTGTGAACTTTCTCCGGTCCCAAAAATCCCTGTTTACAAATTTTTATAACAGTAGTGATAATTCTCATCTTTTGTTGAAATTTGTGTTTCATTTGTATGGAAGCCCCCCCTCCTTTACAAAGAGGGGAGTGGTCTCTAACCACCGTGGAAAAATTTCTTGCATTCAAAAACCTCCACATGCCAAATTTGATTTTTGTTTTATTCGTTCTCGAGTTATGCAAACAAAAAATCTGTTTCATTTGTATGAGAGCCATCCCTTCCTGATAGACGAGGGGTATCTAACTACCATAGAAACATTTCTTGTCTCCAAAAACCCCAACATGCCAAATTTGGTTCCATTTTCTTGATAAGCTCTTCAATTGTGCAGAAATTTGCGTTTGATTTGTTTGGGAGCCCACCCCCTTTCAGAAGGGGGAGGAGTCTCGAACCACCATAAGAACCTTTTCCGGTCTCAAAAACCTCTGCATATAAATTTTCATAACAATAGGAAGAATTCTCATGTTTGGTGTAAATTTGAGGAGTTCAAATAATTTTCGCCTCCGGAAAACCCCACCTGTCAAATTTGGTTCCATGTGCTTGATTAGTTTTTGAGTTATGCAGAAACTTCTGTTTCGTTTGTATGAAAGCCTCCCCTTATAAAAAGGGGTGGTGAGAGGTCTCAAACTACCATAGAAACATTTCTTGCCTCCAAAAACTCACACAATCTAAATTTGGTTTCCTTTGCTTGATAAGTTCTCGAAATATGTAAACATTTATACTGCAGAGAGGGGGAGGGGGGTCCAAACTATGATAAAAACCTTTCCCTTAAAAGCCCTGGCATACAAAATTTCACGCCGATCGGTTCAGTAGTTTTAGATACTATAAGGTTCAGACAGAAATTCATTTGTATATATCTAGATACCAGTGATTTCTCGTGGAAGTGCAGAGGATTTCTCGGCCTTTTTCGCTTTGAAGAGTATCAGGTCAACAAATTCCTGCCCATTCCCTACTTGACCAGCATTGGGTGAGGCCGACGCCGGTATTGTCTTAGTTTGGGATCACCAGTTTTTACATATTGAGGATGTATGCTAGTCCCAAGCATCATCTGTTGGTTCTCTGTGTAACAACAGCTGATCTAGCAATAACGGAGTAGCAACCTAGGGTGGTCACTCATGCTCATTCTCAATAGTAGAGGAAGAATCGTGAAATTCCAAGCGTGAAAACTTCAGATTCATTCAGCTCCACTCAACTTAATCAAATGCGAATTTGGCCCTAATCATCATTCCAATACTTATCAAATTAGCGTAAATTATTATCTCGTACTGCACCCTTTGTAGGAGAATTTTAACGGGAAGGCTAACTTTTTGATTGATAAATTATATTCAATTCAATTAGCAAATTAGCAAAAAGTCCTACGACCAGCCCACCGCTTCGCGGCACTATTTACAAACCGTTCTCGTTCATCGTTTTCCCTTTTCCACCATCAACTCCCCACGATGTCTACGATGGAAAGTCGAGTGGCAGAAAAAAAAACACTAAAGTCCCTCTTTCCATCACGGCACTATCCGTCTGCCTCGAAGGTTTTCCTCGCCGCCGTAGAATACGCTCTCGCATCCACGCACCACGCGCTCATCGAACCTGCTTGTTGTGTGAAGGAATGCTTGCCAAAAAATCACAGCCCTCGACTCGCTCGCTCGCAGTCTCTCGCGGGACGCCACCTTTCCTCTCATGCTCTTGGGATTTTCCGCAACTGCTTTTCCATCGCTCTCTCTGCCCGTTTGACAGCCGGGGGAGCACAATATCGTCCGGACGACAACCGGCATGGCCCACTGTGAGAGAGCGAGTGGAAAAAATGAGATTCTTCGTCGTCGATCGCATCGCATCACACATCTTCCCCGATCGGATCGGCGCAGCAGCAGCGCATCCGTTTGTGGTTCAGAGTCAGACAGCGGCCGGAGGATTCAGTTAGCCAGTCAGATAAATTTCGGCAGTCGGTCGGCGCGGTAGCAACAAATTTCGCCCAAGTCGCGCGCGGAACGTCGCTGAGTGTGTGTGTGTGCGTTGTTCGTTTGTGTGAGTTTGATTTAGGAACACACTTTCCACGGGGATAAATTATTCGAATCTTTTCTGCGGCCAGAGAATTCGGGTAATTTCTTCGCTATCGGTGATAGAAGGTGCTTGCTTATCGTCAGCAATGTGGAAATCGGCCGGTGTCCGGTTTCATATGAACGTTATAGATTTCGAAAGTAGACAGGGCTGATTTGAGGAAAATCTTTCTTCGATTGGGTTCAATTCGTGCGACGGGGGAAGATTCCGCTTGTGTTTGTGCTAGGTGATCGTGACACGATGTGTCACAACTTGTGTATGCGCTAGGCGTTTGGGATTTGTGAAGTGAGGAGATGTGCGAAGCGAATACTTTGGGCCAGTTTTTCCTGTGGTCGTGAACGGTGAAAACGTTCTTCGGGGGACTGTGTGGATTAGTAGATATGTTGTGAAGAAGTTTGCCAAAGGGTGTAATCGCGGCGAAGGTTTGTGATTTGACTTTATTTCGTGATCTTTTGGTTTGCTAAATGAGTTTAGAAAATGTGATGGTTGTAGCTGTGGAGTTTAATGATGTTCTAAAGGGTATAAGTCTCCGGTGTACATGGGGTCATTATGTCGAATGGGCCACTAGGCCGAATTTAGGAAAATAGAAGATTGAACCCATGAAATCTTTGCCAATGAACTTTCATGGGAGATTATTCCTTCTTTAAACCATGAGCAGTTCTTTTTAATTTCTTCACTTTCAATCTGCTAACAAATCATGTGGAAGAATGAATTGTTTATTTTTTAAAATCATGTTGACATGAAACCAATGAACTTTTACGGGGGATTCATTTTTTCAATCATGCAGCGTGTAACAGATCTTTCTTATTTCAATACTTTCAATCTACCATGCACTGTGGACGGCTTTTTGTAGTATTTCAACATGAAACCAATGAACTTTTATGGGAGATTTCTGCTTTTAAAATTAAAAGTTGTTCTTTCTAATTCTAGCAACTGAAATTATAACTTAGTATTTTTCAATATTTTTGGTATTTGAAGCAATGAATAATTATGGCAGATTTTTCCTATTTTTCAATTATCATTAGGTTTTTCTAATTTAAAAACTTGCAATTTAACTTGATATATTTGGGACATGAAACAATTGAATTTTTCAAGGAAGATATTTCCTTCTTTAAATCATGAGCATTTCTTTATAATTTCAAAATTTTCAAGATGCTAACGACGAATTTCACGCCAACTCATCCAGCGTTTGGCAGCACCCTCTCAGAATCCAATGAAACTTTGTGGGTGTTTAGAGTATGTCTTTTCAAGCAACTTTTTTTTTTTTAATTTAAGTAGACTACCATTTGAAAAGGGCTTAAGTTTTTTGATCGATTTTTTTTAAATCAACATAACTCAAAAAGGAAAAGACTTACAACAAAGTGATGTATGGATGGAAGGAAGGTCAAGATTTGTTACAGAATGTGTAAAAGGTATAGGAAAAGTTGTGATAGAGGGGGGCTGATAAATCTAAAAGAATAGCGGACGTCATATTTGAATAGTCTTTAAATGGATATGTATCAAGTCTTATCAAATTAGAAAATTCTAATTTGATAAGACTTGATGCATAAAGACGATTCAAATATGACGTTATATGAATTTTCAAAATACTGTTTATGTCAATGAAAACTTAAAAGGTTTTACTTGGTAAGGGTTTTATTTTATTTATTTTTTATATGTACATCTTCAAATATCAGTAATTAACATAGCTTCATATATTTAATTCATAAATTTTTCACATATGTACAAAGTGAATTTCTTTGGATTATCCTTTGAATCAGATTGATTTTCTGAAATAGGTACAAAGCAATGAACCTGTGTAACAGGTATTTTCTTTACGTTGCTATAGAACTCTTCAAGTTCCTCTGACATTTTGTCATACTATTCAGCTGATATGAAGCAGAAATTCAGTTATGTAATACTTTTATTTGACTATTCAACTGCCCAGTCATATAGTTCTCGAGGAGTTTTGATTGTGTTTCCATAATCTCGAGCAAGGCTTGCTCTCTTTGCCATTCGCTTGAGATTACCACCAATAGCATTACATGGACCTTTCCCAAGAGACGTTCCAATGCATCATACATGGACTTGAAATTGCACACGCTGCCAAAGTTCTTTTTGTTGAAGCTTTGAAAATAATTTTTGAGCAATATATTGAATTTTGTTTGATGAAATCGAGCAATTTTGATATAAACAACTGAACTGCTATTGAGATATGTCGATATTATGATAACAGTTTTGTTATCCAATTTATTGTCCTTCTGTAACATGGTTTAAAGGTTTGGTAATAAATAGATCAACACCTGATTAATTGTATTATCACTAAAGTTTAAAAATTTAATAATTTATAAATAAACCCTTTTCAAATAGTAGCCTTGATTTTTCAAACATTCAAAGACCCTTAAAAAATCCAAATTGTCGTTATAATTAAATTTTATCTAAAAGTCGCTCATACATTAGTTTTTTGTAAGTCTTTGTAAATATTCGATCAAAGAATTTAAGCCCTTTGCAAATGGTCTAGATAATTTAAAAAAAAAGGAAGTATGCAAAGTTGTCTGAAAAATAGTCTACCCACCCACAAAGTTTCATTGGATTCTGAAAGGGTGCTGTCTTTTTGAAGATTGAGCTTAGTTTTCTCGTAATCCTTGAATCTAATCTAATCTAATCTAGCGTTAGTGTGAGATTAGATTAGATTAGATAGCCGAAAAATC
This sequence comes from Aedes japonicus, assembly GCA_034211315.2. Lineage (NCBI taxonomy): Eukaryota > Metazoa > Arthropoda > Insecta > Diptera > Culicidae > Aedes > Aedes japonicus. Next base: position 20,444 of record JASCZW010000627.1, read on the forward strand.
CATAATAGAAACAAATCTTTTCATGTTCTCCATTCTCTCAAAAAAACTATATCATAAGCAGCTTAAATTCATGACCTCGGATGATTTTTGACTATAGGGGAACCTGAGAAAGGCGGGATAAAACGGACAAATTATGATTGTTAAATGATGAATGTTGAATTCATCTATTAAATGGACTGTTTGTGCTGATGAGATCTTTATGATGTTCTATGATATTTGATGGTTCATATTAGAGAACTGTCAAATGGTGAACTTGCAAACAAAACATGAACATCAAAAGTTTTTGAAAATGGCTGTAATTTTTGTGTCTCTAAAATTTAGGAATTTTGAGTGGTTTAATTTCAAAATGCAACTTAATGCTGAATATGTTTTGAAGAAATAACATTAAAGCGAGTTAGAGAATGAAAAACAAAAGTAAAAGAAAACGGTAAACATTTGTGAAAGTAAATTAAGTGGGCTTCAAACAAAAATCCAATCCATAGAAACTTATAATACTTATCAATGAAAAATATAAAACATACTATATTTTTTTTTATCTGTTATTACATGGAATTGACATTTACATGACTTACTTGTGTTTATCAAAAACTGTAGTACTTTAATGATTGTCCTGATTGTCTTACTCTTACTAACTGTCTTTGTGATTTTTTGGCTTTGCTTTACTCCTTCAATAAAAAACACTTTGTGTGAAATTTTTGACTAGGTATATAAGAAAAAAGAAACAGAAATTTATGTAATCGAAGGCACCGTTTTGATTGATGGAAGAACTTTTCGGATATTATCGACGTCAGGACTTATCGCGGCGCCAACATCGGCTCAGACCACTATCTGGTAATGGTCAAAATGCGCCAAAGACTCTCCGTTGTGAACAACATTCGATACCGGTGCCCGCCACAGTATAATCTGGAGCAACTGAAGCTACCCGAAGTCACAACTAATTAAGCGGAAAGCCTTGAAGCAACGTTGCCGGAAGAGGGAGAGCTGATCGAAGCCCCTCTTGAGGACTGCTGGAGTACCGTCAAAGCAGCCATCAACAACTCAGCACAAGGCGTTTGTGGAAAAAAAATCGACGGAACGATTGGTTCGACGATGAGTGTCAAACGGTTCTAGATGAGAAGAATGCGGGCGTTAATACTGCAGCAAGCAACTCGTCAAAATGTAGAGCGATACAGACAAAAGCGAAGACAACAAAATCATCTCTTCCGGGATAAGAAGCGTCGAATGGAGGAGCTGGAGTGCGAAGAAATGGAGCAGCTGTATCGTTCTCAAGATACGTGTAAATTCTACAAGAAGTTCAACGCATTCCGTAAAAGTTTCATGCCGCGAGCCGAAATGTGTCGGAATAAAGATGGAGGTATCTTGACGGATGGACGTGAGGTGATTGAAAGGTGGAAGCAGCACCACGATGAACACCTGAACGGCGCAGAGGTGGAATACCAAGACAGCAGGAGGCATGGCTTCATCGGTATGGTGGACGAGGATGACGTGCCAACTCCCACGATAAGTGAAGTTAAGGAACTGCTATCAAACAGCTTAGGAATAACAAGTTCTGCCTAGCGGATCCATTAAAATGGGTCCGGATAAGTTGGCGACTTGTTTGCATTGACTGATAGTTAGACTGATAGAACAGCTACCGGAGGAGTGGAAAGAGGGACTTATATGCCCAATATACAAAAAGGCTAACAAGTTAGAATGCGAGAACTATCGAGCGGTCACTATTCTCAACGTGGCCTAAAAAGTGCTTCCGTCGTCCATCGCCGCTAACAAGCAGATTTGTGGGAAGCTACAAGCTGGATCTGTGAACGGACGATCGACAACAGACCGAATCTTTACTCATCTGTTGCTCATCTAGTAATCATTGATACTACAGATCGTGTAACCAGGATTCCGCAGATCCAACCGTGAATACTGCCTGTACGTGTCCATCATGGAAGGTGATGCAGTTTACCTGGTGAACTATGTTGACAATCTACTGAGAGTCGGCAGAAACATCCAAACAGTCGAGAAGTTGAAGCGTCTTTCTGATGAGTTCGAGATGACCGATTGTGGACCAACAAAGTTTTTGTTGAGGGTGCGAGTGGAATACGACCGGAATTATGGTAAACCAAAGCTGTCACAGGAGGCATCTGCTACTTAAATTCTGGAGACATTTGGCTTGATTGAAAGCAATCCCGTAAAGTCTCCGTAAAGATGTACCAAATTCTGTACGTGTGGCCTGTGATACCTCAAGGGAACAGCTACCATGAGGCTCCACTTCAAAAGAAATGAAGACACTAGATCACGCGTAGGGACCATCGACTCCGACTGGGCATTTGGTACAAAAACCGCAAGTTGGTGACGGGCTTCCTGTTCAAGATTTATGGATCAACGGATCAAGTCCCAAGCAGTCAACAGTGTCAATGTCTTCAAGCAAAGCTGAGTATGTAGTGATAAGTGCCGCTGTGTCCGAAGGAATTTGATTGGCCGGACTTATAAATAACCTCAGCTGCAAGGCACCATCGGATCACGCGATAACTGAGGCTGCATTGGATTTGCCAAGAATGCTGAATCAATGCAGATCAAGCACCTGGACATAAAACACCATTTCATCAAGGATCATGTGGCTGCCGGGACCATCAAGATATTTTAACAAAAGCATTAGATGTTACCCGATTCCAATACCTCAGCAATAGGATCGGAGTCAGCAATTTAGAGGGGTGTTGCAAATCTAGAAGTGATTGATACTGAGGATCGTGAATCGCAGCAACCGAAGAAACTTAAGTTTCATTGATTTTGTTAATAAAGGGTGATACGGTCAAAATTTGGTCAAGGGAAAACGCGTGTAAATCGGTGAAATCGTTTATTTAAAAAATCAAATTAAATTTCTTTTTCAAGTTGAATTAGTATAAAATTCAGGAAAAATATTCAGTTAGGCTTCCGCTTTTCCAAATCCGAATTGCCGGGCCTTACGCTTGACCCCTGCCATCAGATTTTGTACAGCCACCTTGTCCACCTTCTTCGCCGCAGAAAGCCAGTTTGCCTTGAACTGCTGCTCGTCCTTAGCAGTTTTTTTGGTCTTCTTTAGGTTCCGCTTGACAATAGCCCAGTATTTCTCAATTGGGCGGAGCTCTGGCGTGTTGGGAGGGTTCTTGTCCTTGGGAACCACCTGCACGTTGTTGGCGGCGTACCACTCCATGGCCTTTTTACCGTAATGGCAAGATGCCATATCCGGCCAAAACAGTACGGAACAACCGTGTTTCTTCAGGAAAGGCAGCAGACGTTTATTCAAACACTCTTTCACGTAAATTTCTTGGTTGACAGTCCCGGAAGCTATGAAAATGCTGCTTTTCAAGCCACAGGTACAGATGGCTTGCCAAACCAGATATTTCTTTGCGAACTTTGACAGTTTCGTGTGCTTGAAAATATCTGCTACCTTTCCCCTTCCTTTTGCCGTATAAAACTCCTGTCCCGGAAGCTGCTTGTAGTCGGCTTTGACGTAGGTTTCGTCGTCCATTACCACGCAGTCAAACTTCGTCAGCATCGTCGTGTAGCCTCCGGGATCGCGCTTTGGCCGTCGTATTTTGTTTATCATCGCGATTTGGAGTCACTACCTTCTTGTAAGTCGACAGTCCTGCTCGTTTTTTGGCTCGATGCACGGTTGTAGACGATACACCCAGCTTATTTGCGGCATCTCGGAGAGATAGGTTAGGGTTTCGCTTGAAACTACCGGCAACTCTCTTTGTCGTCTCAGCGGCTTCCGGTTTTCGATTTCCCCCCGATCCAGACTTCCTGGCTGTCGACAAACGTTCCCCAAACACTTTAATTACATGCGCGAGCAAAATTTTGATACGCTGCTCTTCTTGCTTGGACGGCATTTTGACAACTGAAGAGTGAATTCCAAAATCAAAATAGGAGCAACATTCTACACACACACACACACCTTCAAAATGAGGGGAGTTCAGGTTTTTTAAATGCAAAATTGAAAGAAATACGTCAAGTTGATATTGACCAAATTTTGACCGTATCGCCCTTTATTAGTCATTTTAAAACTAATTACAATTACTTAATTAGGCTACATGAAGAAACTATGAATTATTGAGTTTACCCCAGCCATTGGGGTCTGTGCAGACTTCTCTGCAACCGATTTAGCTGCTTTTGTCCAAGATTTTCGAAATTTTTGTATAGTTGTATTGAGAAAGTTCTCTCTTCACGAGAGCCCAATGCCGCTCGATAGGTCGCAACTCCGGGCAGTTAGACGGATTCGCCTCTTCCGGTACAACATGGACTCCATTTGCTTCATATCATCCTAAAACAACTGCCAAATCAGGCCAGAATAGCGAGAGAGCGTAATGGTCGCGTAAGAATGGTAACAATCGCTCCCTTAGGCATTCTTCACGACATATTTCCTAGTTTACCGTTCCGGTAGTGATGAAGCTTCGGCTTGCTCGACCACAGTTGCATAATGCCTGCCAAACCAAATATTTTTGGGAAACTTGGCCTTTTTCTTCATCCTGAAACGCCGTTCCGTTGCATGGCAGTATAATTCCGGGAAGCTGCTTAAATGGAAGACTTTAGCACGTAAGCTTCATCGTCCATTATCACGCAGAAAAACTTCTTCAGATATTCGCGATACAACTTGCGAGCCCAGATTTTAGCCGTCACATTCTGTTTATCATTACGGTTCGGTACAGTTATCACCTTGAATGACTTGATACCTTGCTGGTGCTTGGAAGTATTCACGAATGTAGGGGACACTTTCATTTTTCTAGCCACAGTACGTACTGAAAGATCTGGTCTCTTCGGCAATATTTGCTTCACCTTCGCGTCCTTCTGGTGGTTCCTTAGAACCGTTTTCGTTCCGCTCTTAGCCTTCCTGGCTGTTTTCAAACTTGCATCGAAAGATTTAAGAACGTTATGGGCAGTGCTTGCAGGAAAAGCAAGCTTTTTTGCAAGTTATCTTACTGACAGATCCGGATTTCCATTGCAACCGCACACAATTGCTTTCCTCACTTGCTCTTCTTTCGACGCCATCTTCGATCTAAAAAGCTTGTAATGTCACAAACATTGATTTTACACAATGAACAGACATACGTTCATCAGTTGCGAAATATTTCCGCGTTGATGATGTATTTCAGAGATATACGTATTTAGGGAGGTGTTCAGATTTTATCGCGAACAAGCCTTATACAGCGGAAATCCTTCAATTTGCACCTCAAGTTGTGTTTACTTTCACTTTGCATTTTTCTCAACTCTGAAAACCCAAAACCAATCAAGTTGAACTTGGTCAAGATCGCTGAATCGACCTCAAATCAGCCCTTTTCCAACATTCTAATAACACAAACAAAAACCCAATTTTTTTGTTTTACGCGTGAACGTGACTTCCCACCTAGAAAGACGATGGCACGATCCTGTCACGATCAATTCTTGAATGAAACATTTGTAGAACCCATCGCCGTCGTCATCGTCGTCGTCGTCGTCGTCGGCGGGGCATGCGTGGGTGGACACTTTCTTATTCCTTCTTCGACAGAGTAGTTTATTTTGCCTCAGCGCGCAAAGTGGTCAATCGCGGGAGGAGAGTTAATTAATGTCAAATACACGGCGAGCAAGAAGAAAAGTGATCGTTACGTTAGAGAGGGGCTCACCGAAATAAAAGACGAAGAAAACAAGAAGGTAGAGATCGGTCGTCCACTTTATGAGGACTTGGGTTATGAAATCGACGTAGTCGTCGTCGTTGGTCCATTTTTTTTCTTTTTCCTCGGAGGGACTTAAAATAGACATTTGGCGCTTGAAGAATTATGACAAAGAAGGTGAAGACTGTTGAAGAACACGGCAGAGTGATGGGTCTTTGAATGGGATTTGTGGTGCGTGGTGTTTTTCCCAATAGAAAATGGTCTTTGTTATATTTTTTCAGAGTGGAGATTCATTCAGGGATTTTGTAGAACACGAAAAAAGCCAAACATCAGTAGTAAAGCATAAGTCGAACAACAATGGCGGAAGGCCAGTCTTTTTAGCAACATGAAAAAATCCGGAGAGGGCGGCACCGGTTTTGACAAGCTGCTAGCCATCAAAGACACCTTCAGTAGGCGGTGGAGCATTCAAAACAAACGGTGTAGTGATTTGTTGACGGTGCGAGGCACTGATGTCGCTTTTACGATGGTATTTTATTTGCACTCATCATGAATAAAAGTGGTGAAGATAACCTATAAAAAAAAATCCAACGTGGCAATCGTGGCGCGAAGTTGGCTGTTGATGGATTGATTTTCAAACTGGCGACGAAAGTCCGCACGCAGAGTTCGTAGAAAATCTGTTCAAGTAAATTCCTTCAATTTCTAGAAACAAATCGTAAAAGAAAAAACCTCCGGAAGGAAACAACAGTGAAAAAGCAATTTTCCCACCGCAAGGATAAATTTCCCAAAACATAAAAAAGACCGCATCGAAGGGAAGAGTTGTGCCAAAAAACACAAGTTGTGCGAGTACCATGAAACTGTGGAAATCGAAGAAAAGTTCCTCCGGGTCCGGCTCAGGAAGCAGCAGTTGCGTTCCCGGTGCCGGTGGAAGTGGCAGAGGCGGGACACTATCGAAGAAGCTGCAATTTCCAATAGCCACAGCAGTAACAACAGCTTCGAGGATAATAGCGTCGAGACGTCGTTCATCAACCCGACGACTGGCGGCGAGTGGGGTGGCGACGGCGGCGGCAATAACCACCGCTGGGACGCCGTCAGCCTGGTCTGTTGCAGTCGGCAGGAACGGGGAGCAGGAGGAGGCACCACCGGGAGCATGATGTCGGGTGAGTTGGCATTATTTTGGGCTTTTTGTTCCGCACTCTGCTGTTTGTTAGCCGGGTTGCAAACGCTTATGATGGGAAGCATATTTTCAGAAAAGGCGTCTGTAACTTCCGATTGCGTAAGCATGTTCTTGATGATGATGATGACGATGACGGGGATAGCCCCCAAGATTGTTGTTACTACCGGTTAATTCCTCCGAACAATGAAGAAAATTTGTATTGTCATTTGTGCCATACCGTGTAGGTTCCTATGCTTGGTGCTTTGTTTGAGGTCATATCGGAACACGCGCCAGTCGGTCGCACTGTTCAGTCGAATTAATCTCGGTACATATATGTTGCTGTGTACTTGGGTTCACGAAGGCGCATGCATTCGTTGAACCATGAAAATTAATAATTTATTTCCCATTGCTGGGCAGGAGTTGAAGTCAGCATCGGCATTTCCTTCGCTGGATGACTGCATGACCAAAACAATGCCCACACGGATAATTGAGTTAATTTCTGGGATCACTTTTGTGCCATTAAACTTTCAGTGAAATGATGGTGAGTTATGAACTTAATACGATGATCGTATATCTTAGGTTGCTACAGTAACCTTGAAGGAACTTTAACCTTAATCTGAGCAAAACATACACACTCAGATTATTTTACAGAAATCTGTAAAGTTTACCAGGTCTCAACAGCTGAACGTTTGGTAATCCAGACTTTACAGTTTCGGTGAAATTACCTAAATCGGTAAATTTTTCAGATATCTGTGAAATTTCACCGAAATCATAAACTGGGATACCGAACGTTCAGCTGTTGAGAATTCGGTAAACTTTACAGATTTCTGTGGAAATAATCTAGAGATATCATCCAGAAAACTGCCAGCTTGCCTGAGCCGATTCCTTGAAAGTTCTTATAAGTATTCAACGCATTCAGAAAATAGGTGGCCAATTATTTCAAGAAAATTTAACCGATTCAATACGAATGGGTCATAGAAAGGGTGGAACGGTCAAAAATTGGTCAAACAAGATTCAGTACACACTGGTTAGTTTATTATACATGTGATCATTCTTTTTTTCCTTTTGAAGTTCATCGTCTACAAAACACAGGGTAATTATTTGATTAAGGTCTGTATCCGCAATAATCCGGACACCTCAAAACATGAATGAAACATAAATTTCGCATTATATTTTCGTCGTAGTTGTTTATTTCAGATTCGTAGGATGTGTTTTAACAATTCGTGAAGACAAAACACCTTATTCGGTATTTGCATAAAATCTTGAAATTGCGCTTAACTCCGTCCATTAGGGTTTGTACAGACTCTTCAGAAATCGTAGAAGCCGTCTTTGTCCAAATTTACTTTGGAAGTGTTTGATGTCTTTGATTCCTTGCTTCTTTCCAGAAAGCTTCCGCTTCATCAGGAGCCCAATATATCTCGATTGGTCGTAGCTCTGGGCAATTTGGCGGGTTTGAGGTTTTGGAACAATGTTCCGCGATTTGCTTGGTACCACTCCATTACAGTTTCAGCATAGTGGCATGATGCCAAATCGGGCCAGAACAAAGGTTTTCTTTGTGCCTTTTGATGAAGAGTAGCAATCGCTTCTGCAGACACTTTTTCATGATAGATCTCCTTGTTGATTGTGCCTGTAGTGACAGAAAGATTTACTCTTGTTGCCCCACATGCAAATTTCTTGCCACACAAGGTATTTTTTGGGAAATTTCGATGCCTTCTTCGTTCTGAAAATGCTCATCTGTAGCATTTCTGGCCATAACAGGAATAAAAAGCCAGATCTGGAAGCTGCTTGAAATCCCCCAGGACATAATTTCCATCGTCCATAACAACGCATGAAAACTTCGTCAAATATTCGTAGTACAAACGTCGAGCCCGTGATTTTGCTGCCAAGTTCTGTTTGTCGTTGCGATTTGGAACTGTTTTCACTTTATACGACTTAAGTCCCAAACTTTGTTTTGATTTTGGACAAAACCAGGCGGCATCCCTATTTACGAGCCACCGTTCGAATGGAGAGATTTTGGGTTTTTCGTTAATATCATTTTTCCCCTTTCGGTCCATGACAGGATCAGCGCGTCCAATTTTTTTGTCACTTCTCGGTTTCCTCTCCACCGTCAAACGTTCCAAAATGATTTGAGCACATCGTGGACGGTGGATTTAGGCAAATTCAATGTTTCTGCCAAGGTCCCGTATTGACAAGTCAGAGTTTGCCGTACGCCCGTACAAAATTCGCTCGCGCACTTGTTTCTTTCGTTGCCATTGAATGTTACTAAACATGAAATGTAAACATCAATCATAGTATTTTCATGTAGACTCTCAGCTATACCACAGTGAAATTTCAACAATGATTTGAAGGTGTCCGAATCATTGCGGATACATACCTTAGGCTTCCGATTTAACAAATGCGAACTGTCGGGTTTAACGTTTCGTTTATTTGATGCTGACCGGCAATCTGCCTTTGAACAGTTTTTCACTTCCAACAGTTTTGAGTTCTCTTGAGGTTTCTCTTCACGATTGCCCAATATTTTCAATTGGGCGCAGCTCCAGCGAGTTAGGAGGGTTTTTCTCCTTGGATACGATTTGCACAGTATTGGCGGTATTCCATTCCTGAGCCATTTTCCGTATTGGCAAGAGTGAGGTGTGCCAAAACAGCGCGGAACAACTATGTTTCTCTAAAGAAGGTTTTTGCAAGCATTCCTATACAAAAATATCTTAGTTTACAGTGCCAATTGTCACGAAACTTTCGCTTTTTAGCCCCACAGGTGCAAATCGCCTGCCAAACCAATTATTTGTTCAGGAACTTTGGCATTTTCTGCTTGAACTTATCGCTGAATCTTTCCTTTTCCGCTGCTTGAAATCTGGCGTTGATAATGTTTCATCTTCCATTACGACGCAATCAAACTTGTACATCTTACGCATTCTTCCTTTGGCTGTTTGTGTTTTGATTATCATCTGGATCTGGTTTCACTGTTACCTTATCTGAATGTTGACAGTTCGGCTCTGCAGTGTTATGTGGACTTTCCCAATTGGTTTCCAAATATCTCTGATGGAAAGGTTGGGATTGCGTTTGAAAATACTGGCCACTGTTCTTCCGGTCACTGCGGCTTCCTGGTTCGGTTTCCTCCTGACCCCGGCTTCCCGGCAGTCGTTAGACGTTCTCCAAACACCTTTTTAACATTCGTCATGGTTTATTTGGCAATATTAAGTGATTTTGCCAAGTCGGCGGGGGAATAATTTGGATTTTGTCAACCCCCGAGCATCTTGACAGATGAGCTTAGTTTCACGTACCCATCTACAAATTGTAGATGTCTCTAGCGATCCATGAACAAAGGAGCCATCCATTTACGATGCTATCGCTTTTTAGCTTTGGAATACATGTTTTCGTTACCTTATGTGGGGATGTTAAAGCAGGGCAGAACAAATTTTTATTTAGGTGTAATGTTGATGTGGCTTTTTTCCATTTCTTTGATTTCAATTGTATCGAATAAAAATCCTCATTTCTTGAGAATGGGAATGAGGGAAGAACAAGAGAGAAAAGAGAGATAGAGAGAAAAAAAGAGAAAGAAAGAGAGATAAAGAGAGAGAGAAACGGAAGATAAAGAATGCTGGAGAGGAGAATATTTGTATTTAATGTATGAGTTTATTTAATGTACACGGCCGGCGTTTCAACTCAGTTTTGAGTTGTTTTTGACTCACTTTCGTCGAGGTAGGTCACTCAAATTTAAGTAAATGTTACTGGCATTGACAATTCGACAAATCAAAAACATCAAAAAATCTGATTGAGTCGATGTTTTTGATTTGACGAAATGATCAAATACGACTCAAATCTGAGTTGAAACGGCTGGCCGTGTATGAGTTACACTTCTCTCAGCGCCAAACGCAAAACTTCATGAAGTTTATTGGCATTTTCTCTTTTAAGCACACAGCGATGAAAAAACCTGTGTTCATGTGTGCTTGAAGAGAAACGAAAACACTAACACGCTAATAGGCTTAATGGCGTTTAACACGCACACTAGCGCCATTCAGGTCAAAGAAGTGCAAAGTAAGAAGAAAAATCAGTTGGAGGAAAACAAACTATCATTCCTCAGCATGTTCCAGAAAGGAAAGGTGATTAAACGTCAAAAACCTAATACCATTGCTACCCTTAGCAAAGCGATTTTTTTCTATGCTTTAGTGGTTTTCCATTGTACTGAAGGTTTCAGATTGAGAAGTATATTGCGCCATTTAAAAGTGAAGTAGGTTACCATTTAATTTCGTCTTGCCAGCTTTCGTATATTTTATAACAACATTACTGATTTTATAATCACGGTATTCAAATTATACAATTTTTTGCTAGTAGTCTAAGTCTCGAGTGTGTGTTATGCTTAACTTTAAATTTAGCTTTTATTCGTGAGAAATAGTCGATTTTAATGTTTGTTTACCAAATTTCTTCCGGATTTAAGATATTCGTTGAATTCGTGATTTTTGTTATCTACTAATTGAGGCACAAGCATGCATTTAAAAAAGTATTGCAAAAAAAATCGAGATAGAAAGTTTGTGTCATAGAGAGTCGTAAAACACTTTCAAAGCCATGTTTTGTTCAATCAATCATTGCTGATTTATACGTGTTTTTAAGCTAAAAACATGAAAACACCCTTAAAAAAGAGATATTTACAACATTTTTACCCCTAAAAGAGACTATAAATGATAATTACTCAAAGTTTATATTAACTATTATGTAGAAGATGTCCTTAACTTAAGAACGAAGGAAGAAGGTTAGTTGATAAGTAACAATTTTTAAGATACAGCCAATTTAAGACTCGCATGTACCACAACCACTTCAATAACTCCGTAAACATTGAGATTGGGCCATATGCGTAGAAAGATTTGTTCTTCAAATATCATCTCCTATTGCCTGAAAAATATTTCCACTAAGGAATCAAACACCCTGTATATTGACATTTGAAATCTCACCGGCCCTCGAACCGAAAGTGGGTTGTTCAAGTGATGATCGAAGGGTAAAAATATCCACCATTCAACATTTGGGAAAAATAACAATATATCGTCATCGTTATATTCATCATGTACGAATATGAGCTCCACAGAGTTGAAAATAACAGCCGATGTAAATACGTTCAATTGATAATTTGTTCTAGGATTCATTCGATTTAACAGAACCAGTGAACCAAAATTATCGGGGTACATTGACTTTACTCTGGAGCTGTCAAGTTGTTACTGGGTTGGATTTTGCTTATGCGCCTGCAAAATTTTGATACGCTGCTCTTCTTGCTTCGACGCCAACTTGGCAACTGAATAGAAAATGGCAAAAAAAAAAAATAGAGTCACATATCGTACGCACGCACCTACAAAATGATGGATGTTGAAGTTTTTTTTAATGCACAATTAAAAAAACTACCCCATATTTTAGTGGACCAAATTTTGACCGTTCCATCCTTCAAGGTCGAAGATTAAATTTGCTGTCAAAATTTGGCTTTTAGAGTTACAGAGGAACTTTGTTCTACAAATATGCTCATAGATAACTGTTTTATCTAGGAAATATAATCAAAATCTAGTGCATCCAAATTGTCTATGAGTTCAGATCTTGATGTTGTACATGATCGACAAGGAGGTTTAGAATGTTTTGACCGTACTTCTTAGCTGTAAAAGCTATAAAGAAAATCTTAACATCGTTGCAGACATATTACAGTATTCTCAGAATATCTACGGTACTCCAATCTATTCTTGAGTCCAGATCTTGGTGTTTTACACGACCAACAATGCGATTTGCGAGTTCTCCATTTAATTGGAATTGGAAAAGCTCCATGGGACATCATTGAACAATTCAATTACACAAGTCATATTACACTCAAAAGTCAATCAAGCAACGATCAAGCTATTGGCGTACATTGTTGCAATTTTTTTTGGCAACGATTTGTAAAATTTCTAATAAGAAGTTGTGTGTTTTCAAAACTCTCAATTTGGTAATGGATTTCTGTCACATGTGTCTGTCATTCCTAATTGATTTCATGTCACAGCGCTGGAACTATTCTGTGCCATTTGATCAAGTGCGCACTCTTTCGCCAGTCAAGGAGAGGAAGGGGGGAGGGGAGTAGCACCCTTCCCCTCCCTTGCCGGATAATCGTATACTGCTTTTCAAAACAGCCCTTTGCTTCATTTCAACTGCTTATATTCAATTTCGCAGCCTGCCGTACTCTAAAAGAACTAAAGCCTGTTCATGTTAAATTTCGGACACCAAAATAATATCAGTAAAAAAAAAAATTGACTCATAATTTAAAAAAAATCGATTGTTTATTTCACAATAATAGAGTTATATCTACATTAGATACCTTTGACTAAGATGTTAATTCTTATTTCTGTAAATTTTTTTACAACCGCCATCAGGTTCCGTACGGTATCCTCAGATACGCCTGCCGTGACGATTCTCCATCCCAAGCAACACAGCTTGTATTAAACAAGTTGAAAGTACTGTTAAATGACAAAAATAGATAGTAAATTTAGGTGTATAATACTTTATTTCATACATTAATATGACGCAAAAAGCGCAAAAAGTGAAGCCTTATAAAACATGAAAATGAAAAAAAATATCCACATACAAAAAAATAACATCGCCAAGCGTGGGATTTGAACACTAGTCTTTGGCGTGATAGGTTTGTAGCTTCTTTGCTAAGCCAACTCAGATTGTTGAAAAGTAAACTATGAGTATCTATCATATGCCTCTCGTTGGCATGAGAACCACAATCTTGAACAACAAATTAATCTTAATGAGAGAAAAGAACACGTTTTGCAAAACATGGTTGGTGTAATGTAATTTCCACACTATATAGAACTGCTGCATAAAATCTTATCTTGTTTATGTTTTATAAATGTATGGAACTATGATTTCAAGAACAATAATAAAGTATTAATCGCTTGCAACAGTGAAAATGTATTTTAAGCTTGACCGTTTGTCAGAGTGGTGTAAAGAATACGAGAGATACAAACCGCTCCAAGCTTGACATGTTTTGCAATACGTTTATAATACATTTATAATACAAAAACTTTTAAATCATTCTAAAAAGATGTTTTGTGTGTTACTTGGGATGTTCTCTTGGAATCATCGGTACCATTTGCTTTTTCTTAGTTTCGAAGAGTTTCCGCTTAACTAGAGCCCTGTACTTCTCTATTGGGTGATGGTCTGGACAGTATGGGGGATTGGCTGTTTTTGGCGCGTACAGGGTGCGGCAAAAAATGATGCGAAAATTTGTTCTATTTCTTTCAAATCCCATTTTCAACTAATTCAAGCAATAATATCAACATTTTCGAGTGCAGTTATCTTTATAAAGTCCTTTTAAACAAATTTATCCAATGTGTCCTCCATTTTTATTAATAACATCCTCGAGCCGACGCCGGAAGCCAAAGCATGCCTTTCGGACGTAGTCCTCCGACATTGCGTGTTATATGCGTGTTATGGTTGACTTGAGGGTTTTCGCACTAAGGTGTGATGTTTTGCAGGCTCGTGCTTCAACATATGCCCAAATCGAATAATCCAACGGATTAAGATCTGGACTGCTAGGGGGCGCCACAAATCCTTCGGCCAAAACTTCAGGTCTTCTTTGATGATTCTCCGCATGGAGTTCTCCGAAATATTGGCTTCCTTTGCAAGTTTTCTTATAGAACGCACCGGGTTGCGAGCAATTTTTGCACGGACCGATTTGATCACGTTCGGCGTGCGTGCAAAAGGGCGGACGTCCGCTTCCCGGCTTCCGCTGCTTAGGACCATCCTGCAGGGACTTTTTTATGCGGTAAACTGTTTCCAAATGGCACCCTACCATCTTGGCAATATCTTTCCTCTTCTTCTGGGCGAGCAACAAACTGGTGATCACTTCTTTCGCGAACATTTTGACGAATTTGCAATAAAACAAGTAGAATGTTTGGATGCAGCACTTTAAAGCAAACCTAAACAAATACACTTTCGACAGAAATTAGTCACTAGCTACACAAATTAACCCAATACTCAAGTTTGAACATTTTCGCATTATTTTCTGCCGCACCCTGTAAGCTATCGTCGTAGGGTACTTACGGTTTAGAGCCACTGGAAGATCCCAGCGAAGCTGCATCTTATTCAGGACTTTTTTGACTGATTGCACTAGTCTCTCCCAGCCTCCTCCCTTGATTGAGATGATAATACCCTAGTAGCACACTTGTTGCTATTCGGTTGAGATAACATAAATATGACTAGCTAAGTCATAATCAAGTATCTACAACTAATAAAGGTCGTAGTGTGCTACTTGGGATAACGCTCATGGGTAAATTTCACGATGAGTGTTGTAATTGGATGCTTTTTGGGTACCACGCATTCGTAGCACCCCATGGTCGTCGAGAAATGGTGAAAATTTGTAGAGCGGGCTACTTTTGGGCATTTGAACTACATTCATCTTGTTGGTTTCCGCAGAACGCTTGAGCAACGATACTTCCTAGCAAATATGACTTGCTGGACTTCGCGGTAAATTAGACTTTCCGGTTCAACTCATAAATACAGCAAAGACATTATTAATAGACTTGTTGATCATATAGACTATCAAGATCTGTATTAAACGATAGTTTGGAGTCTTATAGGTATTCTAATAATACTGTGACAAGTCTATCACAGTATTATGATGTCCTGTGGGAGCTATTTTAACTCATAAATACGGAGGAGACATCGTAAACCACTTTAGTGATCATGTTGAACATCAAGATTTGAACTCAAGGATAGTTTGGCGTACCTAAGGTATTCTGAAATACTGTTTGTTTGTTTGTTTATTAACGACACTTCACATATTCGTGTGCATTCGTGTGGGAAAAAGCGAAGTTTTTAGATACAGAGTGGTTGTAGTTTCTAATTTCTTCATTGTTTCTTCATATTTTTCTTCGTCTTTCTCATCTTCACTTCATTTGATTTGTTCTTCTTTGACATGTTCACTTTCTTCTTATTTTCTTTCTAAATTGTTTGTATAGACCACTATCTATACAAGAAAATTTATTATTCGTGCTGTTCGTTCATCTGTGTTGTCCAGGGCATCAGGCAGACTAGTTTTGATGTTGTTGCTTCTTCTTTCTGCATCGTATTTCCTGCATTCAGCTTCGTGCCACAGCAGCCACAGTTCGGCGGGGGCTCTTTTTTCAATAGGAATGTGTGCGTACGTCGTCTGTGGCCTATCCCTAGACGTGTAAGTACACGTTGATCAGCTGTGCTACCTTGTTCCGTCCATCTGGGGGTATCACACTTCACTTCTCTTAGCTTCGAATCTCTGGATTCGTACCATTTATTGCTTTGGGAGACTGTAGGTTCCTGCTATGCCATTGTTATTAAAAGCTGCCTTACGGTATCTCCAGACTTGGATCCGTCAGTGTAGACCACGGTTGATTGGTTGAAGCGTGTTGCCAACAGTTGTTGTATGATTAATCGCACTTTTTCAGGCGAATCTCCGGCTCCTACTGATCGCTTTATTTCCCACACAACTGCCACACTCGTTCGCTTGACCTTGTAAGTTGGCCGACGGTTGGTAACGTAGTGCCCGTTAGCTCTTGGAGCCAATCCGATGCTCGTCGAATTAAGGGGAGGGTGTTATTGTTACGGTTTTTTTATAGCATTCTGATGGCCGCCCGCGCTATCGCCTGTGTCGAAATCAGTTCGAGAGTAGTGTGCCCGCTTCGGCCATGTTTGAGTTGATCGGACTGGTCACGAAGGCTCCTGAGCGAGTGTTGGACTGGAGCGAGTGTTTGCAAGTTTGTTTGTCCTCCTCGGCTCACAAGTCCAATTCCGTAGATCAATTTCGCGGTAACTATAGCTGAGCCAACCTGCAGCAAAGTTGTTCGATTGTCACGTGGAAGTTTGGCGCCGATCATCTGCAGGACTCGCATGCTTTCTTCGCCTCTTTGCAGTGCGGCTTGAACGTCCAGGTATCCATAGGGGGACACAAGTCTCATGAGTACCCGCTGGGGAATGGAGTGCCACAAGGACTGTCTGTGACACTATTCCTCGTTGCGATGCAGCCAATCGTCCGTGTGTTGCCCGTCGGGGTCGATATTCTTTTGTACGCGGACTACACCCTCCTCGTGGTACGACATTCAAAAGGGGAATGCTTTCACCGAAAACTGCAGGCCGCTGTGGACAAGTGGGCAAAAAGCGTGGGGTTCACCATATCCGCAACGAAGTCGCAGACATTCTTCTGCAGCCCAAATGCACGTCGAGATCCGGCGCAAGAGATGACCATCGAACGAACCCCCGTCCCGAAGACCAACCGTCTGAGGATCCTGGAAATACTGTTACATGTCAATTACAGAGTTTTTGTTTCTTAACACTCCAGAACAACATTTAAATAGTGGCACGAAGCTAGATCCGGCCAGAAGATCGTAGGGCTCGTGTGTTGCTTAAACAGAGGCAGCAGACGCTTGTGTAGCCTTGAGGAAGACCTCCGCGTTTACAGTCCCGGTTGTCACGAAAGGCGCATTCCGTTTGCCACATCAGCGCATCACTTGCCAAATCATGTATTTTTTGGCAAACTTTGAATTTTTCTGCTTTCTTACTTCCTCCGGGCCATCAATTTTTGCTGAGCGGTGAAGAACAGTAGCCCCGGAAACTGCCGGAAGTCCGCCTTGAAGCAAGTCTCATCATCCATGATGAGACAAAGGGGCTTCGTCAGCATCTTGGTGTACAGTCTCCGGGTCCGGGACATTCCCATCATATTTTGCCGTTCTTGACGATGTGGTGCCTTTTGAACTTTGTACGTACACTCAGTAGCAAAAAAAAAGCCGAGCAAAATTTTGCTTCCAAAAATCACGTTGTTCAACCTCCTGTAAATTTGTCAATTATTAATATTTTTAGCTGAAAATTTCACAACATTATACAAAATGTATAGACCTTATGTGATCAAAATTTCATGTTGATAGAATTTATGAATTTGGAGTTATTATAAAATAATGTTGAAAAAAAGTCATTTTTGGACATGCCAATTTCAAAAACCCGTATGTTCTGTAGAAAAATTTAGGTAGCATATTGAAAATTTTTCCATAGCTTATAAAAGTACAGAAAATAATGTGTACGAAATTTGAACTGTTTCCATAAAGTGGTTTGGACTACAGCTGGCGTCAGAAGTTGACTTACCAACAGCGAGCATTTCCCTTTTTACGCCGATACTGACCTTGCTGAAATATCGGTGCAAAAAAAAAAAGCCGAGGTGAATGATTTATTAATAGTACTGTATAACATTGTATACGTAGTTTTCACAAACCAATTCATACTGAATTGTAAAATTTTCAGCTAAAAATATGAGTAATTGACAAATTTACAGGAGGTTGAAAATGGAGTTTTTTGACAACAAAATTTTGCTCGGCTTTTTTTTTGCTACTGAGTGTATGCAGTCCCTCCCAGTAGGGTGGGGCTTATTTGAAAAAAATAATCGGGCACATGTTTTCCCATGTGGAAAATGATCTTTATGGTCCATCAGATGACATACTAAAATTTCAGATTTTTCGTTAAGGTTTAGAGGTGCCGAAATGGGCCTAAGTGCAAAATGTCGAACAGTAGCAAATATCGACCAAAATAGATACATCTATAAGTAAACACGTAATTTTGTGACCTTAAAGTGCAAAAATTTTGTCGGTTTGCGATATCTCTGAACGTTTTTGAGATATAAGCCTCAACAATGAATGTGTGTTTGCACTTACGCCAACATATTTGAAGTATCACAAGCAACATCTTTGCTGTACAAAATTATAAACTGAACAAAAGCAGCGAGTAAGAGGGCGAGAGAAGGAGGAGATTTAGAAGAGAGAGAGAGAAATAGAGAGAAATAGAAAGAGAAATGTTCTTATAATTGAGAGTGGATCATGGATCTTGAACATATTTAAACGTGTTTATATATTGATTAATATTGAACTCATAAAATTACATGTCATGTCGAATACTGATTAACAATAGTAGTTTTCTTCAAATTAGCAAAGCTTACAATAAGGTTTAGGACGTGGTTTTCGTTTTGCAGCTATGGGATGTTCAACAGATCTCTATTGCTCTCTTCCTCACAGATTTTTATTACCGAGATTAGCTTTAATCGATCGTGCCGAGATTAGCTTTAATCGAGGTCCTGTCGTTCTATATCAGGAAGGCTTTAATCGAAAATGGTGAGACCAACAAGTTCTTTGCTCAGATACCACATGTGTAAAGAAAACTTATTTTACCACTGCTTGCAGCAGCCAAATTAATTGTTTGGAATTGAAGCCAGGAGATCAATAGAAGATTTATTTTTGGTGCCAACGTAGGACGAGTTGCTGAAAACCAGGTCTCAATATACATTGATACCAGAAACGTACAATTATCCAGAAGTCCTGAAGTTTCCTTCCTTGTAAGTTTGAATTGCGCTCGAAATAGCCATACTTTCAACTAGAAATAAGAAGAAAAATAAGTATTTTCCATTTAATTCCAACTTCCATTGCTTATCTTGACAGATACGCGTATTTCGTCTACAATGTGCAGACTTCGTCAGTGTCTCGTACTAACAATTCGACTCGTTATTGGCACGAGACACTGAAGAAGTCTGCACATTGTAGACGAAAATACGCGTATCTGTCAAGATAAGCAATGGAATTGGATTAAATCGAAAATGCTCATTTTCTTGTGATTTCTAGTTACAGGTATTCCACTAAACACCTCAAACTCTCTAGGATTCATACTTTCAAGTTATAACTGGCTTTTGCCATCCACCTAGCAGCATGAATTGATCCAGGCTGACAGAATTGCACCCTTATAGCATTAGTGCTACACGCAAAGAAATGACTCTGCTTTGAATCAACTAAATATTTTGTTGGTATCCAATGCAACGTTTCTATTTGTTTCAATTCATAAAAAAGTTCAAAATCAATTCAAAAATTAATTCAAATCAAACCAAAAAAATTATTCAAAGGAATCACTGCTGTGTGCTATTAATTTAAATAATGTTTGATTTATAACAATCACATTTATTTTTTAACGCAAATGATTAACTTATTGTTTCAACAAAATAGTTTTTCGCCGTAAAAACACTCTGTTTTGAATTAACAAAATGATTTGTTGCATTTCAATACAAGGTTTCTATTTGTTTCAATTCATAAAAAAGTTCCAAATCAATTCAAAATTTCGTTCAAAACAAACCAATAACATTATTTAAATTAATCACTGCTGTGGGATGTTAGTTTAAATGATATTTGATTTATAATAATCACATTTATTTTTTAACTCAAATATATTAAACTATTGTTTGAACAAAATATTTTTTCACCCCAAGAAATCACTCTGTTTTGAATCAACAAAATTATTTTATGCTTTTCAATACATAATTTTTATTTGTTTCAATTCATAAAAAAGTTCCAAATCAATTCAATATTAAACCGAAATCAAACCAATAAAATTATTTAAAGTAATCACCGCTGTGTGATATTAGTTTAAATAATAACTGGTTTATAAGAATAACATTTATTTTAAACTAAAGTGGTTATTTTATCGTTTAGCAAGCACATTTCATAGCGCCATATAATTATTGTTCAAAAGTGTCTCAGTGCTGCCGACATGGCAAGTTGCTACCTCAGCTAAACTTATGTAAGTTTAAATATAATCAATTATAATTTGTAAAGCAAATTATCACCGAGTTATTATTCACTTTCCAGATAACTGGAAAATCAGTTCACCGGTACAGTATACCAG
Organism: Aedes japonicus; assembly: GCA_034211315.2. Classification (NCBI taxonomy): domain Eukaryota; kingdom Metazoa; phylum Arthropoda; class Insecta; order Diptera; family Culicidae; genus Aedes; species Aedes japonicus. Next base: position 40,895 of record JASCZW010000627.1, read on the forward strand.
ATGTTGGAAGCTGGGCGTTAGGATCGTTATACGCATTTCTTGCGTTCCGAAGTGCCCTTCTGCTGGATGAATATGGTTGATCAATAAAACACGAATCTCAGTTCTATAAAGCATGAAGTTTTATTTCTATTAAATGCTTACCTTGTATTAGTTCATCAATGTTTATTATTTCAACAAATGCGTTTAGTTGGTTTCAGAAAACATTTTGTTTTGAACAATAAAACACGATGTTCAATTCTATAAATCATGAAGTTTATTTCAATTCAATGGTTTTCTTGAATTACTTCACCATTTTTTATTATTTCAACAAATGCGTTTAGTTAGTTTAACAAAACATTTTGTTTTGAGCAATAAAACACGATGTTCAATTCTATAAAGCATGAAGGTTTATTTCAACTCAAAGGTTTTTGTTGAAATAATTCATCAGTTTTATTGGTCCATATTCAAACCAAAATTTTAGTTGAATTGATTCCTATTTTAGATTAGAATAACTACGTATTTTTTTGCGTGTATTAAGGAAGATTATAGTTAATTCAAGCAATTCCAGGTAATCGTCGCGAGGTAAACTATCACACAGAAAGAGCCATAAGACTGATTCAAGATTATAATGGTAACAACTCAAAACGAAAACCACTTCCAAAACTTTATTGTAAACGTGAAATTTCATAACCAAAACTTTGCTAATTTGAAGAAAAGTACTATTGTTAATCAGTATTCGACATGACATGTAATTTATGAGTTCAATATTAATCAATATATAAACACGTTTAAATATGTCAAGATCCATGATCCACACTCTCAATTATAAGAACATTCTCTCTTTCTCTCTCTCTCTCTCTCTCTCTCTCTCCTCTCTCTCTCTCTCTCTCTCTCTCTCTCTTTAAATCTCCCTCCTTCTCTCGCCCTCTTTCTCTCTGCTTTTGTTCAGTTTATAATTTTGTGATACTTCAAATATGTTGGCGTAAGTGCAAACACACATTCATTGTTGAGGCTTATATCTCAAAAACGTTCAGAGATATCGCAAAACCGACAAATTTTTTGCCCTTTAGGGTCACAAAATTACGTGTTTACTTATAGATGTATCTATTTTGGTCGATATTTGCTACCGTTCGACATTTTGCACTTAGGCCCATTTCGGCACCTCTAAACCTTAACGAAAAATTCTGAAATTTTAGTATGTCATCTGATGGACCATAAAGATCATTTTCCACATGGGAAAACATGTGCCCGATTATTTTTTTCAAATAAGCCCCACGCTACCCTCCCAGTCCTTGGCTCTCTGAACGAAAGATTTGGACAGATTCAACCTTTTGCCAACATCCCTGACCAAAGCATTGGGATTCTGCTTAAACGCTTTCACGACACGCTTGTGATTCTGATAACTAATAGAACATGCATTCTGACCTGAAAAAAATGACAACAAAAAAGACACTCTAAACTACTTCTACCCAATTTTTTAAGAGAAAACACCAAATAAGTAATTTTTAACAGCGTTTTTTCCGTGATGCAATTTGATGTGGAACACCCTTTATACACTGAATACAATTATGTGGTAAAACATCTAAAAATTTCTGTGAAGCATATTGTTACGCGTAACATTACCAAGTAGCCCCTCGTTCAACCCAACCCCCACCCTCCCCCTCTTGCGTTACGTAAGTCGTGAACAGAGCCGTACACAAGTTCCAGTTTTGAAGCAAAATCCAATTCAATGAAATAGTTAAAATATGATCATCACAATCATCACATCGCGTTTATTCTATGCTCGGCCAATCCATAACTGCAACTTTAACTCCCGATCATAATCTGCACCATAAGTGGTCCGACGACTGCCTCTTGCAATATCCGCGGGGATCATTCCGCCCCTCCTTCAATCCCACTATAATCCGCTCAGCACAAGTGTGAACAATTCCCCGCACAGGGCCATTCCGTTGCCAGCTGTTCTGACTGAGGCCGTCCGATCTGCCACCTCATCTCCACATCATCGTCGGAAATGCACAAGGCCTAATTCGATTAAATTTATCGCCCATTTTCCATCTTGCCCATCTCGTTTCACTTCGGACGGGGCCGTGGCCAGCAGTCGAGATCATCAATAAAGTTCTGATAATTTTCTCGCCTTCGGACTCATGTAAGAAGTGCAGCTAAGGGTTGTGCCGCATGCAGGAAGACGCACCATCGAAGTTTAACCTTTCGAGCGCAAATGAAGACGTTTACAAATCACACACCGGTGCATAATTCATGCCCGAAAGTGACGTTAATTAGTGAATTAAAATGACAAATTGTAGCGCTGCACAATGCGGCCGGCCGACCAATTTGTCGCTATGCTCTTTGGCTAATGAGCGGAGTTTTGGCTGCGCTCGGGATCCTGAAGTCTTTGGGACCGCCCGAGAACACACCACGCCAGATGACACAATTAAAATGGGCCATCTTCGGCCGGTCGTTGCCTCCCCCACAAAGGCAGAGTAAATACGATCAGCGACGATCACGTTATGGGAATCGGTGGAGCGTGGAAAATCGAACCCCGCGGGAGGAACATCGTCGATTGTTCAGCACTTGAAACTATGCTGAGAGGCATGTTTGTTTAGTGTGTACTTTGGATTCATTCATTTCCCCCTCGGTCAGAACGGAATGGAGTACGGAGTCACTCGTACTTAGCTCGATGACTATTGAGCAAGATATCGTCGAGACAAGGAAGCGATTCTGCCCCGGCCCTTACTTGGTTTAATTGAATTATTTATTTGTATACGCGCTCATGTATCTCCGGCGGCTTCTGTTGCTGTGTGTGGTTTGTTTGGTAACAGTAATTCATTTATCACCACACAAGTTTTATCTTAATAGCCATCTCCCATCTTGCAAGCTGATGGCTTCCTGGTACTTGATCGTGCTTCATTTGTTCTCATCAAGTGCTATGCGTTCGTTCTCTTAGTGCTATGTGTCCTCCTTTGGGTTTGAATATTAAGCGTTCTTTCACTTCTATCACCGTCAAAGCACAGAAGGTAGTCCACTAGGCTGAGAGTTTAAACTGTTGGTATCGATTCTCCGAAGGATTTCATTGAGAATGTCAAAAATCGAAGGTGGTACGAGTTCGCAACTGACAATTACCAAGCTTGGTAATTGCGGATTTTATGTATTTGTACTTGCCACTCAATCATACTAGCAAAAATTGGTACATCATACGAGCTCTGATGTCTTCTACAGGTTTTTATCTGAAAAATAAACTACTCACGAATATCTGCAGTGAACTCAGTGTCTTAATTCAGCGGATGTCAGTCAGTTCCAAATTAGAAGAGTAAAATTTCAGAACAGAGAACGAAATCAAATCATGTTCTAAACAGTTTTTCAAGTATGTCAGAACAAAATTAAAATCAAACAACTTCCCTTCAAAAATGCATCTTGATGCCAAAAACTATGGAAACCCTGGTGAGATTTGTGACATGTTTGCAAAGTTTTTCCAAGAAATTTACACGACATTTTCAGATGATGATCGCGATCTAGGTTATTTTTCATTCTTTCCTACATATTCCAATGACATTAGTGTTAGTCAGGTGCATTTTCAAGACATTCTTGCTGGTTTGAAAAATCTTGACCTGATGGAATCTCTCCTGCATTTAAGGTCTGTATCCGCAATAACCAAGACACCTCAAAACATGAAAAAACATAAATTTCGCATTATATTTCCGTCGTAGTTGTTTATTTCAGATTCATGGGATGTGTTTTAACAATTCGTGAAGACAAAACATAGTTATTCGGTATTTGCATAAAATTGTCGAACTTTGCGCTTAACTCCGTCCATTACAGTTTGTGTTTTTCCAGAAAGCGTCCGCTTCATCAGAGCCCAATATCTCTCGATTGATCGTAGCTCTGGGCAATTTGGCGGGTTTGAGGTTTTTAGTACAATGAGCACTTGATTTGCTTGGTACCACTCCATCACAGTTTTAGCATAGTGGCATGATGCCAAATCGGGCCAGAACAAAGGTTTTGCTTTGTGACTTTTGATGAAGGGTAGCAATCGCTTCTGCAGACACTCTTTCTGATAGATCTCCTTGTTGATTGTGCCGGTAGTGACGAAAGATTTACTCTTTTTGCCACACGTGCAAATTGCTTGCCACACAAGGTATTTTTTGGAAAATTTCGATGCCTTCTTCGTTCTGAAATGCTCAGCTGTAGCATTTCTGGCCATAGCAGAATAAAAAGTCAGCCCTCCAGGACATAATTTCCATCGTCCATAACAACGCATGAAAACTTCGTCAAATATTCGCAGTACAAACGTCGAGCCCGTGATTTTGCTGCCAAGTTCTGTTTCTCGTTGCGATTTGGAACTGTTTTCACTTTATACGACTTAAGGCCCAAACGTTGTTTTAATTTCTGGACAAAACCAGGCGACATCCCTATTTTACGAGCCACCGCTCGAATGGAGAGATTTGGGTTTTTCGTTAATATCATTCTTCCCTTTCGGTCCATGACAGGATCAGGGCGTCAAATGTTTTTGTCACTTCTCGGTTTCCTCTCCACCGTCAAACGTTCCAAAAATGATTTAAGCACATCGTGAACAGTGGATTTAGGCAAATTCAATGTTTCTGCAAGGTCCCGTATTGACAAGTCAGGATTTGCCGTACGCCCGTACAAAATTCGCTCGCGCACTTGTTTCTCTTTCGTCGCCATCTTGAATACTAAACATGAAATGTAAACATCAATCATAGTCTTTTTCATCATAGACTCTCAGATATACCACAGTGAAATTTTTCATTTCTGCGTGCAATATTTCAAAAGTCACAATGATTTGAAGGAATCCGGATTAATGTAGATACAGATTTTATGAAAAATCTTACATTTAATCTAACTTCGCCCTTATTTTGGCTCTTCAATTTGTCTCTTGATTCAGGTCCGTTCCCACAACTTTGGAAAAACTCATACCTAATACCTATTTGTAGGTTGGGAAAAAAATCCGATATTTGAAGTTATCGTGGAGTTGCTATCACAGGGTGCGGCAGAAAATAATGCGTAAATGTTTAAATTTGAGTATTGGGTTAGTTCGTGTAGCTACTGACTAATTTTTGTCGAAAGTGTATTTGTTTATGTTTACTTTCAAGTGCTGCATCCAAACATTCTATTTGTTTTATTGCCAATTTCTTTAAAATGTTCGCGAAAAAAGTGATCACCAATTTGTTGAAG
>JASCZW010000628.1:0-291791 GCA_034211315.2 Aedes japonicus
GGCAATAGATACACCTGGTTTGATATGACTGCCATCATCGCATGAGGTGGAACCAATAACTTTACTTCAATTTTATTGTTTGAAAAAAAAAACTGCTTGAAATTGACAGATGGTCGATAAAAGAAGGAAATTACACCCAGGAGGAAACCCAGCATGAAAATACAACGTGTTCAGGTTCAAAGCTTGTGAGCTCGTTGATGAATTGGTTAAATCTGCCGAGTGCATTGCCCTCAAACGTTCCGTAAGCGGAAAACTATTGTTCAGAAAGATCACAATAAGCGTCGTAGTGGAATTTACGAGCGGCAACGGCATTGGAAGGTATTAAGAACAATAAGAGCAAACCCAGGACTTTCGGAGGGTTACATTGTCATAAAGTACAATTCCAACAAAAGCATCGTCCGGAGGATCCATCTATCGTGCTTATTGTGCCAGCAAGCAGAAAAAGCACACACTGAAACAAAACCGAATGGCCGAAACTGGTGGTAGCTAGCGCGTTATATAGAGAAGATCAGTGCTGAGCTCGATCACGGTACTAACAGCCAGGGTTACCACATTATTTTTCGTTCTTTAATTTTTGCCAAAAAAATCTTTTTTTATATGTGTTTAACTGCAGAAAATCTTTGCTTTAAGCTTTGTGTTGTATAGGTAAAATGAATACTTTTAAGGTGCCTGAGTTGTTATTAAGTTGAATGCAAAATAAAACAGATAGATATATACTCTTCAAAGCACATTTATTTTAATTATCTGATACAGTTTCCCATCTGCTCGTTTGAAACACGCAAGTTTTTTCCAACAAAAATGCAAGTCATCCGATTCTTCCACCTGGATGTCCTTGCAGATGATTGCCGTCCTCAGCTCACAAAATTCATTTTAGATATTCCTTACTAAATCCGTTCGGCCTTTTCCTCCGAAATCCGTCCAGTGTTTTAGATAAAAATCCTAAGAAATATTTGCAAGGAGAACCATTTAGTGATACTTCAGCTGATTGCACATGTTCGAGAATTCCGGAGCCTCTGATTGGAAGATATGGTTTGCTTTATTGATAAGTGGCAATACGTAACACAAGAAGTGGAGAAAAGACTGCGTCATCTAGTCATTAAGATAATAGAAAATGCGCAGTGTTGTTTGTTTTTTTTTCGCAGTTTGATTGGAACGAGAGAAAAAACACGAGTTCCGAAAAACGTGCCAAATTCCTTTTGACAACTGACTCCAACGATAGCCTGGTGGCAAATGGATGCAGAACTTTCAATGGCTTCAGTTTCAAGATACTTTGTATCATTTGGAATTCCTTGCATCGTATCGGATCGGATAAACTGCAGCAGCTTTTCCCATGCGTAGCATGCACAAGGAGCCAGTAGATTTGATAATTATCAAATGAGAACAGTCACGTTTCAACAGCTTCTTGACCGATCATACAGAATCCTTCATTACCGATGCTCTATCTGATCCAAAAACCACAAGCCTTTTTTTAATCGGTGCCATCGATCTGGAGCTGTTTAACAATTACGCTAAATATTCATAGGTTTTCGCACTGCAAGACTTATTAGAGATAACAAAAATCACGTTCGAAATATATGATTCGAATAGCAAAAATAACTATCGAGAAAATTACAATTACAAAATTACAAATTACATTCTTACATCGCAAAATTCCTCAGTATGAATGCAAGGAAATATTTCTAAATTGAAACACCAGTATTTTTGTAAAAATCCCTACTGGAAACTTTGCTGAAATTTGTGGAGCAATCTCTTGAGTAACTTTGAAACGAACGCTTATCCAGCGGAATAATTGAAGAAATTATTGAAGTATTTTCTGGAGAACTATATCTGAGAATCCTTGCAGATATTCTAAACAACATTAAAAGAATACTGCCACAAAAACCCCTTGCGAAATTTGTAAAGTTAAGAATTAAATGTATTAGATTATGGAGTTTTTGCAAAACATTCTGTTTAAATTTCTCCAACAAATAAGGATTTTTGCCAAGAATTACGCGAGGAACTACCTTATATTTTTTGGATAGTTCTTTTAGGTGTCCCCCAGGGATTCCTTCAGAATCACAAAATTTTCAGCACCAGAAAGTTTTTAAAAACTGCTGATATAATCCCTGGAGGAATGCTAACAACCTGATTATCTATATATCTATAGATCTATAAAGAAATGCTAGAAGGGCATGTCTGAGAACTTTTAATAGAATCGTTGGGAAATTCAATATAATTTATCATAAAAAATCATCTCCAAAAAAATATGTACAAACCGTTTTGAGACACACACACACACACACACAAACTGACTTTCAGCCTGTCATCTATTACTGTAATGTCAGTGTCAATTGTTTTCTTTTGCTTCATGGGCCTAAAACAGCACACTTGAATCCTTAATTTTCTACATTTGAAGTTTGTGAGTGGACAATCGACTGCCAAAAATCTTAAAAATCTGGGTTTATCTCTAAAATCTTTTATCTTTTCATACAGAACTGACAAAAATCGGTGTCAATCTAGAAAAAAAAAAAAGTGCATGTGGCAACCCTGCCAACAGCGTTAGAATTGACAAATGAGATTCTTGCAAATAACAATCAAAGCAACAGAAGAGCCTCTCTCTCTCTCTGTCTCTCGAACTTCTCATGAACATAAAATAACAACCGAGAGATACATTAATTGTTATGTTATTTATTCTCCGTGCGAGGAGTAACGATTATGATGTAGAAGGAGATGTTCACTCATCACCATGAGGCACCAAGAGTGAACATTAATGTTTTTGGCTAGAATGAAAGATGTGAAGAGAAAGTGAACCGAGAGATATTTTTCTCACGCGATTCTCACCTATTTTATATACCTTGTACAAGTTTTATGTGTTTAGATCATATCGCCAAGAACAAATAAATTGGCATGGAAATTGACCATCATTTTACTTCTCTAGTACAAAGGCCGTCATGATGGTCATCGCTAGTAAAGGGTTTCCACAGTTAAATTGCATCATTTTAAACTCGTCCTCAAAAACAAGTCTCCGAGTCAATATCATCAGCAGAATAGTACTTGGTAGATGAACGTACTATGCCATTGCTAATAAGAATAAATTTCTTGATTAAGGTGTGGCCCAGTTAGAATTGGAACATAGACTTTTGTGCATATTTCGGATATACATCAACAAAATAGTATTCTGTTTCGACTAAAATGTTCAACCTTATGTGAACTTTAGAGGGAAAATACAAAAAACATTAATCATCTCGATTTCGAAGAAATTTGCGGACTTTTTCCGGAAAACGTTACATCAACCGGCGCACATTATTCTTATCCATCGTTTTGGCATTTTTTTTTTCTTTATTATCAAGATGTTCAGCCCTGGGCTGGTTTATCTCCCGTCGTAGTCACTAAAATACCTTATTGAGTTTTTTTGTAACTTCTCCGGGGTTAGATTCGAACTCGTGACTTTGGCGTAAGAGGTGTGGATGTTAACCACTACGCCGGGGTGGCCTCCGTTTTGCCAATCTTATATTTTGACGATACTGCCATTCTTCTTCAGATTCCTCTTCATAATAGCCCAAAATCTCTCTATCGGTCTGAGCTGGGGACACTTTGGTGGGTTGAGTTCTTTCGGTATACACAGAATCCCCCTGATTTCATACCACTGTAGCACTGTTTTACTACAACGACAGCTTGCAAGATCTGTCCAAAACATGACAGGTTCATTGTAGGATCTGATGAATGGCAATATTTGCTTTTGGAGACATTCCGTTCTGTCCAGCTCTGAATAAGTTGTCTTATCAGTCATGAAAACCTTGGTCTTCCTACTGCAGCTACAGATGCCTGGCAAATCATGTATTTACGAGCAAATTTATCTGCAATCACAAACTTGAATTTGGCAGGAACATCTCCCCGAGCCGCAGCCAAGTAAAATTTTGCCCCGGTAGCTGTTTGAAATCGGCCTTAACATAGGTTTCATCATCCATGAGGAGACAGCCATTGAAATTTTTCAACACCTGATCATACAGTTTTCTGGCACGGATTCTGGCCACATTCTTCTGCATGGATCCCTATTTAGTTGTCTACGCGGTCTGAGATGTTGGAATTTGCCTTAATGTTCTTGATGACTTTGTTCCGCAGTTGAAGGTTGAAAATACCCGCCCGACGCTTGCTTTGAAGGTTGCGATCCATCAACAAAGTTTCTCTGCACTATTTCAAAACACGCCACACGGTATTTCGGGGAAAACCCCACACTATAGCAAGTTTTGGCCCAGACCACGAAGAATTTTCCAAATTAATTATTTTTCTTCTTTATTCTTCCCTTTTTAATTTCTCTGAAACACGTTCGAACTGCTCCGCCAAAAAAAAACTTCTTATGTTGTTATTGTTATAGGGAACATATAAGATATCATAGTTCACTAATCCGACCACTAGGGTCGCTGTAAGAATAAAAACCCGCATTAATCCACCGATGGTGAGCCTGAACCCTTCTTACACTTCACCAGAATTACGAACTCAAATGTGGCCAATGTGGTACTGGATACATATTTTCATCAGAAATTAAAAGAAGATCCAGGAATATTCAAACATTTAGTTTATAAAATGAACTATTTGTCAATCCTGAACATATTGTTTATCGAAGTGATTAAAATATTGACATTAATAGTGTTTAACGACCTATTATATAAAAGAATAATTTACACAAATATTAGAAATTTCGTATATTTAGTCCACAGAATGAATTTTGATTATCAATACGGAATAAAGATGCTTAATGAATACTTAATACTTAATCTTCAAAATTGTGTAGTTATAGTAAATGGAAACTTTGTGTAATTTTCGAATATACTTGTTGCAATTCAAAACCACTCGAGCCAATCGATCCTGAATTCTATAGAGTCGCTTAGTGTGGCTAGTCCGCTGTATGTGCTACACAATGCCCCATATTTGACCCAATAGAATGCAAGCGGCATCAATGGGTGTGAGTGGTACTGTTTGGTTTTGAACTGCAACGAGTATATTTTCATCTCACAATTCGTTGCTCTCGTTCTCTCAGGTATTGTTTTGGTCATATCTCCATGAAGGATTATCCAATCATAATGAAATTTTGACCAGGTATTTGGAGATTTTATAGCTTTGGTTTGTTTCGTTCATATCTTCGTAATGAAATGTCCGAATGAAAAAAAATTCAAGTTGACGGCAAATGGAATCAAACGTTCTATGAGAATGTTGCAGCTTCCATTTGCCGTCAACAGAACTGAAATCGGTTAACAGATGGCTGAGAAACCGATGTGACATTATTTGTAACGCACACACACATACACACACACACATACACACACATACATACACACAGACATGTGCTCAGTTCGTCGAGCTGAGTCGAATGGTATATGACACTCGGCCCTGTGGGCCTCGGATAAAAAGTCGAGTTTTCAAGCGATCTTAATACCCTTCTATTGATGTAAGAAGGGTAAAAAGGGAAGTTAACATAATGAAATTTTGAATACTTATTTGAAGATTTTAAAACTTTAATTTGGCGTTAACAAAGCTTCAATCCTGAGCTTCAATTTTGATTATCGATATGGATTCAAGATGCTTAATAAGTACATATTCGTTGAAAATAGTTAATGGAGACTTTGTGTAATTTTCGAATATACACCCAAAATAAAAAAGCAAGATTGTAATTCAATTTCGCATGATTTAGTTTCATTTCTCGTAATGGATCGCTACTTGGAGAAGAAATGCAACATTGGTCGTGGGCAAAAAAGCAACACATAACAAGTTGAGGTAATCAGAATAAAAGCCCTACACTTGCTTCGGCTGTCGAGGCACTCAACGTTACAACAATGAAGCAAATGTTGTTCGCACACACTTATATGGCTTCGTTTATTTCATAAAACAGTTGGTGACTTGATGAGGGGGAGATGGGAGTGGGGAGTGTGATGACGAGTGAAAATGAAAATAGAACACTTGACAGCGGAATAGCAACAGTGGCAAATGGCGTAGTGGCGTTCTGTGTGATTGTCTCACCCATATTGAGAAGTTGTAGACGGTTGAACAAAAACCCAACGGTTGCTGCGACTGTTGAGACACTAAGCACACAGCGATAACCGCTTGCACACACTTGCATGGCTTTGTTTATACCATAAAAACCTTTGTGGATCATGATTGGCAAAACTGCCTTTTCAGAATCATGCGGATTTCTCAAGATATGATTGCAAAAACTGCAATTGCATTTTTTGCTACAATTTCAACTTTTGGGTGTACTCGTTGCAGTTCAAAACCAGACCACTCGAGCCAATCGATGCTGCTCTAATTCTATACAGTCGGCTAGTAAGCTGTATGTGCTATAAAACGCTCCAGATGCGACACAATAGAATGCAAGCGGCATCGATTGGTGTGATTGGTCTTGTTCGGTTTTGCACTGCAACGAGTATATTGTCATCTCACAATTATGTGCTCTCAGGTATTGTTTTGGTCATATCTCCATGAAGGATTATCCAATCATAATGAAATTTTGACCAGTTATTAAGAGATTGCATAGCTTTGATTTGGCACCAGCAAAATTAAAATCGGTACACAAATAGCTCAGTATGTAATCGGAGACTAAACTGTTTGATTACTATTATAATAGGCCTTCAAGTACTGTTTCGTTCATATCTTCGTAACGAAATGTCCGAATGAAAAAAAAATCAATAGCGTTCTATGGGAATGTTGTAGCTTCCATTTGCTGTCAACAGAACTGAAATCGGTTAACGGATGGCTAAGAAACCGATGTGACATTATTTGTAACGCACACACACACATACACACACACACACACACACACACACACACACACATACATACACACAGACATGTGCTCAGTTCGTCGAGCTGAGTCGAATGGTATATGACACTCGGCCCTGTGGGCCTCGGATAAAAAGTCGAGTTTTCAAGCGATCTTAATACCCTTCTATTGATGTAAGAAGGGTAAAAATGATTGTTCCAATACTAAATGGGCAACACCTTAGACAACTTTAGATTAGAGGCAAAACAACACTTCTAAAGTTTACTACTCGCATCGGTTATTTCTATCATGAAACCATGAATAAATGTCATAATTTCATAAAATAAGATAAGAGTGCGTTTCATGATAATGAAACGCATAATGAAAAATAGAAACGAATTTGGTAACTGGTTATTTTAGTTTTCATTTATCAAAATTTCATTATTTGTTTTTAATATTTATTAAAAGAAGAGAATTTTAAGAAACTTTTCCTCTGAAATCGACTGCTGAAATGCAATTAGAAAAACTCACGTTTTTTATCCAATCCCGGGACGAAAAAATGCACTGCAAAACAGCACCCTCTTTCGATCGGGAACTGAGAATCAGCAGTTATAAAATTGTTGCTTTTCTTGAGTAGAAATAGGGTATGTGTCCCTTGACTCAGCCTAGTATGCAACAATCGATTACATTTTTGATCATAGCTCATAAAGTATTTGAGCTGGAAGCAAAATTTAACTAGCTGTACACTTGCTAAGATATGTTTAATAAACCATCTGGTTGTATGTATCACGAAAAGTTACACAACTCATTTTATAAAGTCAGAAACTTTCGCGGGATATGGATGTTATATCGGTCTATAGGCATCAAATTGGGTCTATTCATAGATGCAAGTTCGTCCCATTCGATAGATTTGTTATTGAATGTTGGCTATGTACGCTTTTTTTTCGATTTTCTGATTCAAGGTGTTCCCAGCTGTATTCGCTCTACGCAACAACCAATTTTACTAACAATCAAAGTATACTTAAACTGCTAAGAAACAGTTAAGTGATTTTAACATATGATTGAGCGATCATTCGGCAATCAAAACATTATAATTCACTATACACATATTTTGTTACATTAGTTTGTGTTAAGATGAGCCATATGAAAAACATTTAACCAAAACTCCGACATTTGTATTGTAAATGTTACCAATAACGACATTTTTACTACGCTTTCCATACAACAGGCCATAATTAGGAACCTAGAAAAAAATATGTCTCTAACATTGGGTCTATGGTTTTCATGTTAAATCATTGTTATTTTACCTATGTGACCTCTTAGTTGATAACGTGTGACTATTTTCTGTACATCTTGGCTGCATGATTCGGTTTATTGGTTCAATTTCGGCAATTTTAGAGCATTCGAAGAGCGTGCAGATAATCTGTTCAGCTTAACCAGTAAAGTTATGGTGTCTGAAAAGTGAAGGAAATTGAAAATTACGAGGAAGTGAACAACTATAAATTGATTAATATTGTCTCAATTGCTTTGAAATAGATCGGTCATATTGATAGCAACATGATTTTGTTGATTATCGCCGAAATAATGACATATTTGGTACATAGGCCGAATCAAGGAGCTAGGCTAACATTACATCCCGTTACCCTACATGGTCTAAGGAATAGCCTAGTTCCAATAGTTTCATGGTATTGAGGAGATCGAAAAATGCGGTAAAACAATTTCAAGTTTGAAAATATATTTCGATTCCAAGCACCCGTCAAGCTCTCTTGAACCCAACAACACTCAGTTATTTTTCAATGATCCTCGAATGATCGGAATGACGCCGTCCAAAATGACATAATGAAGTACGCGTAAAACACGTACGATGATGACATTCATTTCTCACAGGGTCATTCCCCACACGTTAGCCCGCTAACCGAACAATAAAATACGGCCATTAACCAGTCGCCGACGCATATGGTCACGAAACAAATCCAATAACCTATTGCACAAAGCAGCATTTCAAGGTGCCCAAAATAATAATAAAAATAATCGCAATAATCGGCTAAGCAATTAACAATAAGTCTGCTATATGTCTTCAAACAAAACAAACAAGCTCTAAAATTGTTCACCAAATTAGCTCTCTTCATTGCATGTTCGGTTTGTTCGGACCAACAAACGTTACTTGCGGGGATTTGTGTCAAATCAAATTCTAATTAAACTAACATGGCTTTGTGGATGCATCTACAACACAAATCAAGTATTTTGCCAACGAGGAAGCAAATCGGATTCTGGCATCCGAAATTAAGTTTCCCATTAAAATCGACTGAATCTACAGAACAGAAGCAAACATTTAACATGGACTAATAAATCTTAAAGCCTCATGATTCTTAAACGTACCTACTTGAATTGGTTGAATTTTAGGTCAGTGGAGTGTGCCTCCCTCTACGTGTTTAATCGTCGTGAAAATCGAAAAAGCCAAACAACTCCCAGTGCCAATTCTCGCAGGCGGTGGTGTTTCATTTCTGCTCTTGCTCTCAAGAGGAAATCGATCATGACGACTTTGAGCGCATTCTGCAATTTGTTACGACGTTCGGTTTCCGACGTAACCGGGTCACCGAAAAGTTGTTTAGAATATCCGAACCAGGCACATTTCCCGCGAAACAGATGAATGCAGGTTCCATCACGGAAGCGTCAGAGCGAAATGTGTGCCAATGGTTTTAGGTGGGTAGTTTTCGACGAAGTGTTTTTCCGATCGAAACTGGTAACATTCAAAGAATGCTTAGACAGTTCCTGGAAGAATTTGTAGAACATTTTACATGAAACTGATCAAAGGATGTTTATAGCGTTTGAGGCTTGTTTATAGCATTTCATGGACAAATGTTAGAATTGCTAAGCGATAACTTCTGTATAGGAAAGTGAAAGTTTGCCGAAATTATGTTTATATTTTAACGTATGCATCGAAAAAATAGACTAATTTCGGATGGCGATGAAAAATTTGAAAACAAATATTAGAAAAATTAATCGAACAAATTTTGCTTAAATCCTACGGTTATGAAACTGGTTACAAAAATTCTTACGGACTTACGGAAGTTGTCCGGAACCTCAGCCATGGCCGATTCCTTCGTTTTGGCAACGAAATTATTGGAGTTGACCCTCCGTTTGAGGTTCGCCCAAAAAAAAAATCTGTCGGTCGCAGGTGAACGACGTTGGGAGGGTTGGTGGTCAACAGTACAACGTTTATCTTCAGCTGGTCCAGTGTCTTCTCCAGTGATCTCTTGGTATAATGGACCGAGGCCTATATGTCCCCGTTCATCCCAAACATCGAACAATGGCTTGGAAATTCCTTTTTCGCTGATCGTCAGCTACAGAAAGACCTTCTTCGGAACTTGGTGTGCGAGATATACATATTTGACGTCAACGCATACCGCCTTGGAAGAGGACGTAAAGTGCGCGTTCCCCTCCCTGTCGTTGCCGTTCAGCGTTAAGTAAGTCTCGCCATCCATTATAGTCACGAAGTCGTGCTGCGCCGGGAAAATGTTTTTCGCCAACACCTTCAGGCGCTCCTTCTGAGAGATTGCCTGCTGCTCGGATACGACCGGCATCGACTGACGATTCTGCATAACAATGTTCATCTCACCTCTTTATCGTTGGGCCGGTTCCACAAACCCTTTTGGCCCAAGGCGCGGAACGATGAAGAACTATCCTCTTCAGGCCGGATCTAGACTTTCGTTCAACACTTTCGGGAAGTTATAAATGCTGGATCAGCTACACTCAGTGAAATAAATTTTCGATATTCATAAGATTGCATTATGATTATTTGCTATAAGAAATCAGTATGAGTTTCATAACTTTACCTTATTAAATGTAATGATGTTGCAAAATTGAAAATATTCAGCAACCGGAATTCGAACCTTGAACGTGGGGGCTATGGGTCCAGTGACTTGCCCACTAGTATATATCTACACTTGAAAACATGAATGCTTAAAGGCGTACAAGAACAAGATTGTGTGAAACAAAATCCGTTCATAAGGCAACCTTATTAAATTCAAAAGCATCGTTCATAAGTTGAACCTTATGAAATTCTTAAGATTATTTGGCTGAGTGTATATCCGACAGACATGAAGTGTCTCAAGGTGGACTACTTCTTCGCTCCGGAGTGGAGCTGGCTGTACGAACAATCCATCGAGCGTAGTTGCATGACTGTTGTCAATCTGTCAATTTTATTCTGTATACTAAAAGCAATGTATATGTATATTACCACCAGGTGGCAGAGTAATCGCATGAAAAATAGCTAAAATTGGTCAACATTCTTTAATGCATACGTTAGATCAGTACCGAGAGCTTCAAATGGTGAGTTGGCAACCTGTAGAGAGGGTGTGATCGACCTCTGGTTTTTACAAGTTCCTACAAGTTCACACCTCCACGAGTCATATGATCACAAAAGACTGCCAGCTGAAGCATGGTCAAGCTAGATGGCGTAGCCTGGGCAATGTTGTCAATTTGACAATAGCAAACTGAGGGGTTGCGACTGAAGATCGCATTGCATATTTTCTTCATGCGATTATAATTACATATCCATTCATTTAATTATTTTGCATTCTATTTTTTTGCGAGCATGGAGAATCAAAACTATTTAATTCTTTTTTCAACATTTCAGCCAAACATTTACCTTAAAATGATTTTTATGAGTTTCAACTACTATTTTCACAATGGCTACTATTTCCATGGAAGACTGGCATGTGCTTGTTAGAAGCATATTTTTGTTCAGTGGTATTATGATTAGATAATCCATTTTTTTAAACGTAATCCAGAAAACTTTTGAAAACGTGTCCTACAAAAACTGTGTTGCTTTCTCAGCAAAAATCATAAATCGTTTTATTGAAATTTGATCTATGATAATTGAAGCGATCTTTTCTGTTTTTCAGTCGTTTCAGTACTATTAGGATATTATTATATACGGAATCTATCAGATAAATATGTTATATTCTCTTACGTATGAATTTATATAATAGGAATATGGAAGGGACCATCAAGGCACCCAAATGAAGCGAATTGGACGGGAAAAGGGAAAACGGCAACAGTTTGTGGATGGAGGGCGGGCTCTTAAAGAGTGAACGGAATAAAATTGAATCATTTTCAAATGACTTTTACATTTTACCCATTGAATATTTTCAATTGAAATTTTGAATGAAATTAGTTCAACGTGTTTTGCTTATACTCTATTATTATTAGCTGTATACCGTTATTATTACCGTACATTATTAGCTGTATAACCGTTGTAAAGATGGAGTCGAAAGAACAGCAGCGGCGCAAAAAAACGTACCTCGTAATTCGAAAATCCAGATCTCTCTCATCGTGCCACCAGCAGAAAGCTGGGAATGGTACAATCTACGGTAACTTGTGTTTTAAGTGGGTACAACGAACATTGGACCATCGATCGGAAGTAAATGTGTGGTCAAAATGGATCTTCGTATAGTGTAAAGGGGCTGTTCAAAACCACGTAGACAGTTAAGGGGGGGAGGGGTTTCGAAAAAGTCTACGTTTGTCTACGATGGGGGAGAGGGGGATATACCAAAAGTCTACGTTGACCTTTTTTTCTCTACAAAAAGGATATTCATACCCTCCACGCAGAGAAAAATACCGTCATAACAAACATATTTCAGGTAAATCCAAACATAAAATTAGTTTATTTTGGCCGCAAACATAAACTTGCTTTCTTTCTAACATAATCTATGTTTAAAACCAACCCTTGTAGCACACTTGTTGCTATTCGGTTGAGATATTATAAATATGACTTGCTAAGTCAACATCAAGTCACTACAACTAATAAAGGTCGTAGTGTGCTACATGGGAGGTGACATCGATGTTTGAAATTAAAATAATATTATGTTTATTTTCAACATATTAATGATACGAATAAACGTACAAATTTTGGATTTTACTAGTTGCGTTCTAAATTTAATTTATTTATTCTATGAGTCTTGGTTATCTTAGTCCTCGATTGAGCCTCAGCCCTAACATGCACAAGTTTCAAGAAGATTGCTAAAAGATGCACTGCACGTAGTTTCGAGCCCTGAACTTTGTAAAAATTGAAACAATACATCAAATCAGTATAATATGGTAGCTAATTAAATAATGGAGCATAACATCCGGTTCACACTAGAACATATATAACGTGATATAGACTATCTTCATATTAGCATCTATACATCTAAAGACTGTCTAAGTTAAATTTCGGACACCAAAATAATAGTAGCAAAACAAAATTAACACATCATTTTAAAAAAACCGATTGTTTATTTCACAATAATAGTTTCATATCTACATAAGAAACAGTTGATTAAGATTTTAATCCTTCTTTCTGTTAAATTCTCGAACTTCCTGTGGTACGGTATCCTCGGAAACGCCCGCCGTGACGATTCTCCATCTTCTCTTGAAATCATCTGTGTTATTTGTTTTCTTCTTAGTTTCGAAAAGTTTCCGCTTAACTAGAGCCCTTCTCTATTGGGCGAAGTTCTGGACAGTTTGGTGGATTGGCTGTTTTTGGCACGCATTTGACCTCTTGTATCTTACACCATTCCCGGAAGGATTTCGCATAGTGACAAAACAGTGTTGCATAGTGTTTTTGCAGTGAAATTTTGCATGTCATCACCTTTTGAGCACCTTTTTTACTTTGTACGCCTTCAGTCCTTGAAAAATGGATAACAAGAGACAGTAATTTGAGCGTGTTGGTTGTGTTTCTCTATTGATTTTTTACAACATCGATAGATCGAATGCATGGTACCAACTCAATAGTAAGTTTATGATGTCAACCATCCAAGCAATACATCTCTGTCCAAGCAAAACTTGATTGTGACTTAATTGACTCACATTGCAGTTACTTTGACTTATTTGCAACAAGTGTGCTACTAGGGCATTGAGTATTTCTATTTATACGTGAATGAGATGATATTTGATAGATAACTTGCTCCCATTTGACAAACATTTAGTAGAGGATTTTAGCGCATGTGGGACAAAGTAGAAAATACAATAAGAGGTTTGGGAAGATGTCAACTTGCTTTGGAAAACTTTCAAAGAAGATAAACTAAACATGATATCTAAAGTGAAAACAAAAATAGCCGCATATGCTTTTATTGTGGACCGCATTCTGCGACAAAAGTGAACGCAGATCAACGCAAAAGCATCCACAAGACAGATATTTCGTCGTAGACAATAAGGCCACTCAAGATTCTGTAGCAAGACCAGGAAGAAATTCTTTGTGGGGTCGACGAGAACGGAGCTACGAAGGTTCTATGGATAGAATCACGTTTCGTCGAAATCATTGGACTTGGCATCCAAGAAACAATTCTACCAGAACCCTAGTAGCACACCACGATCATAATTAGTCGCAGTAACTTGATTATGACTAACAAAAGCACATTTATGTGTTCTTAACTTAATAACAACATGTGTGCTACATACTAGGGAACTTTCGCTGATGAACGTTAATTATTGGTTCAAACAGCCATGGTGTGGGCATCTTTAGCATTTGCACAAGCGTACAATTGATTGTTGTTATTTTTTATTTATGCAGTATTTTTATAAAACAAAATAAAAATTAATAACTGAATACCCTGATTGTTTGTGTTTTATTTCATAAACCGTACCTCAAACCGCCACAGCCACATATTGTAGAACATTTTCAATAAATTAAAAAAAAATGAATTTGATAAAGTCTACGTAGACTTTAAGGGGGGGGGGGTGTATTGGAAAAAGTCTATGAAAGTCTACGATGGGGGAGGGGAGGGGGATTTGAAAGTGTCCAATTTCGGTCTACGTGGTTAATGAACAGTCCCAAAGGATCACAAACGAGTAGTGGAAGCTTTCAAGAGGAATCAAAGCAACTCAGTTCGAGAAGTAGCGAAAAGCTGCTTTAACGTGCCCCATAAGTTCTAAGTTCCTGTGGACGGTAGGAAGCAGACGATGTCAAAGTTTGCCAAAAAAAAAAAATACATGATTTGGCAAGCATTTGCAGAAGTACTGGGTCGTCATGAAACAGGCACTTCGGAAATATTCTAAGGAAGTGAAATCGGAGAAAGATGTAAAGAAAAAATGGATTTCGACACAAAAAAGAATCGATCCAAATGTCATATTTGTGGTCTAAGCATGGCCGGCATAGGCGTAGCGAGGATTTCAAATAGGGGAGGGCGAGCTTATTTTTTTAGAGAGAGAGAGAGAGAGAGAGAGAGAATTACATCCGTTTTGTTTGGTTTTGTTGGTTTGTTTCTTTTAATTACATGCTGGAAATTAAAAAAAAACTTTCCTATGTCCATTTATGGTACTTCTAGATAAAAATGAATCAAATCACTGCTTTAAACTGAATCCTAGAAGGTTTGAACTGTTTAGTGAAATACTCGTAACTAGAAATTGGAAGAAAAATTAATATTTTCCATTTAATTCCAGCTACCTTTGCTTATCTTGACAGATACGCGTATTTCGTTTACAATGTGCAGACTTCTTCAGTGTCTCGTACTAATAACTCGACTAACTAACTCGATAAGCAAAAGTAGTTGGAATTAAATGGATAATACTAATTTTTCTTCTAATTTCTAGTTGCTTTAAACTGCTAAAAAATTGCAAAAACCGTTGTGTAATTCACGCATTGTGTACTAAATTCACCAGCACAGCAACTTTTTCGAAATCAAATTAGGAATGAGAAGTAATGAGCAATGACATTGATAGTAGCTTTCTTCTTAGTTCATACGAGTGTTCCCGACTTGTAGTAATATGTATTTGATTGAGAATTATCCTGGCAATGAACCTATTCCGTTATTCTAATTTTATACCATTGTCATGCAAAATAGTACCAAGTGCTTATGTTTATATTTTATCCGGTGTTCTTCTGTTTATAAACACGCGCAGAACCTTCACTTATTCTTCCGGTCTTCTTCTATGCTCTATTTCGATTGCTTGCCAATCTGTCAAATTTGGAAGACGTCTGCATTGAGTTATCTCAAATTATAATAATCCGTCCAATATATCACAAAACATTGCGATTGCTTGAGCGGATTAGAGATTGGATGATTAAACCGATAACCATGGACATCAACACATCAAACATGGAGTTGCCAGAAGGTAGAAATGCATCTAGGGACTCTTATTTTTTACGAAATCCCTCAATTGAAATTTTCAATGGATTAGCATAAACTGTTCTTTAGAAACTTCAATTTGATTGATATAGATATTAGTTAGAGTAGCGCAATAGATTTTAGGATACAGTAGTATAAATTGAAAGTTACGAAAAAAGAGTTTGGTTCGAGCATCGGCTGTGAAAGGTTGTTACGATGCTTTATTACACACTATTTTCCTATCGGGCATGGCGCGTTTCGTTTTGTTTCGGTTATCTATAATTCGGTAATACGAGTGATCGAGTGAGCATAGTAAGAAAACAACAAAGCGTCTCTTAAGCGTTAATAAAATTAACTATGTTTTCCTAACGGAACACCACCATCGCACTTTCTGAGTGACTCCAATAGCATCCTTATTATTGGTTTAACTCGGTTCAAATCGGAAATCGGTATTAGTATTTAGATATTTTACTAAACTGAGCGTGAATTAAGCACCCTTGGGTCTCGGTTTCCAATAAAACGTCCAAATGAACGTCAACACATTCCTACCTTTTCCTTATTTGACCTGCATTCGGGAGAGGCCAGCGCTGGTGTTGCCTTAGTTTGGGATCACCAGTTTTACACATTGAGGATGTATGCATCATCTGTTGATCCTCTGTGTAATAATAGCTGATCTGGCAGTTACGGAGTAACAACTTCGGGTGGTCAATCATGCTCATTATCCTGCTTATGCTCATAAAAACGGATAAATTCTTTTAATAGGATAAGACAACAGCAAATTCACGCTCTGACTAACTTGCTGTCTTGCTTTCTCACACGCTACATCAATCTGTAAGATATTTTCAAAAAAATTCATGGATGTCAACTTTTTACGCTTTTTTGCTTAAACTTGTTACAAAATCGAGGCAACTTCGCGTAATTTGGCTTTTTTATTTAGGCAGAGGAGCAATCTGACAAACATCCCAAGCAACACGAAACCGTCATTTTTGGTTACAGAAACTTGATTGTGACTTAATTGAGTAGAATTGGAGTAATATCAACTGTATTGCAACAAGTTACCTTGCAACCGGCTGGGGATAAAGAATAAATAATAAAAAATTAAAACATGAAATTATAAAAATTAAATCGAAACTTAGGGGGGGGCAACGGCCCCACCCTGCCCCCCTCTGGCTACGCCTATGATGGCCGGTCTAAAAATTTGTTGGAATGTTAAAAGTTTGTTCTTTAAGCAAAGTTTGAATTTTCTGTTTATAAGAGGATATGAACATCTTATATATTCATTACATTTGGCTTGAATGCCCTCAATATGGTATTTAAAAGTTAATTTTTGATCAAGTATCAGTCCAAGATATTTAAATTGACTTGATCAAGAAATTGGAACTCCGTTCATATTGACCACATGACTATTACTTGGTTTCAAAAAATGCAGCTCTTGGCTTGTGTGGAAATATTATAAGCTGAGCTTTGGAAGCATTAGGAGAAATCTTTCATTTTTGAAAATAATCTGTAAAAATGTCCAAGCTATTGCTAGCTATTGGTAGTACATGAGCACGATCAAGCGCGTTCCAATTGCCTGTCAAGGTGGCGGATTCGTTCGTGCCTTGACCTACTCTGCATTGGGAATGTTAGGAAAAAGGAATACTTCCTTGGTTCGAGTACCGCTATATCCAAGCCCTTCGCTCAATTTTCAACCTGCCGTACACTAACGGAACTATCAACACTTTCTTTTTATATCTTTCATTCTAGCACACATTAAAGGGTGTATTCGATAAAAATGGCACACAGAAAATCTTCTGTATCTTTTGAATCGTATGAGTAAAAAACCTAGAAATTTGAGTAGATCTTATCCATAGTGTATTATTTACATCTGCCAAGTATCATAGTTATACATTCAGTAGTTCCAGTCATGTCGTCGAAACAAGAAATTGTCCGTGAGAAAATTTTGTGCACTCACAATCAAAATCCAGGGGCGTCCCACCGGTGGATTGCTAAAAGGCTTGAAATTGCAAATACAACTGTGTCTCGTGCAGGGATAAGGTGCGACTCAAATCTCTTTGAGTGCAGCACGCGCTGCTACGAGACAGCACATTAAATTTCAAAGAGACGTGAAAGTGCAGTCTGTACTCTCGTGCACCCTTGTTGTGCCGTGCGCTCAAAGCCGCACATCTCATTTTGAATTATCTCTCGTCTCTTTGGGTGCTAACGATTGCACTCTCCCTTGTCGTCTCTGTGCACACAAGTGCAAAAATCAGACACGGCGGCATGGGCCGGACTGTGAATGTGAATAAGGATTTTAATAAAACTTTCCCTCTATGAACCCATACAATTCCTTTTTGTTACTAGCATCAACACTTTTAATTTTGCTACCATTTACCAAAGCATGAGCCAAAGCACAGAGTAAAGCACTGAGTAGAGCTCTGAGTAGAGCAATGTGCATTACTCTTTGTCTCTGAAAGAGTAGTGCATGTGCGGCTATCTGTCTCTCGTGCTGCTACGAAATCTCTCGCACTTTCGTTTTGTGCGCTCTTCTGAAACAGGAGACGCACACTTGAAATTGGGTGAAGCACTTGCCTATTTTGCACTACTCTGTGTTTCTCGACAATCCCTGGTCTCGTGTATGGATGACGAAACATACGTCAAGGCCGACTTCCGTCAACTTCCTGGGCAAGAATATTTCGTTGCCAAGTCGAAGTTCGATGTTCCAGAGGATGTTCGAAAGAAGAAACTATCGAAACGGTGCGATTTACACGGAAGAGTGCCTTAAGAAGCGTCTCTTGCCATTCATTAAGAAGCACAAAGGATCAACTCTGTTTTGGCCTGATCTAGCATCCTGCCACTACGCTCGAAACGTATTGGAGTGGTACCGAGCCAACGGAGTCAATTTTGTGCCAAAGGATATGAACCCACCAAATTCACCGGAACTTCGTCCAATTGAAAAATTCTGGGCAATTATGAAAACGGAACTTCGCAAACATCCCAAAACTATAAAAACAGAGTTAGAATTGAAAAATTTTTGGGCAAAAACAAAAAAAAACACTGGGAAAATCGGTTGTACAAAATTTGATGGGTGGAGTGAAAAGGAAGGTGCGGGCATTCGGGATGGGAGACGAAATTGAATAAAACAAATGTTGTAAATCAAAACTCATTAGTAGTTCTTCATTCCCTGAAAATTTCAAGAAAATCCGATAATCAGTTTAATTTTGATGAGTATATATGTGTGTGCCATTTTTATCGAATACACCCTTTACTGTCCGCTCTTAGGGCCCCATGGTGATGAGCGAACATCTCCTTCTACGACTTATTTTTTTTAGATGTATTATGATTATATAAACCTCTTATTTCAAAAATCATCAAACTGGGCTCTTCGAACTTTTAAATTATTATCTTTGAAAGCAGTGACAAACCAATGGATGTCAGATATATTTTTGAAACAAATATAGTATATGCTCTTACATATAAATTATTATAATCCGGATATGGGAGGGACCATCAGGACACCCAATTAATGCGAATTGGATGGGGATAGTAGAAATGTCAACTACCTGTTGCTAACAGTTTATGGATAGAGGACGGGCTTGTAAAATATATTGTAGTCATGTCTTATTACTAATTTTTCTTTTCTACTTTATTGTTACTCTTGGTGGTCGGCGGAAGTGTCTAATATCATTGTTATTATCAACTGATATTAACACTTATTTTGTTTATTTTTAAATTTCTGTCTTTTTTGTTTTCGTTGCCTAAACCACAATTACATATGATTAAGAATTATCTACGGACGAAACGTAAGTGAACCATTGAGCATACAAATATTATTGAAGGGTAATTAA
The DNA here is from genome assembly GCA_034211315.2 of Aedes japonicus. Classification (NCBI taxonomy): domain Eukaryota; kingdom Metazoa; phylum Arthropoda; class Insecta; order Diptera; family Culicidae; genus Aedes; species Aedes japonicus. The sequence continues at coordinate 19,650 of JASCZW010000628.1, forward strand.
TGTCGATTGAAGGAAAATTAATATCGATTCACGTTTGGTAGTTGGAATTAAATGGAAAATACTATTTTTTCTTCTCATTTCTAGTTACAGGTATTCCACTAAACAGCTCAAACTCTCTAGGATTCCTGGAATTGACCACCGTCATTTTCCCCTACCCTCTGTTTACATCTTACATTGATACTATTGATGACCGTAACGTAACTCCGCCTTCCCCTATTTCGTACGTCTGTTTACTTAATTCGTCAAACATTCTCCCATTCATTGAACCTCTTGTCTCGCTGAATCACTATCTCAATCCGAAGCCACAACAAAAATACCCATCATTGAAATTGAAAGAGAAACAGAAAAACGCAACCGTTGTTTTGTTGCAAAGCGTAGGTATTCAGTTGATGGAATGGAACAGTTAAAGTAGCATCAATCACGAATCATTTGACGGAAGAAAATGGAATGAAAAACAGTCCCGCACCTCGTACCTAGTGCGTGTGACTAATGCAGTGGCCGGTTATTGTATGCTCTCGGATGTCGGCCTTTCTGTGTGCGGTTTGTTCGACGATTGTTCGGGGGAAAGTATGATTCATCGGGCTCCGGACCATGGCACCGGCAGTGGTTACGAACGATAGAGTTTATAGTTAATCTTTTCAGTTGATGTTTGTAAAATAAACGCAGAAGAGGGGCCACTAAAACTGCCTTATCTGATAGAAGTGCAAATGGAAGTGACCCTTGCTGAATCATTAAATACGGTAGTTCATTCGGCGGAGATGTTATTAAAGCTTGAGGAGGGTTGATTATTACTATGGGGGGATTTTAAATGTTGGGGGCTTCAAAATTAGACGAAGCGATTTACTGTACACGATTTAACAAATTTATTAATTACTTTTTACGTATGCAGTGAGCGTTCGGCATTATTCTTCTTTGACTTTCGAAAGTTTTCTGGACCGGACCGGGAATCTTAAAACAGCCGCCGATATTGACCAACCAGTTCAAAGATACTTAAAAAGTTAAATTTGAGATATAGAATTTCCAGGGCTGGTAGCGGATTTATGGATAAACAATAGTGACTAAAATAATAAAAATAGTGACCAAATAGGGACCATTTATTCATTTGTTGTATAAGTACAGTCAAAATGAACTAAGTGATCACCCCGGTTGCAAAAGGCGCAGTATCACATTTTGGCACTTGGTGAGCTTCACAACATACTTGGAGTTTCATTGGATGTAACGGCTGCTGGGTTGAGGCATTGGTAATATTTTATTAACGAGTTCTGCGTCTACGTCTTTGTTTACTATACTGAAGAACTGAGGTAGAATTTAAAAAAAATCGCATTTCTACCGTCACGAAAAGTGGTCAGATTTTCAGCATTAATATCTCAGGCATTTCTCGAAAGATTTTCAAATTTTCATACCAATCAATCGGAAGTATTAGTAAGTACGCATCAATGTCAGAAGCGATTTTTTTTCTTTATTATAGAGACTTTTAGCCCTGAGATGGTTTTTCTCTTTAGCAGAGGAAGGGCCCCTGAGGGAAATCCAAGCCTTTTCGGGGTTGGCGTTTGCCGGGTTCCGTCCATCATCCGTTGTTATGTCATGGTTCGTTGCGTTAATTTAGGTACATTGGAAATAGCTGGTGTCTTTGAGGTAGTCGAGCAATCTCTTTTCTCTCTCTCGGGATCGTTAGATAGCGCGTCTTTTAAGCTAAGACCGATACCATATTGGTCTCGTAGGTTTTTAAACGCGGGGCAGTTTATAAAGAGATGCTCAGTCGACATCTTGGTTGAACACACTACGCAATGTTTGTGGAATCCATCACGGGGTTCGAGATCATGTGAGAATCTGGTGTAGCCGCAGCGTAGTCTGGAGAGCACCGTCTGATCCTCCCAGTTTTTATTGTCAGACCAGTGGTGGGTTTCGGGTCTATTGGGGTTTTCGATCTACCATGCGCTGAGAGCTTGCCGCTGCCTCGTTTCCGCTGATGCCACAGTGACTGGGAAGTCAGACATAAACGGTGTTACTATTCGAGGCCATTCGAGTTGCTTGCACCTGAGGGTGTCATTTCATCGGACTCTCAAGAGCCTTCAGCACCCTGGCCGAGTCCGTAACGATGGCCTTCCAGCTGGAGCTGGACTCCGTGACGGCCGAAAGAATGGCAGCTGCCTTAGCCGTGAAAATCGACGTTTGGTTAGGAACACCTCCGCTGATTGTGGAATTGCAGCTGAATTCGCCGAAACCGACTTCACTGGTAGTTTTGAGCCTTCGGTATGGATGAGTTCGTATCCATTGAGTTTTGTCCTAAAAAGTTCGTTAAAGCGTGGTATCTTTGGTTGGTTTGTTTAGTGTCCATATTATTCTGGGTGGAGAGGAGTCCCACGTTTCGTCTCCGACCCAGTGGATTCTGTACACTGGAGGGAGGATATGGTGGGCAAGTTATAGTTTGTTTGCCTCTTTTAGGAGGAACACTCCTTCGTCGTCCCCGGTCGTCTTCTCTAGAAAACTGACGGATGATTCGTAGTAGGTTCAATCGGCTTTCGCACTGCCCCTTTATTAGATCACCAGGTGTCCAGGTAGTGGTCTATGTAAACTCAGAGGACTCGGATCATAAACTCGAAAGGGATTTCTTCTCCACAGATCTTGGGAGCGTTCCTTGTTGCTTGGTGTTTTCTTGTGCATACGTGCGAGAATTGGCTCTTGGGTGGTGACAGTTCGCGTCCGACGGATGATGCCCAAGTAGCACACTACGGTCATAATTAGTTGTAGTAACGTGATTATGACTTAGCAAGTCATATTTATGTTATCTCAACCGAATGGCAACACTATATAATTTTAACAATGTTGCAATCTTTCATACAACAAGCTAGATTTAGGCGTTATCTGGCTTTAATTTACATGAAATATCCCATTATTTTCTGCCAAATCAAGCATTCCCTTTATGTGCATTAGATAACGCAGAAAATTCAGTGTTTATTTTTATCTGTGTATACATACGTATTATTAAATTCTCGTTGATAACCATTAAATATTTTTGTATCTTTCTGGGAGGTCCTAGGTCATCCAAAATGTACTTGAGTTCAAAACTTCAGATGTACAGTTGTAACAGTAGCTGTTAGAGCTGTAGTTACAATATGTATTCAAACATATTGAATGAACCTTTTCGAAGGTCAACATAACTTTATGATGTTCTAGAATCTAGATCTAACTACATATAGCTTTTTGGGCTGTACAAAATTACGCTACGTATTCAACCATATTCAGTGAATATTTTCGAACGTAAAAAAACATCATGAAATAAACGGGGATGATCTAGGTCATTCAAACTGTCATTGAGTTCAGAACATAAGATCTGCAGTTGAAACAGTAGGTGTTTGGAGTGTGCAAAGGGACAATATGAATAGTGTGCAAGACCAATGCATACATATTGCGACAATCTTGGAACGATAAATTAGAAGAAAAATTAGTATTTTCCATTTAATTCCAACTACCTTTGCTTATCTTGACAGATACATTAAATGGAAAATACTAATTTTTCTTCTAATTTCTAGTTACAGGTATTCCACTAAACAGCTCAAACCCTCTAGGATTGACAGTCTTGGGATATTCTAAGTACTCGAAACTGTCCTTAAGTTAGTCCTACAGTTGTAACAGTAGTTTTTTGAGCTATATATGGCGACAATGTGTATTCCAACATATTGTGTGAATCTTTGTTCCTCTAGGTAATCCAAACCATCCTGGAGTTCAGAACAGAAGATTTTATCCCGAATGCACCTATGATCAAATTGAGTTCGCTTGACTGTTGGGATAGGAACAATCAAATCTAGATTCAGAATTACTAAGTCTGATTATCTGATTTACAATTCTTTCCCACTTTTCTCGAGGGTAGTCCGCTTTTGAAAAACTGAATCTAACAAAATATTTTTGAAAAAAAAGTGAGTGTAAATCTAAATTGACTTGATTATTTTATGTAGTTTCTTCAATTGGACATTTTATTTGCGTATAGGATAAAAGTTTTAAGTGTTTTATTCTTATCCCGTTCGATTCGACATGGGATTGACTGGGTTTATATGTATAGAAACATGAAAAATTATTATAAAATAGCTGAAAAATTGCAAAACTAATGAAATATGATATAATATGGGACCACGTGCATCGCATTCAAGCTAACATAGAGTGCTGTGAACAACCAGGGCTCTGCATATGACAAGTTCAATTTAAGTAGAGGCGGGAAAGCGTTCGCCAGGCCATGTAGTTTTTTGGTGTATATTTCTCGATTCTTATAAAGTGTTGCAGATCACTCAAGTTGGTTGACTATTGTACAATCGGTACAAGCGATTTTTTAAACTATTTACAATCGGAGGTGCGAACATAGTGACTTTAGTGACCATTTTCCTAAAATAGTGACTTTAGTGACTTTTGGATGCAAATAGTGACTTTTTAGTGACTAGACTCAAAATAGTGACCAAGTCACTAAAAAGTGACCTGCTATCAGCCCTGAATTTCCCTTTCTCAGACATATAAAACAGAGTACGTGTCACTGACAAAAACTTCAAATTACATTTAAGGGGGGATATACAGTTAGAATGACCAAAAAAAATTTTTTTTTATTGCATAAAAAGTTAGTAAAATTTCCGCAGAATACGCTCCTGAAACCCATTTTTTCGAAATTCGAACTCCAAGTGTTTGTCGCACCTTTTCGCCTTTTTCGCGCGCAGCATAAAGAGACGCTTAAAACTTTCAACGCGTTTTTCTCAAAACAGCATTTTCGGAGTTTATGCCGGTGATAACTCGAAAACTAATTATTCGATTAATCTGAAACTTATAGGATTTTTTTATTATAGTATTACTTTCTATATGAATTCAAAATTATTGTAATATTTTATTATTAAATATGGAAAAATGTGATAAAATGGCAGAAAAAATGTGGATTTTTTCCAAAAAGTTACGCCAAAAGTACATTGTTTTGTTTTTAACTTTTTTGTTCAGTTCATCTATTAGCTGTAAATGTAATTAATGTAATGTTTTTGGGTTAGCAGGTTTCATATCAAAATTGCGACCAGGAGAGCCGGCACAAGCAAAATACAACGACATTTTCAACGCACTCTAACGGCCGCCATTTTGTTGGAAAAAAAATTGAAAAAAATATTTTTGTATACAACATGGATACACTTATAATTGTAAAAAAGTTTCGATTGATTTGATCAAAAACTTCCCCTTGAAATTTTTGTTTCAAAAATGAGTTTTTTTGCTCGTTCTAACTGTATATCCCCCCTTAAATCTAAATCCAAACCCCAATTTCCTCAAATTTCAGTAAACAATCCAAACAAACTTGAGAACATTAGCTTACATATAAGATAAACCCATACAATGGTTCATGATAGAAAACAGCCACTGATGAGGCACCATAAGTTCTACCCAGAGCATTCAGCCATATGATTCACATTCTTGCCTTAACAATTGGGGTGTCAAAATTGGCACAAGTGTTCCGCGTCATTGACCGAGCTGATCCAGCAGAGGCGCGCGATCGACTCATCTGCCGTTGGAATTGAAACACACATAAATTGAATGGGAAAAGGTATCGCTGTGCACGTACTTAACGATCCGTGTAACATACAATTTTCTGTTTCATAATTTATGGTTCACATCTCTGAAATCAAGTCGATTTTGCCGCCTTTGTCGCTTTGTGTGGCCGCACAGCCAAATGCAGTTCCGTTTCGCGCGGCTCGGTTCGATTATTTTGCATACAGCCACAAGGTTTGACGGTGGTAAACCGTGAATCATGTGTTCTCCTCTCGGTCTCTTTCACATAAACATTTATTTCTTCCAGTCGGATGGTAGACACATCAGACACCAGACAGTGCAGACCACCGACGGCCGTCAGCTCATTGTGAAAACAAGTCGCGAAATGGTGGGCAATATGTAACCGAAAAAAAGCGAAAAGCAAAGAGCAGGTCAAAATATTACTCAACACGTCATCCAGAGGGATTGCAATTGACGTGGGTAGCTTAATATGCAAAATTTATACAATTTCTTTAACATCTTTATTTTAAAAATGCTATAGATATGATTCGACGAACATTTTGCTCGTCACTGTACTGAACGATCGCATCAGCGAACGTTCTTGTGGCCGTGCTATTCTTCGAATATGAAGTGAAGGTACTTGGAGTACATGCTATGGAACGTGTCAGACGAACGGTGTCGCTGTGATTTGACATTGAAAAAAAAAACTTATTGAATATTGTGAATCGTGAGTCGGCTGCTCCTTACGGTTAGGGTAGGTTAAAAAAAGCATAAGAAAGTGAACAATATGCCATCGAACTGTAGAATCGTGATTGCTCACGTGCTGGGTGCGCCCATTACTTGGTATTTCTTTAGATTCCGTCAAGGTTTGGCGCGGAATTCAAACATGGTAAAGTCATAGTTTCATCTATCCAGGTAAATTTTGGTTTTTCGGTAGATGACATCAATCCACCTATTATGAATTTCGTCTATGGATAAACGCAGAACAGTAGATTGCGATCCCTCTGTAGGTGACAATTGCGTGACTTGAAGTTTATTGAATGACAAAAAGCGAAATCTCACTTGGTTTCATTTCGCCCGTGCAGCTCTATTGACTCGCTTGCTCGAGACCACAAACGAGATAGGATCAACTTTTTACAGCCTCCGTACCTGGCATTCGTCAGCCTGGGATCCCCGATTAATCGTTCACTGGTTTCTTTCGCGCGAAGTGTGATTCGCGACCCAAAACCCGATGGGTAAGAGGCTGAGTCAGTACCTTACACATCTTGCTCCGTCAACTTTCCCTCGGTAGATTTGAATCACCTAGTTTTTGGCTCCGCATACGCTTTTTCTAACCCATCTCCCCAACCTCATCCCTGTGCACTACAAAAGCCGCTACAATGAGCTTAAGTTGTCGTTTACTGCTCAAACGCCGATACAAATTATAAGTTGCTTTTTTATTTTCATTGCGCCGTAGATTTTCCTCCTTTCTCCGATCGAGACCGGTCAGTGCCAGTGGTCAGAAGAGCTTCTCCAGCTATTATTGCGAACGATCACATTGCGTTGAAGCTACACAGTTTCCGAAAAGTGCGAGTGTGTGTGTGTAGGAAACCAGTTTTCGGATTGCATAATTTATTTACGTTGTTATCTACCTACATATACATCCTACTACTTCATGTCAGCATCGCCACCTAGCCGGTTCGAAACGTCTTACAACCGAAAACAACTCTGCATAGTGACCGAGATGGGCGCTGGGTACGGAAATTGAGGACGACGCGATTTTATGATACCCAGATAGAGTGCACTGCTGCTCTTGTTACCTACTTTTCGGAGACTGACTTATATTATATTAAGTCAACCATACACCTTGGTGGTACGGGCAGAAAACGCTCCGGCCTGCATGACAGGGATAATGGAAATAAATAAGTATAATTTTTCAGATGGCTGCTAAAGATTCTCATGTAGGTAGGCAGTCCCAATGGTATACTATGGAACTCTCAATGGTATACTATGGGGGTAATACAGTGAATAGCTAATGACCTCCAGACTTCTTTTATTTTTGCTGTTTTTCGAAGCAGAATCAACCAAAAAAAGGAACAAAGAGACCCACGACTTCATCACAACGACGAATCTCAACTTAGAAAAAAAAACGAGTTACATAAGGAGTAGAAACAAATCCCAACGATCGGTCGAAGAAATTCTCTCGGATCTATATGTTGTTAAGCCGTTCAATTTATTTATAATCGATTTGTCCAAATTGCAGAATCTACCCAAGCACACCAAAAACATCTTTTTGGTCCAGTTATCTTATGTTATACAGGAGTATTAAGAGGATTTTATCGCAAAACATTTGCCTATCATAAGTCACTCATGTATTTTTCTAGAATGTATGGCTTAATTAAATATGTCCTCAAATATGACCACAACAGCGCAATTAACCGATCTTTTCATAACATATTTTGGTCGCGTAAGAAGTTTTTAAGATGCACTACATAACATGCTTTTGACAAGCCGATGTCTTATCTAGGTAGTTTATAGCATCACAAAAACCAATAGGTTATAATCAAGTTATTCAGAAGTAAAAGTAAAACTAAACGCGGAATACATGAACACAACAATTCAATCCAACAAGTGTCAAACCAGCAAATGTTAAAACAGATTGAATTTGACAGTAATGTTTATTATGAGTATGATGAATATGTTTATGAATTCCCATTACTTTTTATAAATTTTTCGTATCGATTAAAAAGCAGACCTAGCCCATCTGCAAGATATCTTCTAAAGATTTGGTCTAACTACAAGAAACAAACAAACATATTTTTCGGAACTATAGCATGCAGTAAGAATCCCCATTAGCAGTTGATTCATTGTGACGGACCACAAGAAACGTCAGTTTCTCTCAAATTTCTGGAGCCAAATGAAATTTCACTAAGAAGATGTTCTAATATGGGTATTATGATGTTATAATAACTAACTCAAATAATTTGCAATCGACCATCATGGATATGTTATTAGACTGCTCTCAAGATGTATTTTGAACTCAATTTCAACTTCACGCCATAGCTCTGGACAAAATTATAGTGCCGGTTGAAACTTTCATTACAATTACCACTGAAAAACGAAAGCTGCGTTTTTTTTGGTCGATGATTGAGGTGATACATTTTGAATAAGAAAGAAAATTGCTCGATAATCTAGAATTTTTTTAATGTTTTAAAAATAATTTTAATCAACAGTGTAGACCATGTGTCTAATCCACCATGACGATTTTTGATGATTCCAACAGATATGCTGCAAACTTGCAAAATATAAGAGCATTTTCTATTGTTTTTTTTTAAATCTTTAGAACGGCGCATAAATTATGCAAGAATAAAACCAAAAAATTCACCATAAAAGCTGCCTCGCATATGATATTTTGTTAAGCGTTGTGAGCATTAACGATCTTTAGATTTCTGATATTAATTAAATAATTGATTTGGCCAAAAGCAATTGTCATTTTTTTTACTATGAGTTGTGCATATTCTTCTCATAAACAAACATAATTTTCTCAATCATAACAATCTTTGTTAACTTCTGTTTGTTTGACATTTCGCAAACTAGCATGCCATGTTCACGTATTTCTGCAATTGCTTTTACTTTGAAATTACTTGATTATAACCTATTTGTTATTATGATGCTAGAAACTACCAAAATAAGACATAATCATGTTGAAAGCATGTTATTCAAAGCATCTTGAAAACGTATTATTAGTCCTAAATCTGTATCCAAAAACTTCTTTTGTGACCTTAAAGATGTTTCAAATAGATCGGTTTATTGCGCTGTTATGTATGTATGTATGTATGGTAGCCACCATCCCCTCTAGCCCTTGGCTTGGATGCAGCTCCACTTAACAGCAAGATCAAATTGGGCCAACGATCTGAATTCGCACTATCGCTGTATGAAGGGCCAAAAACGGAGGGGTGGACCCGTAAGCAGAGACACTTACACGAAATCCACGGGAAATTAAGAATCTCCTTCCAACGATATGATCCAACAAATCGAATAACACAATCCGCAATACTCATTAAGCTTTCTACAGGATGGCTTGTTAAGAAGGGCGCGTCACTCTCCCTGAAACTGTTGGAGTAGAACTCGCAGCACCACACTCGAATCGGTAGGATAAGAAATGATACTGTTTGTTCCTCCTAGACTCAGGCAGTCAATCAAACCATCGTCCAGTTTCAGCTTGAATGATACCCTGGTGCTCCCTCCCAACCCAGTATTTATTATATTTATATAAATATAGATGTAATGTAATAATAATATGTTATATATGATTATATAGTAGAGCAAAAATTATATAAGGATATTTAGTTAAATTATGTAATAGTTGGAGTTCACGAGCCTATGATAACCATGTTAAACTAAATTAATTAACCTGCTGAAATAATAATATTAAGGCAGTAATAATAATATGCAGCTTCGTACCACTTTGTATCACTGATGGGTGACTGTATCTCTGGAATGTGAAGGTCATCTGTTATTCATTGAGGTATAAATATCAATAAAGCATTCAATTGTATATAAACCATAATATTATATTATTACGTATTTAATCATGACATATAGATATATAACCTTCTGGAATGAAGAGCATTTATTAATTTTGATTATTATTTGATATAATGTAATAAAATAATTATACCGGCCGGATCACCAAACTGAAGCAATTAAAATTTTATTAATTATTTTATTACTTCTTCCATAATATTATATTTATGATATGCAATTAATAATGATGAACAGCTGTGTTCCTCTGAACCGCTCAAATAGTAGTTGATGATCGTGTACTGAAATGTTAAGGTCATATTACGCCATTTAATGGAAAATATAATGAAGGAATTAAAGGTTGAGTGGTCGAGAGAGTCGTCAACATTTCTATTAATGAAAATATGCTAGAGCTTGTAAAAAACATGCATCATATAATAACACATACTAGTATCTACACATCTATATATACATCCATTGCTACTTTCGAGAAGGCCTACTCCGACGGTGCTAGATACAGCTGAAAATTGATCCCCATTCTTACTGCTGCTTCTACCAGAAGATGATCATCCCATAACCGCAAGACCTCCTCTCCTAAACTGTATGGTACCTGAGAGAAATTTACCTTTCTGGCGTAATACATGTAATGAAATATACAGAATTAGGCTATGAATAAACAATGTCCTATAAGATAAAATATATAGTGAGGGTATATTGTAATATGAATTGAAAATTACATGTGTGCCGACTGCTGTTTTGTTGCAATTGTAGACAAACTTGCGCATCCATTATGAACCAGAAAATTTAGGCAATGTATGACCGCCATGAAAAAAAAAGAATTTTAAATTTTAAATTATTTTGTAATACCTGACGACCTCGAAGACCTGAAAGATATGAGAATGGAAAATTATGATATGATGTACCGGTCGCACCCCCTCACTTCGCTATTGTCGGATTGACAACATTGCCCAGGCTACGCCAACCAGCGTCTCCATGTTTCAGCTGGCAGTCTTTTGTGATCATATGACTCGTGGAGGCGTGAGGTAGGAACTTGTGAGGACCAGAGGTCGGTCGCACCCTCCTGCCAAGTTGTCAACTCACCATTTGAAGCCCAGATCGGTTTATTGCGCTGTTATGATCATATAAGATACCACAAATAAGTTATGTGTACTTGAAAAATACATAAGCTCATGTCTTGAAGAAGATTTTTCAATCATTACATAACAAGTTGTGTTACTTGGATATTCAACAAAAGTAGTTTAACAGACAAACATTTGTTTATGCAGCCATCATAATTTGGTTATTCCACAATAGAAAACCTTTCGGGTAGCATCAATAACATTTATTCAACGTTCAAACCATATTTCATAAATTATGTAGCTGAACCCGGTGCGAGCGCTGCTACGCTTGCTACTAAATGAATGAAAATATAATAGAACTGGCACGTTTATGATCGATTTTCGGATTGAGTTTTTTGACGTATGACTACATCTTTGTTTTTAATACAGGGCTACACGTTGCGAGTACGAGAATTTGGAGCATCACGAAATATGCTTAGGTTTTGAACGTTAATAACTCATTAATTTACATTTATCTTTGCATCAATCTATCTGGAATTGAATTTTAACATTAAGCTATTTCAAATAACGTAAATACAAGGTGCTGTCTTATAATGTCGATTTGTCAGAGTAAGTTTATCAAACACACAGTACTTTCCTAGCACAGACTTCATATTTAAGTAATGAAAGAATGTTACATAAGGGACACCTTAGCGTTTTGATTTAGTTTTTCGGCAGTCGTGGAGCTGTCAGTGGCTGTATGAACGCATTTGGCGGCAGCAAGCACCTTGGAGGCAGGGTTTCCACATGCACAGATTTATCTAGATTGACACAGATTTTTTTCATGCAGATATCTGTGTGTAAAGATTGCAGATTTTTTAGATAGACCCAGATTTCTAAGATTTTTGCTTGTCTACTCAAAAACCTGAAGTTTAACTCATTTAACATTTTAGTATCCAAGTTTTCGCCAATTCTACTTTCAGTGTGCTGTTTTTGTCCCATGAAGCAATGATTTCATGAAAAGTTCTTAGATATTGAGATACTCTTTTTGGTATTCTTCAGGAGTTTGTAGCTTTCTTGCAGGAATTCTTCCAGGATTTTTTTCTGGCATTTTTCACGGCAGTTTTTCTGAAGTTTTGTGAAAAGAATCTCTGGATGAAACCTGAAAAAACTGTACGAAAATTATAAGGTAATTCCTGAAGTAATTCTTTGAAAAAATCCTGATGTGTTGAAGAAATCTAAGAAGATTTTTTGCACGGAATTCCATAATCTAATATATTTAATTCTTAACTTAAAAAATCCGCATGAGGTCTTTCTAGATTTTTTTAAAATTTTGTGTAGGTTGTCTGCAAAGATTGTTACATATAGTTCTATACAAAATACTTCAATAATTTCCGCAAGTATACCACTGGAGAAGTGTTTGTTTCAAAGTTCCTCTAGAGAGTGCTCCACAAATTTCGACAAAAAACCGGTTTCTCCAATTTAGAAATAACGTCACCCACAACAAGACAAATTTCCGTAACATCTGGCACCCCTCACACGCATGTTTACATCATTTTCAGTTGGCTGCCAATAAGTATGAATTTTCAATTTTGGTTTGACAGACATGTTGAAAAACAGAAACACCCAGGAAAACTTCTTCCGGCACCCCGAAAGACGATTAATCCTCTGTTTTAAAACGATTCAAAACAATACATTGGCAAAATATTGCGAGAAACCAAGAAATCTATTTGAATAAAAATATGTTACCTGACTGACCAATGAATGACTGAGATGTCTATAAATTATTCAAGAATATGAGGGGAAGTGGGGTAAAATAAGCTATATAACTCCACAACCATATTCGTGCAGTGATTGAAACCAGTTCCAGTCGATTCCCCAGACAATTTCTAAGCGGAAATGGCCTTGTTTACAAGCCGCGCTTAAAAGCGACAAAAGTTACAGATTATTTCTTTAGTTTTCATCAGTTCTTCTCCACTGTGCAATGGATCATCATCGGGGATGCAACATCGTTACTCTTGCAAGCAGTTTTCACAAACACTTATGTAACTCAGATTCATCTAAATGTTCAATGCACTTTTCAAAATCATACTGATCTGGCCCATCCTACTATCACACCAGCAAATTAATCCTTTTTCCACCAGACACTTCTAGAAGCTTGAAACCCAACACGTACGCAGCAGTGCAAAATAGCAAATATTTTCAGACAAAACAGCAACCGATTGTCTCATAATACATCAATTTACACTCAGTAACAAGAGAACTGAGTTTCTTCACTAAAAACTATCGAATTTCATTGTTCGGGAGAGCGAAATAAAGTGCCATCGAGAAATTAAACTTCACCTTGAAGTAAAGGGTGTTTCGATCAAAATTTGGTCGACCTAAACATGACGCATTTCCTTTCATCGTGCATTAATTTTTTTTTTTGCACACCCCTCATTTTGAAGATTTGTGCGTGTAACATCATGCCTCTAAAATGTCGTCGAAGGAAGAGAAGCAATGCATCAAAATGTTGCACGTGCATGGTGAAAATCCAAACTACTCTAAAGCCAAGTTGGCGAAATTGCTGAATGTGGCTAAATCAACTGTTACCAATGTATTAAAAGTGTTCGGTGAACGTTTGTCGACAGCAAGGAAAGCTGGATCGGGGGGAAGTCGAAAGCTGGAGGCCACAGCGACGACAAAAAGAGTTGCCCGCTGTTTCAAGCGGAACCCCAACCTTTCCGTCCGAGATGTCGCAAAGAAGCTGGGAGTGGCGCCTTCAACCGTGGATAGAGCTGAAAAACGAGCTGGACTGTCGACTTACAAGAAAGTGGTGACTCCAAATCACAACGATAAACAAAACATATCGGCCAAAGCACATTTCAAGCACATTAAACTGTCAAAGTTTGCGAAGAAATATCTGGTGTGGCATGCCATCTGTATCTGTGGCTTGAAGAGCAACGTTTACATTGCGACCGGAAGCGTCAACCAGAAAATTTTAGCTGAGCGAGTGCCTACAAAAACGTCTACTGCCTTTCCTGAAGCAACACAATTGTTCCCTTCTATTTTGGCCGGATTTGACATCTTGCCATTACGGAAAAAAGGCCATGGAGTGGTATGCTGCCAACAACGTTCAAGTGGTGCTCAAGGACAAGAACCCTCCCAACATGCCAGAGCTCCGCACAATCGAACCATATTGGGCCATCGTCAAGCGAAACCTTATGTAGACTCAAAAGCTGTTCTTAGCGAGAAACAGTTCAAGGCGTTCTGCGGCGAATAAAGTGGACAAGGAGACTTTTCAAAATCTTATGGCAGGTGTTGAACGAAAGTCGCGGCAATTCGCATTCGGTAAAAAGGAAGCTTAGCTGAATATTTCTCCTGTATTCTGTATTAACTGAACTTGAAAAAGAAAAAGAGTTTGACTTATTGATAACAACTTAGATCAACTCACACACATTACTGTTTGACCAAAATTTGATCGGAGCACCCTATAAGTTCTACAAATGGGCTGAAATTACAGGCTTCTAATGGTTATCTTCACTCGAAACCAACTCACTTATGTAAAAACGTTCTTACTTTTGCGCAAAGTACACTTCTGTTCCATCATGAGATGAATCACAAATTTCATTCCCAAGTGTACAGTTTATCACATCCAGCCAGCCAGCACCGGTTTTTACAGGATATCCAACTCTATGAGTAATCGCCCAAGACGAACATGATGAATTTTGGATGTGACTGCACTCAGCACCGATAGCACTCGTCACTTGGCTGTTCGATAGTAATTTGATCTTGGCTCAAACGTCGGTATATCTCAAATTGCCCGTCACCATTAACCAAAGACCACCAAGTGTAAAAGAAACCCAGCCGAAGCTAAACGATCGTATTATCATCATCATCATTCGTCAGTCGTCATTATAAAGTGGTTAAATCGGTTCAATCAAACCAACAAGCCCGAGCAGAAATGAAGAAAAAGAAATGAAAAACGCATGCAATTTCCCTTCACCAACCGGTTCCAGCCGAGCATAGACCGAATGCAGACGATGCCGAAGAAATGCATTTTTTTTCATCATCCTCTGATGGCACTGCGCTCATACTGCACCGAGGTTGATGTTATTGCCGTTGGCAACTTTCGATTTTCATCGCATCGGGCGGCGTACGTCTGGTTTGTGTCACTGTTTTGTTTTTACTTTTTCATCCGTCAGGTAGGGCAGAGAACGGCATTGGCCCAATCGCCTATTGTTGGCCCATTGTGTCGAAAATATTAGATCAATTGAACTTTACATTAAATACGAAACTTCAGAATTATTGTAAAATAAAAGATGCTCCCCCTGCGTATCCTGTTTTCTATTTACTTTGAATTTTACGCGTTTCAATGTATTTTTGGGCAAATAAAGCCTCGTCGGCAAACTTTGTCAATAAGAATGGATGTTGGATTTCTAACCAAATCTTAACAAATTGTTACGTCACAATCAAGTTAAAAATATATACGTATGAAAAGACAAACAAATTTGGAGTCCATCTGTATTGGAAAAAAAACTAGTAGGCCAAAAATCGTATCGGAAACCCTGTTCTTTCACTTTTAAATTAGTTCATAAGTTTCAGACTAGCACTGGCAGCAATCGCGGCCGCCTCCTATTGAGAGGTCCAGAGTCGCAGCAACGCGGGCAGACAGACGTTTGCTTTTTGCACCCCGACAAACGGACATATGCGTGACGCAAAACTGAATCTGGCACGAATCGAAGCGTACAGGTAACAAAAAATAAACAAACTTTGTAGCGTGATAAAATAATTTTACTTTCACAGTGTTTGTTTTTTCTCTCTCTTTCTTTGATTCGAATGTTTATTTTCATAGTCTGGTTCGGTCGTAATCGATGATAAAATTTGCATTTTCATCATTATGAGCGTAATCAGAAGTTGTTTATGGTACTGTTTTCGCTTGTTTGGTCGGTCGTTTTGCGTGGATTGACCATCGTAATTGGTTTCACAATAGTTATGGAAATTAGATGAATCTTCGAGTCGTGGTATCTTACTTTTTTTTTATCAAAGGGTCTGCCAGCAAAATGGTGATAAACTCAAACGGGCATGGACATAAATTATTTCGGTACTTGAAAATTTGATTGTTTTTATATTAAATTGGCGTATGACTAATTGGATTTGATTCGTTCGTTGTTATGCATTTTAAAATGTATCAACATACAGGGTATATTTTCATACAGCAATTCCATAGAAAAAAGTTATAGTGAGTTTCAGAATTTAGCCAAAATTGGTATATTTTTTCTTTATAAAAAAATAGTAGACTCGTATTTTATGCTCACAGAATTTTGATATCAAAACGAATAATGTCAAACCGGGGTGTTATAAAACCACGTAGGTTTCAATGAAAGAGACGATTGCAGACAAAGTTTATGCTTGATAAAAATATTTTAAAAATTATTAGAAAAACACACGTGGGGGCATATCTCACATATGCAATGTCTAAAAATAGGTCTACGTGGTTTATCGACAGCCCCACATGCTGAACTGAAAGGTTGTACGCAGCTTGTAAAGGGCGATACGGTCAAAATTTGGTCAATATCAACTTGACGTATTTCTTTCAATTTTGCATTTAAAAACCTGAACACCCTCATTTTGAAGGTGTGTGGTAGAATGTTGCTCCTATTTTGATTTTGGAATTCACTCTTCAGTTGTCAAAATGCCGTCCAAGCAAGAAGAGCAGCGTATCAAAATTTTGCTCGCGCATCGCGAAAATCCGAGCAACTCGCACGCAAAGTTGGCAAAATCGCTAAAAGTTGCCAAATCAACCGTTACAAATGTAATTAAAGTGTTTGGGGAACGTTTGTCGACAGCCAGGAAGTCTGGATCGGGGGAAATCGAAAACCGGAAGCCGCTGAGACGACAAAGAGAGTTGCCGGTAGTTTCAAGCGACACCCTAACCTATCTCTCCGAGATGCCGCAAATAAGCTGGGTGTATCGTCTACAGCCGTGCATCGAGCCAAAAACGAGCCGGACTATCGACTTACAAGAAGGTAGTGACTCCAAATCGCGATGATAAACAAAATACGACGGCCAAAGCGCAATCCCGGAGGCTGTACACGACGATGCTGACGAAGTTTGACTGCGTGGTAATGGACGACGAAACCTACGTCAAAGCCGACTACAAGCAGCTTCCGGGACAGGAGTTTTATACGGCAAAGGAAGGGAAAGGTAGCAGATATTTTCAAGCACACGAAATTGTCAAAGTTCGCAAAGAAATATCTGGTTTGGCAAGCCATCTGTACCTGTGGCTTGAAAAGCAGCATTTTCATAGCTTCCGGGACTGTCAACCAAGAAATTTACGTGAAAGAGTGTTTGAATAAACGTCTGCTGCCTTTCCTGAAGAAACACGGTTGTTCCGTACTGTTTTGCCGGATTTGGCATCTTGCCATTACGGTAAAAGGCCATGGAGTGGTACGCCGCCAACAACGTGCAGGTGGTTCCCAAGGACAAGAAGCCTCCCAACACGCCAGAGCTCCGCCCAATTGAGAAATACTGGGCTATTGTCAAGCGGAACCTAAAGAAGACCAAAAAACTGCTAAGGACGAGCAGCAGTTCAAGGCAAACTGGCTTTCTGCGGCGAAGAAGGTGGACAAGGTGGCTGTACAAAATCTGATGGCAGGGCTCAAGCGTAAGGCCCGGCAATTCGGATTTGGAAAAGCGGAAGCCTAACTGAATATTTTTCCTGAATTTTATACTAATTGAACTTGAAAAAGAAATTTAATTTGATTTTTTAAATAAACGATTTCACCGATTTACACGCGGCAATTTTGACCGTATCACCCTTTAAGTTACACATATATTCCGCTAGTCACAGCTGCTGTGACTCGACTGACTATGCATTGTGAACTTTCTACCACTATGATCAGAAAGTACGGGAATTTGTAAATAAAACCCAATTTTCTAAATTTTTTGCAAAATTTATTTTGTCTCCCTCATGTACCAACACTTGACCCAGTCGTCCATGCACCTCTCATAGGCCTTCAGCTCCTTCGTCGCATTCTCTTTTATACCCTATTGGACTCAAATCTCTTTCCCGGAGTGGCATTTTGAGTTTGGAGACAAGGAAAAAATCACAGGGGCATATCTGGGCCTCCTACAAATCCTCCTACAATTTTTTAATGCACGATGAAAGGAAATGCGTCAAGTTTATGTTGACCAAATTTTTATCGAAACACCCTTCATATGAGCTGTTGAGATCTCTAGCCTTTTCGCTAAGGCTCAAATGACGATTTTGAAACACAGTTTTCTTAATAATTGCCACGCTTTCGTCGGTATTCGATGTTGAAGGGCGTCCGGAACAAGCAAGGAACCCGCAAAACGTGGAGCGATACAACGACAGCAAACTTATCTACAAAAAGATGGATAGGACGCGCTGCCTGGAGATTTTGGAACTCGAAGAAAAGGAGAAGCTGTATAGTTCTCAAGAAACGCGATTTACAAGAAGCTCAACGCTCTGTGGCGCGAGCGGAAATGTGTCGAAATAAGGTTGGAGGTGAAAAACCTAGGAAGTTTAGGACGCTCGAGAAACTGGAGCCCTAAATCGAGTTTCTTGGCGAAACATTGTGGTGCAGGGGCGGTCCTGAAGGGACATTGGGCCAGCAAAAGTAAAAGTAAAGTAAGGACGCCTGGAACGAATCAAGGGGTCGACCACCTCACGACCACTTTTGAAATCTTCATACCATTATTATGCTCTAGGTTTCAAAAGACCAGATTCCCCAAAGGCTGCTACACTTTCAACGATTCCGCACTAGACATTTGATTGGAAATACACAATTTGAAACAAATCCTTTGCTGAAATGTTACAAAACAAAAAAACTTGTCTGAAGTCCACAGTTGCCAAACAAACACTAATGCTTCGATCACGCTCCAATTTCTGACATATGGCAGATAAAGATTTACCAACTTAGGAAATCAAAAATCGGATCGGTCGAGAGTACATTCTGATCATAGTGTATAAACTACCAATAGTATCGACTCACGAATATTGCATCACCCTGGAAAGTATCAACTAACCTAGCACGGAAGTAGCTATGGTACGATATCCTGGCACCTTCATTACCTTCAAAATATTGACTTCAGCAAAGTTATTCAAAAGGTCCAGAACTTCCGGAAGGTAGAGAGTATGGTTCGGAATTCTGCAACTACGTGGCGCTAGTGGCCATGCAAAAAAGAGCATTTTTGAACGTGTTTATATCGTGATCCCGTCCACTTAGAATGTTCAAACTTTCAGCAAAGCTGTTCAGAAGGTCCAGCTTTTTCAAAAGAAGTAGAGTATGGTTCGGAATTCTTTCAATATTTGGCGCTAGTCTGCATGTGAATTTTTTTTAACAAGATTATATTGTGATCCCGAGCTTCTAGAAAGTTTGAACCGTCAGAAACTAGTTCAGGTCGAAGGGTCCCGGAAAGTGGAGAGAAGGATTCGGAATTTCATCACTACGTGACGCAAAGAGAACATGTAAAAAAGAATGCAGGTCAAGTATAGAATAGGTAGGAATATGTTGACATGATACTCGCTTTATTGAAAGCTGAGAACACTTCTGCACTTCCACAAGAAATCATTGGGATGTTGGATAAAATGGTTTGGTCTGCAGCGGGATCCGTTTTGGTGAACGGTGTGCAGATTTAGAATAAGATTCGCTGTACTCTTATTAAGACACCTAACCAATTTATTTTCTGTACAGAAATGCACATTAAAGGTATTCAAATGTTGGCACCGTTTTAAACCAACAGTAAGAATGCTGTTGGGACCACTCATAAGTATGGATGGTTTATTTTAGCAGAAAACAAAAATATGTCAAATGTTGAGGACCAATTTAAACCAACAGTAGAGATACTGAACTTACAAGTGTGGGTAGTTTATTTTAATGGAAATCAAGAATACGTTAAAAACATCGAGTTTGAGGGCAGATTTAAACTAACAGTAAGGATGCTGTTGGGCCACTAACAGGTGTGGGTTGTTTATTTCAATGGAAAACAAGAATACGTGAAAAACTTCGAGTTTGACAACCGATTTAAACCAATAGTAGGGTATAAATGGGGTGAAGAATACGTTAAACATATTGAGTTTGAGGACCGATTTAAACCAACAGTAGGGATGCTGATGGGCCACTCACAGGTGTGGGTGGTTTATTATAATGGAATAAATAATACGTCAAAACATCGAGATTGAGGACCGATTTACACCAGCAGTAGGGATGCGGATGGGGCCACTCACAAGTTTGGGTGGTTTATTTCAATGGAATAAGGTGGAACCTTCAGCATAATTATTCGGAAAAACAAGAACTTTTATAAACTGGGTAGTATCGTTCGGAATTTAATCACTTCTTGGCGCTAGTGGCCATGTAAAGAATAACATTTTCAACTAGTTTAGGTCGTGATCCAGACAATCTAGAAAGTTCAAACCTTCAGAAACTCAAGGACGTTCGAAAATTTCGAAATTCTCTCTTTACGTGGCGCTACTAAAACAGAGTATTTTCGAACATTTTAATATCTTTATCCTGACCTCCAAACAAATTCGAACCTTCAGCTAAGTTGACCAGGTGGAAGGTAGAGTACATTTCGGCTTTTCGTCACTAGATCGCATGTCAAAGATAGCATTTTCGAACACCTATGAAGTTTGAACCTTCAACATAGTTGTTCAGAATGTCAAAGCTTTTCGGAAGATGGGTAGTTAGGTTCGGAACTGTGTCCCTACGTTGCCCTAGTGGACACGAAAAGGAGAGAATGTTTTAACTAGTTTATATCGTGATCACAACCACTGAGAAAGTTCGAAGTGGTCTGGATCACTATATTAAATCGTTCGGAAAATTTCACTTTACCAAGATCACTAGCGCCACGTAGTGACCGCATTCCGAAAGCAGTGCAAAATCAATTTGGTTTTATTATGGCACCACGAGGTACCACTAGGTTTGTTTTCTCAAATTCCTTTTACTCCTATCAAAGGTTTTATTTCGACTCTATGCACTAGTAATAAGCTGTTTTGAAATGCATAAATGCAGATTATCTTATTATGGTCGGTAGATTAAGCATTTTAAACCTATTTTTCTTCCACTAAATGCAATACGGCAAATTGGTTTTGTATTAGTCATTGCGAAGATAAATTGGCAATGATTTTTTTCAATCACCATATTGAAATATAAGAAATAATTGAAATGTTGAAAAATGAATGCACAAAATTTTATGTGTAATGCAAGCGAACTGTAGATCGGTGACCGATTTCGGCATTCTATTAAATAACCTTAAATTTTCAGGAAATTGATAATTAATAAATTGTCAATATAAATATATATAATAATTTTCAATAAATTTTCAGGAAATTGACAATTAATTTATCGAATATATTTGTTTTAATTTTGTTATTGTTGATGTAAACTCGCATAATTTTCGGCTCTTAACGTGCCAATATTCATCATAAAATAAAATTCGCATATGATTTGGAGCATGATACGCTATAAAAAAAACTCAATTTGTTTTGGATATTTTGCTATCAAACAAAATTTCCGGCAACAGCACTTTTTTCTATGATATTATTTACTGCAGAGAGCAGAAGAGCAGAGAATCAAAAAAGCAGAATAACAAAAACCAACCACAGTGAAGTTTGACAGCAGTGGCCAATTGGCCGTATGCTGGTTTTCAGCCAATAGGTTTTATGAAGGTTCTCAAGTGGTCATAACATCTTTCATTAGGACATTTACGAAATCTTTATGGTCTTATCAAGGTTTTATTAACTTGTTTTCACAACAGTCTATAGAGTGGGCCACTTTGTACAAATTTCAGCTTTAAAGAAACATAGAGGAGGTGTTGGTATACAAAACAGTTTTGAATGCAGTTTCATAAACAAAGACGGGATGAGTGCTATACGGCTGGAATAAAACTAGAATTGTTAGTTTATAGCACACCCCTTAGCTCTCAAAAAGCTGAACGAATTTATAAAATTAACTTTAGATTGATGGGGACGCATGGTTGACTAGTTACATAAATAATGGAAACGCGTGATATAACTAAAAACATGGCATTTTTTAACAAGTGTAGCTCAAATACTAAAACACATACATAGCCAATTTATGTTGACTATGATCTACATACCAATTAATGTTATGTAAAAAGATCTAAACTTTCAAGAAAAAAATATAAAAATGGCTCTTTGGTCCCGAGATTATGACACCATGAAAAACATAATTAATCCATGATTCCATTTAAAAAAATTAGCAATTTATGTGTATTTTCATATGTTATCAAAAAAGTATATTCTATCACCGTTCATTTGCGTATTTGGTTGATAAAATTAAAAAAAGTGGTAAAAATAGTCAATTTTTCTGACCACCCCAACGCAGAAATGGTCACCCTAATGACAAAATCCAATAAACACAGGTCTAATACTTTCGAGAATGATCAAAACGACCTATTATTATGAAGTTCTGAGAAATCTTGTATTTTTTGTTTGTGTCCCTTAACTGATGGCCTACGGGTTAAAACCAATGAATAATTGATTTTTAAAACCAACAAATAAATGTTTTTTTTTAAACGTTTCAGTGCAGCTTTCTTCATTGTTTGCAAAACCATGGATACTTTAATACAACGCTTTTAAAAGTAGACTTTTCAGTTTCAACTCACAGGTAATAACAACATTGAATAACTTTCTAAGATATACACTAAGGTTTTTTTTTGCACGGTTTTTTTTTACACGGGTTGTTTTCGGCCATAACTCCAGAACGGAGCAACTTATCGACCTAATTCAACTCACATTTTACGTTTTGGGCCAAAAGTAATCATATGACAGTTTTTCAAAAAATTCACAATTTTTGGTGTAAATACTCAAAATTTTAAAAACTGCATTTTGAACATTGCATGGAAAACCTTAGTGTATACTGCCGTTATACGAATAATTGTATATATGGTTCCCTATATAGATGGGATAGCTATGCTTATAACGACAATGTAATGCCACGAAAAAAATATCTTTTACGTACACTGAAAATATATTTTCTTCAATTAGCTTTCACTCGTTTCGTTTCGGCGTAATCTCGAATTTTTTTGGATTATACATGGATTTTGTACATAGAAAAAATGTCTCGTATATTGTATGAAACATTGCACCTTTTTGTATATTGCACAAAATTAAATTCGCGAAGACCAACCAATCACTGCATTTAACGATGATGGTGTTGCTGCTGGGATGAGCGGGAATAATTTTTTTATCCCAAAATAAAAATTAGAGCGTTGTCAAGAGTTATAACTTTATACTCATTAATCAAGTATCTTCTCACGAGTCAACACGGCCTAGTGACATCAACCACGGATTCAGTATCAGTTCTTCCCAAAAATACAGGATCGAATCCCATGTCAAAAACACGCTTTTTTTCAACTAAATTTTGAGTCGATATAGTAGATCGGTTGCACGAGAGGGAAGTTTCATTTAAATTTGTAATCAAATATTCGTTGCTCTTTGTATTGCTTGGTTGTTGTTGCTTTGTATTGCACGAATGTTCTTTCTGTGTCAACAAATGCTTCGTGTGTGTGACAGTTGCGCTTGTGCCATTAATTACGAAGGTATCTTCATAAAAACAACAAATCAGTTTCGTTGTAGAAAACAACGAATAGTTTCGTTAGTTCTACCTTCGGCTTCGTAGTATAAACACAGAGAACAGACGTTCATCTTCGGTCTGCTACTTGTGTAAAACTTTAAACCGACATAGGCGGCGCTGCAGTTGTGCGATAACTGTCATGTAAACAACAAAAAGCCTAGAACATAACCTGAAAAACTTTGTTTGTTTTTCGCTGCACTTGCTTTTTATACCAACTGCCCTTATTAACTTTTACACACGTTTTTCAAGAAAAGTTATATGGACATCAATGTCTGTTCTCTGTGGTATAAACTAGAAAAAATTTTCAGTGTAAGAAATCGGCCAATGCGGTTTTTTAGAGGATGTTTTTTCTTCTTTCAAATTCTCACTTTCCGAGTTCTAACATCAAACAAATCACCAGGGCCATCTGTCTAAGCGATTGGTCCATCCTCACACCGCTCAACTTACGTCGCTTGAAACGTGTACGAACAGTTACCTTGAGAGAATAATTGAAAATAGTATTTCACCAGTCATACAGTTCCCATTTCAACTAAAGATTTAATGAATGATAATTCGAAAAACACAACAACTCACGTGTCTGAGAACTAATTCCAAGGTGGCCACACAATCTTAATATAAAAATTTCCGCATTTTCCCGAATTTTTGCCTTATATTCCCGAATGTTAAGATGAGTTAATATAAATTACTCGTAGCAAAATATCTGAGCTCCCAAACTTTTTCCAGTTTGATTTACCACCAGACACATTCCATTTATTTAAAATACGCCTTTTTGTGCGACAGGATGAGCCAATTTTTAACAAATGTTGTCAAATTTGGTAGCTCCTTCTTGGTTCTAGCCAAAATTTGTCCAAACCATTTTCTTTTCTCTGGAATCCGGCAAACAACGTCAGACGGCATTGAGCACAGCTGCCCAAATTGTTCTTTCACCATGTGTTAACACCCTTACAAACGCAATTCGCCACCACATGAAAGATAAGTTCATTTCTGGCCTCACCTGTAACAGCCGTGTAACCAGATCTTCTAAGGGCATCTTCAACGGTGGTTCATATCGTGGTTTGGACTTATTTGTTTAGACCAAACGCAAAAACATCGCTGCATCGCTGGCGTTTGTAAATTTTCTTTTATACCGGACTAGTTTACATCATTTCAGAATTTATATAAGCTTCTAAGTTTCTTACTGAATTCACTCTTTAAAAATTTAATTTAATGAACTTCGGAATATCTATGAAGATTGGGTGGAAATATCTATAATGCACATGCCAGAAGTTGATTAAACTTCTCGGCAGTTGTATAAAATAATTGGAAGTTTCCAGATAATCATGAAGTTTGCTCGCTGTCTTTCGAGAAGAGAAACGGTGGAACTTTAGAGAAGTTCATTGAATTGCCGAATAATTATTTACGTTTCTGGAAACTTGGATGAACTTCCAAAAAGTTTGCTGATCATCCATGGAATAGGAACAACTTTCTGGAAATGACAGGAACTTAGAAAATCAGATTTCACTTCCCAGAAGTTGTTTTAACTTTCAACAGGTACATATTCTGTGATAAAAAGCAGAATATCACACATATTTAAATAACTTACGAGATATTGAAAAAAAAATCTTGGAAGCCGTGGAATTTCTGTGGAATAGTTAGCATTACCGAGATGTTGTTAAACCGTACAAGAACTTTTATGATCTCCAAGATTGTGAATAGGTGGAAATTCTATGAAATTGATTAAATAGTAGTTTCTTTATTCTCGTTTTGGTTGGGTTCGAAAAATTATCGAGTAGCAAGAAGTTAAAGTTCTTCTTAAAACTTAAATACCCTGCACTTTTGGGATGCTTTCGGAACGATTGAAAAGTTTCTCGATCACCTGGAATGATCCTTGAAGTTCTAGGAAGCTTCCAAAACTTATGGAAAAATCCTTTGAATGTTTCCTAAACTTTTCGAATGCTCAAAAAATCCAGTTTCCTGTTTATCTGGGACGTTTCTGAAATTCTGGAAAGTTCCCCGATCTTAGGGGAAGTTTTTTTAAAATTCTTGGAGGATCGCAGCACTACTGTGAAATTTCCTGAATTGCTGGAACCCCTGAGCATCTGGGAGTTTTTTCGGGCTTTTGGAAAGTTCCCTGAACTTCTGGGAAATTCTCTGAATTTCTGGGACGTTCTATGGCCGTCTGAGATGTTTGCTGACCTTTTGGAAAGTTTCCTGATCTTTGGAGGAGGTCCACGATCTTTGTAAGCATTTCCTGAAGCTCTGAGAAGTTTTTTGAATTCATGAGAAACCCTGAAATTTAAGGAAGTTTATTGAACTCCTACATGTTAACTGAACTTCTAAGAAGTTCTGTATATGTCTAGCAAGTTTCATGGAATTCTAAGAAGTTCACTAAACCTCTAGGAAGATCCGCAAACTGTTGAAAAGCTTCATGAATTTCTTGACTGTTCTCTAATCGAAGTTCTCTAATTTTCTGGAAAGTTCCTTGAATTTTTGGGAAGTTCCCAGAACATCATTCTATGAACTTCTGAAAAATACTCAAAATAATCTGATAAGTTTTCTAAACTTCTGGAAGCCCCCTAAATTTTTGGATAGTTACCTGAACTTCTGTAAAGAACCCTTTACTTTTGGAAACTTCCCTGAACTTGTTATAAGCTCCTTAAATTTGTGGACAATTCCCTAAATTTCTAGGATACAATCTGAATTTCAGGAAAGTTGTCTGAACTTCTAGGAAGAACCCTTATTTTCTGGAAAGCTCCCCGATTTTCTGCAAAGTTCCCTGATTTTATGGTATGTTTCTTTGACATCAGGGAGAATAGCTAAACCTCGGGAAAGTTTAAGTCAAATCTAAAAATATACCGAGCTTCTGATAAGTTCCCTGAGTTTCTAAGTGCACTGAATTTTCAAGATTTTTTTCGAACTTTTGGGAAATAATTTTTGTCCATCAGTTTCTTAACCTTTTCCGATATTGGGGGCGTAACTACTGCGGGCCGTAAGTCTTATGGACAGATTTGCAAAAAAACCTTAGGGTCACCAACCCCCAACTTTTCGTCGAGAGAACTAGCTGAGGACATACGCCAACATCCGTTAGGCTGCAGTGCACCTATGTAACACTAAGGCCAACATATCCAGCTACATCGCAACTGCTGGAAAAAGTCATCAGTTGACTCTAGTTTCCGAATAATGTCTAGGATCATATCCCTTGGCATGTTGAAACTTCGCATAAAGTGCTTCTTGTCATAGGTTGGCGTGGCGCTATCTATCACTATCAGCACTATCTTAATTCGTTTAAATGAGATGCATGTTTTCACACACTCACCACCACTCAAACCAATCCATGGTAAAAAGTTTGCCAAAAATCCTCGTTCTCTGAAAAAACAAAACTTCTGATCTCTGGACATTGTATGATTGACAAGATGATAGATGTTGGTGGGTTTAACAACAATAAATACTACACCGGTGCGGGGAACGCAAAGTTGGTCTGTTTTAGCTGGTTCTTTTTAAGTTTGCTGATGCAAATCAACTATAAAGATGTTAAAATAGACCACCGCTGAAGATGCTCTAAGCGGTACGTTTTGAACAGGCTGAACAATGAGATCGGTGGACCGAGTAAATGACAAAAACGCTACTCAAATCATTTGAAAAAGGTGTGAGTATGGTTCCTCCCATATGACAAAAATTCCCGCCTTTTTCCCGATTTTCCCGAGTCTGTGGCCACCCTGTAATTCATATTTGTATTTTTCTTCAAAATACCAACGCGGATAATGCATATAAAATAGAGCAAAATTTGTCGAAACAAGTGCACCCTTCAATATAGTTACGAATTTTGATGTTTTCTTCTTTCAAATGAAATCAAATTGAATTAGGTTAATCTATGACCAAATCCAAATATAAAATCTATGACCATCTTATGTTTTATACATCATCGGTAGCAAGATTATTTCTTTAATAATAACAGATGTTCACTATGTCTAATATAACTCTTCTCTCAAAACATTTATATCCCATTTCCTCATACCCCTAGAATGACTGTTATTGGTCAAACAGTCATTACTAAGCTCCAAAACGCTTACTCAACTTCCAGCTGTTGTTTTCAGTGTGTCATTTTAACGCCAGCTTTCTTCACTCATTCTTATTATTCAAACGGAGCATCTGATAGCGATGATCGTTTCGTGATGAAATTCGCAGCACATCGCTAGATTTTCGGGGAACCATACTCTTTCGGGTTCTAATTGATGATTTGTGAGAAATGATCTGCACTGTCGGTTGTGGATGAGTTTACGATTGCGTGTTTGGAAATATCTTTAAAACAATCAAATTTTAATCTGCCATTTAAAGCTTACCATCTCTAACCCTTGCGAATGATCGCACCCATTTCAAAGCGCACATCCCAAAAACGCCTCGCGTGCCACGAAATCCACCACACCTCTCACCTGGCACGCTAAGTCGTGATTATGAGCGTCGGAGGGAGCTTCATTTATTACGATTCGGACGGTGGTTTTCCTTTCAGTGAGAAAATATTCATGCACTCATCATAACAGAAAACCAAACACGAGAGAGGCTATAAAAACCATCGATAAAAAAACTAAGGTTTACATTTTCCCTTTCACACTGACCGGTTCGTGCGGTTCTTCGGGCGGCAGCCAAATGGAATCGAAGGGCTCGTGAGCGCTTCCACAACCGGGGAGGGTTGATACATTGTTTTATTGTTATTATTATATGGAATCTTGAGCCCATCATCGATCGGTCCACGCACGCGAGATTCCACCACCATCGGACGTTGATACTGCTGACCTAAATCGTGGCCGAGCTGGAGCATCGAAATTATGATTTTTGTTTTGATCGGCTCGGTTGGCAGCGGCGGCGGCGACGATGGCGGCATGATGACGACCGGATAGAGGCGACCCTTCCTCGATAGATTATGTGTGTCAAGACAATTTCGTACATCGAAATGAAGAACTAGGTCGCGCCCGACGATGGAATATGGTTTTTTTTTTCGAGCATGTTTAAATGAGTGAATTTGGGTTCAGAATGAGTCAGTATGAAGTTCTGGGATTTTTAGGATAAGGATTAGCTTTCGCGATTCATAAACCTTTCAGTTCTTGCATCCAGAAGCATAATTAGTAAGAGTTTGACAGTTCATAACATTATTATCGACAACTCATCGACTAAGAAGCGCCGCGTGGTCAAAGTTAAACGAGTTAGTTCAATAACTATAAGGGAACGTTCAATAAGTATCACGCAAAATATGCCTATTTGCAAACCGCCTTCCCATATCGGCCATATTGCGTTTGAGTATCAGATATTTGTTTTATGTATGGCATCTCTTTCCGAAAAGTAAGAAAGGGAAGAAGTTGAATTTACTCGAAAAGTATAACATGGTGAGACCATTCCAATTATGGAAAATATGTTCAAACAGATTTCTATCCACATCTACACCGTGTCCAATATATTCTCATACACTTTTTCCTTGCATTGGTGTCGTGCAACTACTCAACATGTTTCACGTATGTGTTGGTGTAGTTTTGCACTATGTTTATACAAACGCTTTTAGGTTATGTCCGATTGTTTTCATTCGGTGCTTATCTTTTACCAGCGATGAAGGAGTTTCGTGCTGTGGTGATAAAAAAAGTTTTTGAAAGTTGAGCGCCCGGGCGCTATTTTCAGAAATTTGAAAAACCTCGGAGTGAAGCGGGATTTTGTGTACCGAACCATCCGAAGGTACCGTGACACCTGCTCGTTGGATGACCGGAAGAGATCCGGTCGTACTCGTACGGTGAGGAATGCACGAGTTGTTAAAGTGGCCAGGGAACGGATTAGACGAAAATCACAGCGCTCTGTAGGTAAAATGGCCGCAGATCTGAATGTTTCGAGATCGTCAATGCACAAAATACTGCAAAATGATCTCTGATTCCAAGCTTTCAAGAAACGTAAGATTCACGGAGTTTCAGAACCTTCCAAGCAGAAACGACTCGATAGAGCAAGTCTGCTTTTGTCGCGGCACGGTGGGGAAAATTTTTATTTTTTCCGAAGAAAAGTTATTCGACTTGCAACAATCCCACAATGTCCAGAACGACAGATTGTGGGCTCTCTCTTGGAGAACTGTTCCAGAGATTGATAGGAATATTCCACGGTTCCAAAGTGCTGCGTCAGTGATGGTTTGGGGAGGAATTTGCAACCGAGGTAAATTACCACTGGTTTTCATCGAAAAAGGCGTTAAAGTGAATGCCGTATATTATAAAACGGAAGTTGTCAAACCATATGTAGAAGAGGTGTTTGGAGATTATCACTATATATTTCAACAGGACGGAGCGCCATCGTATACTGCAAATCTCATTCAGGGCTGGTGCCGAGAAAATTTGACCGACCTTTTGGACAAGAATGCATGGCCTCCCAGTTCATCAAATCTTAATCCCTTGGATTATGTCGTATAGTCATACATGCTGGCGAAGGTAAATGACCACACGAACGAATTCAAAACCGTAATCAAACGAATTTGGAACGAAATGCCGATGGTTGTCGTGCGTGCCGCCTGTGACGGTTTCGAAAAACGTCTGGAGCTGGTCAAGAAAGTTAAAGGCGATGTTATTCCAAAACATATGCTGTAGTTGACCAGTATTATATTGCAATATAATGGACAAAGTTATTAATAAAATCTGGATTATCGATTTGAAATAAATAGTTTTATTCTGTATGAGAATATATTGGACACGGTGTACTTTGTTGTCGTTGAAATTTTTCACTCTCTCGGAGATTGAAGAATGTATCGAAAATAAACTATCCACGTACATTTGCGTTGCACGCGTGTATTTGTGACGGTTTAAATGGGTTCACTATAGCATGCAATGCGTTTGACTGTCATCGTTCGTTTGTTTACTTGTTTACCTTGTTTAAACTCTTCGTTTTCAAAATTTCCCGACGTGAAAACTGAGTTTTTGGACACACGGCTACGTGAAAAAGGTGTAACTATGCGACAATTGGCGAAGCGCTTTAGAATTCATCACGCGAGTGTATAATCCATCATAACCAAGTTTGGGGAACACTGTTCTTTGGATGAACTGCCAAGAGGCAGAAAACCCAGATCTTCTAACCCTAAACTGAATCGGAAAGTTGTAGCTCTGATTCGGAAGAACAAATGAACGCCGAAATGTACTGGAAGGAATGCCTGCAGAAACGAATTCTGCCACTAATCCGAAACAACGAAGGTTCAACACTGTTTTAGCCTGTTTTATGCGCGTGCCACCTTGGACAGGTATGAAGAGAACAATGTCCAATTTGTGGAAAAGGTGATGAATCCACCAAATTGTCCGCAAGTAAGGCCCATTGAGAAATTTTGGTCTTTGATGAAAGGAAAGCTGAGGAAGAGGAGCAGATGACATCATCAAATTAAAAACAAAAGACTGGGTAAACGTAAGCAAAACCATCGACGGAACGGTTGTGTAAACCTCATCAGGAACATCAAGAAGAAGGCCAACGAGAGCTGGCCAGATATACAAAAAATTAAATGAATACCAGGAGGCGCGGCTCACACCAGCGTCTGTCCCCCATGTTAGGGGCGGCTGATCGACGTCCGAGTGCCAGCAAAGGACTCTAAGCTCAACTGTGCACTATGGTTCTCCGGAAAGTAGGGGGTTGGTGTCCAGCCCTGCGAGCCAGCCGTCAAAAAGGATTGCAACGGAAAATCAGCAACAGAATAATACGATCCAAGACCAACGGCAACGACCCCAGCGATCGTGGAACTGCCGATCTCTCAACTTTATTGGGAGCACCCGCATACTTGCCGACCTACTGAAGGACCGCGGGTTCGGCATCGTAGCGCTGCAGGAGGTGTGTTGGACAGGATCCATGGTGCGAACGTTTAGAGGTAATCTTAGCATCTACCAGAGCTGCGGCAACACACGCGAGCTTTCATTGTGATGGGCGATACGCAGAGGCCCGTGATCGGTTGGTGGCCGCTCGACGAAAGAATGTGCAGGTTGAGGGTCAAGAGCCGATTCTTCAACTTCCGCATAATCAGCGTGCACAGCCCTCACTCCGGAGCACTGATGATGACAAGGACGCATTCTACGCGCAGCTCGAACGTGAGTACGACCGCTGCCCAAGCCATGACGCCAAGATCATCATAGGAGACCTTAACGCTCAGGTAGGCCAGGAGGAGGAATTCAGACCGACGATTGGAAAGTTCAGCGCCCACCAGCTGACGGATGAAAACGGCCTACGACTCATTGATTTTGCCGCCTCCAAGAACATGGCCGTTCGTAGCACCTTTTTCCAATACAGCCTCCCTTATCGGTACACCTGGAGATCACCACAGCAGACGGAATCGCAAATCGACCACGTTCTGATTGACGGACGGCACTTCTCTGACATTATCGACGTCAGGGCCTATCGTGGCGCTAACATCCACTCCGACCACTACCTTGTGATGGTCAAACTGCGCCCAAAACTTTCCGTCATCAACAATGTACGTAACCGGTGGCCGCCACGGTACAACCTAGAGCATACGCGCAGAATCTCGAGGCAGCGTTACCAAACCAGGGCGAGCTCGATGTGGCCCCTCTAGAGGGATGCTGGAGTACAGTAAAAGCAGCCATCAACAACGCAGCCGAGAGTACTATCGGGCACGCGGAACGGAGTCGTCGGAACGAATGGTTCGACGAGGAGTGCAGAGCGATTCTGAAGGAGAAGAATGCAGCGCGGGCGGTAATGCTGCAGCAAGGAACCCGGCAGAACGTGGAGCGTTATAAGCAGAAGCGGAAACATCAGACTTTCGGGTGAAAAAACGCCGCCTGGAAGAAGCGGAGTGCGAGGGAATGGAACTTCTGTGCCATACTCAAGAAACACGGAAGTTCTACCAGAAGCTCAACGCATCCCGCAACGGCTTCGTGCCGCGAGCCGAAATCTGCAGGGATAAGGATGGAAGCCTCCTGACGGACGGACGTGAGGTGATCGAAAGGTGGAAGCAACACTTCGATGAGCACCTGAATGGCGTGAAGAATGTAGGCATGGGAGACCAAGGCAACGGAGGAAACGACTCCGTCAGGGCAGCAGAAGAAGGAAATGATCCAACTCCTACTCTGAGGGAAGTTAATAATCGGGTCAAACCCTCAAACAACGACTATTTCAATTAAATTAAGTAAAATACTGTTCACTTACCTCATATAGTTGAAAGCCGAAAAGTGGAGATAATCCGGCTTCACCTCTAATTCCCACTGAAAAAGGAAACAGAAACAAAATACGAATCGCATTAGTATACATGTGGTGTGAGTGTATGTAAATTCAAATGTAAATAAACTGCCTCAAAACGGCAAGCTGACCTTTCCGAATATACAAATGAGGCATGCACATAGCAGTAGGTGGATTAATGAGCGGAGGGGGCGTATTAGCGACAGGAAATGTCTGCTTTATAAGGAAGTCTATTGACATTCCAACCAACCGACAACATCCAAGGGCTAGTGACACTAAGTATTCTCTTGAGCATCCGGAATTAATCGACCAAGTGATACACATTGCCCATTGACATTTCATGCTTTCCTAGAGCCAATAGACAGGTTTAGAGCCCTTTCGTCATGATGAACATCAGTGGATTGACTATGTTCCATCGTGAAAAAATCTTTAATCCGGAAATCACAGCTTTCCTCACTGTCCGTTGTCCCAGGTTTATGTCAGTTTTAACATTTGCAAAATCCAACCACGCGCCAATTCAATCATCGTCTAGACAAGCATTTTCTGCATTGATGGAGAAGGAGCGGAGGCTATGCTGGAAAAGCGCAATAAGCAACAAAAAAAAAAGTATCACAAAATACCTACCTTGTACAACCAATGTAGGTACCTTATAAAGTGAAAGGAAAGGAAATCGTTCTGAAAATCATGTGCGCAATCCGCAGGCACAGGAAGAAAGAAAAAGTGAAATAAATAAATGCCGGTGACCTGGATTTCCTCTCCTGTTACCCCCGCGGAGGTTTTTCCCCCTCTTGATTGGACAATCGGGAAATGAATGCTGTTTTCAGTGAAAGTTAATTAGGGCAGATGCGAATCGTTATACACGACTTTGAAGCTCGAAATACAGCTGATTTGAAAGAGCATTTCGAAAACCAGTTCGAAATCTTCGCTAGAATGGCAATGACCCGATCCGAAGCTACTCGATGCTGGAGACGCTATGTCTCACGAGTTGTAGAAAAAACATAAACTGCACTGCCACTTGAAACTCCATATGCACATAAATCTAACGCCAAAAATTGAAAGGCGACAGTGTTAAAGTGTAAACACGACACAAGAAACATACCGCCGACAACGGTCAACTAAGTCGCATGGTAGTAGCGGCGGATCGGTGCCCAACGAAAATCGCATCCAACGTGCAACTTTATACACTCACTGACTTACGGCCGTAGGTCGTTTTTATATTATGCACAACAACCTAAACAAAATACAAAATTGGTCTTCCGTTGCTGCTGTAACCGTAAGCTGGAGGAATGGCAGTCTTGCTCGGTTGATAGCTTTTTTTCAGTCCCTTACCTCAAGCTAAGCGGTGCAGCAGTCGGTATAAATCACGTCGCAGACGTGCTTTTTTTTCTCACGCATAATAAATTAATTACATTGCCGTTCGATGCCGTTTTTGATTCGCAGCATTTCCAGTGCATTTGTTCAACAGCTCGGTCAAAATGAAACTGACAAAAACCGTCTTGCTCTGTCCGGTAGTTTGTTCAAGTGGGTGTGTACATTAAGATAATGGAGTTGACTTTGGTTCGAGAGCTGTGTTGGGTTCCAAGGTGCAATTGCAGTATAATAGAAGAGTTGTGTAAACTTTGCTCCGAATGACCTTCGGGGTCTTTGGCATGGGATTTGTTTTCTGCGTCTTTAAAATAGTGAGAATGGCTTAAATAACGTAGGCGGAACAAAATTTAGGCAACCTTTGTAGCATTTCTGAAAAAAGTCCAACCCAGCGCAGAGCACTTCACTAAGCGACATACTTATAGCTGACATGTTTACTACGCTCAGTGTTGTTTTTAGACCGCTAAGAGATACCATGTGAACATAATGGCTGAGAACGAGGATCGACGGCGAACAATTATTTGCCATTTCTTTATATAGACTGTTCCGAAAAAATTGAACACACTTTGTTTCTCAAATTAAAAAGACCGTACTGTGATTCTTTATTATTCTATTCTCAAACATAGCATATAGACTGTTCCAGAAAGTATAAGCACACTCACAAAATAACACAAAAGACATGTTTTTTATAGTTTTAATAATTTTATTTGGCAAATCATGTGTTTTATATGATATTTTACTCTCGTTTAATCAAAATATTTAATCATTGCCAAGACTCCTAAC
The DNA here is from genome assembly GCA_034211315.2 of Aedes japonicus. Lineage (NCBI taxonomy): Eukaryota > Metazoa > Arthropoda > Insecta > Diptera > Culicidae > Aedes > Aedes japonicus. The sequence goes on from JASCZW010000628.1 coordinate 54,628, forward strand.
TTTTCCTCGAACATGGCCCATTAGCTTCTGCATAGTGGTACTTCCACCATTTTGACCACTTTTGGCCAATCTTTTTTAAATTTTTGGATGTCGTCCGCTGGTTTTATGAATTTTCGAAGCTTTGCTTTGGTTAAAGCTCAAAAAGTCTCGATTGGCCGTGCCTCCGGGCAGTTCGGCGGATTCATGTCTTTCGGCACGAAACATACATTTTGGCTTTTGTACCATTCTAAAGTGTCCTTTGCATAATGACATGACGCCAAATCAGGCCAAAGCACTACTTGACCTTCGTGCTGGCTGATCATCGGCAATAATCGCTTCTGGAGACATTCCTTAACGTGTTTCTGAGTGTTCATCGTCTCCGTTGTGATGTACGGACTAGATTTTTTACCACACTCGCATATTGCCCGCCAAACCATAACCTTCTTACCGAATTTTTTGGCAAAAATTTCCTTCTCCGTTTCGGGGATGTCTTTGTCTTCGCTTACAGTATAGAATTATGGTCCGGGAAGCATTTTGTAATCTATTCTCACATACGTTTCATCGTCCATTATTATACACCCAGAATTTCTACACAATAACGAATCGTAGAGTTTGCGGGCCCGTGGTTTCACGGACGCGGCCTGTTTTGGGTTCTTTTCACAACATCCCGAACGGAAGTCGCTGGTTTTCGCTTGTAAGCATCCCTGATCTTTTTATCGATATCCGGACTAACAGCCGGAAACAGACTATTATGCCGAAATGGTTCTCAATAAATAAAAAATATTGCTTCAATAAAAATTGACTCAGAAAAGAATTTCTTGTATTATCTTTTTTTAACACATTTTTTAAGTGTATTCGAACGTATTTAACAACTTATAGACAATAGAGAATGTGCATAGCAGCAATAGTCAATGGAAAAGTAGTGTTATTAACACACACGTTTCATAGCGGTTGAAAATACTTTTATATGACTGGATTTGGTTATATAGAAGCTTACTCAACATGAAATCATAAAGATGTTTACTAGGGCGGGTACCTTTTCAGATTTTACATAACGAAATTTCATAATTTATTCAAAAACTGGAAGCTGAAATTCAATGACATCTTACCCGAGAAGAGTTAAAGATCAAATTGGAAACTCAACAAGATGTTGTGAAATTGCCGATTATGATTACTCAGGTTGTTATCATTTTGGTCGTTTCAACGGTTAAAAGATCATAATTGATAGCAAAAATTTATTCCTGTGACATCAAATTTAAAATTGGTCCCGCTATCGCTGAGAGCAAATTGAAAACTCGATTTTGCTGTACATTTTTTCCTGTTGATAGCAAAATGAGTATTCTAGTTGATAATCTGACAAGATAATGAAAACAAAGCGACCGTTCTCAAGATGAAAACTAAATGTGATATCGAATTTGACAATTGTGAAATGAAATATTTTTTTTATTGATGTTTTAATTTGATGTTGATATCAAAATAAGGTTTCGAATTACTATCATTATGATGTTAGACTTTACTCGGGTACTAAATGCTGGAAGGCAACTTTTTGTATCAAAACATTTCGTATAGCAGCAAGGGGGGGGGGGGGGGACGGCGAAAGGGGGATTTCCATTTTTTCACTTAAGTGTTTGACAGGGTACCCGGGTACCCACCAAATTCAAATGATTGTAACTCTAAAAATGATCAACCGATTTCAATTCTATTGGTACCGTTAGATTCAAAAATACATTCGCTTAACGGATATTATCGGCAATAACCATTCGAATTCATCTGGTTCCCAAAAATCCGGGTTTCCGGGCCGTGGTCCCGTACAGAGAAACTATTTGGGAACATAAATTGAATATCCGGGAATGGATGTCAAAATATTTGGAATAATTCCTACACAGTATTTCTTTCCCAATGTAGGCCATACGCCGACTGGGCGCCGGAACGGTCATCCTGGAATAGGTTCCCGTGGGGCCTAAAGTGAAGATGAACATATTTAGAAGGAAACCCTGGCAATATGAGTATCAAAATTCATTAAATTGCTCCAGCATTTTTTAAAGGAATGTGGTTATCTGATGATTTGTCCTCAAACCGGTCAATCCGCAACAGGTTCCCGTGGAATGGATATCAAAATTCATTTAATTTCACCAGTCGTATATTGCTCATCGTTTTGTGGCCATCTGACGATTTGTCCTCAGACTGTTCATTCCAGAACAGGTTTCTTTGGAGCTTCAAGAAGCCATGTACATATTTACAAGAAAACTCTGGCCTACAGATCACCGGATGGTCAAGAATTGGTGGCAAATGACCCTCTTTGGTTGATTTCATCAAAATTTATACCTATATTGCAAGGGTACTAATCTAAAAACTTTTATGGCTACTCTAAAAACTCACAGGAACCAGTTCCGGAATGGCCGTTCCGAAGAGAAAATATCAGATGGTCAAAAAATCGGGAGGAATAGCCTACTAAAGTGATTTCATGAACTTTGATACCCATTTTTCCAGGGATTCCTTCGACCACTCGAGTCACTCGAAACTTCACGGGAACGTGTTTCAGAATAACTGATTCGGGGACAAATCATCAGATGACCACACAACGTTGAAAAATATGCCATATAGCTAGGGTTTCCTTCTAAATATGTTCATGGCCACTATAGGCCTTATGGAAATCTGTTAAAGAATGGCCGTTCCGGGGAAAAGCCGACATATGGCCTACAAAGGAATAAAAATATTTTGTTGACGTTATTCCAAAGGTTGCGACATCCATTCCCGGAAATAGAATTGATATACCCAAATAGTGTCTCAGTACCGGATCATATCCCCGGAAACCCGGATTTCCGGAAACCAAAGGCACTCAAACGTACATTGCATATAATATCCATAAAGCAGATGAGTTTCTGAATGCAACAGTGCTTGAAACATTGAAATCGGTCAACGATTGCCCGAGTTACAATCATTTGAATTTGGTGGGTACTTGGGTACCCAGTGTTTTTTTTTTGGTATCAAACGCATAAGGGTTAATGAAATAAAAAATAGATGATAATTTTAAACTATTCGCTACCGGGGTTTGAGGATCTTGATAGGGGAACCGAAATTTTCAGCATGTTCATATTCAACTGTGTAAAGGAGCAAGAGTAGTTCATTTGTAAGCACATAATTAGATTATACTTACACAGAAAAAAGAAATTTGAACAGGCGCGTCTCTCGTTTAATTTCAAACCAAAGGAGACGTAAACAACGAAATTGTATGCAATCTTCAATGCACCATACAACAATGTTTGAAATCTTTCATACAACAGGCTAGATTCAGGCGTTATATAACTTAACTTAACAGGAAATATTCCATTATTTTCTGCCAAATGTAGCATTCCCTTTATGAGTATTGGATAACGCAGAAAACTCAATGTTTGTTTTTATGTGTGTATACTGAAAGTATGAACTTCTAATTAAAATGCAAAAAAAATAAATCTAAAGGTGTATGAATAAAGTAGTTCTGTGCAGTCGAACGAAAGATATGAATGTTCAAAAACCATTCACTTTTGTTTTTTTACTTTAGTATAGCAAAGAGAGACGTAGTTCTGTGTATGGGTAAGTATGTGTATGTGTACAATTCAATGCCCACCGTCCGGCAGTGTTTTTATGGAAGAAAAACGTTTGCAGTTGAATCAACTGTAGTCGATACGACAAACATTTTATGTTGAAGGACAGTTGCTCATCAATGAGGGCACCAAGAGCGGCCAACAATGCTTTGGCAGAACCGAAAGATATGAAGAAAGTTTTGATAGTTCAGCCAGCGTGCAGGCTCGGAATAGCAGATGTTTTAGGAAAATTGAGCGAAAAGGGCATGTGTAGCAGTGGTACTCGAACCAACGACATTTTTGCCCTAACGTTGGTTCGAGTACCACTGTACACATGCCCTTTCGCTCAATTTTCCTAAACATCTGCTATGTTTCCGAGCCCGCTGCACACCAGCAGAATTATCAAAAACTTTCTTCATATCTTTCAATTCTAGCCAAAAACATTGTTGTTCACTCTTGGTGCCTCATGGTGATGAGCGAACATCTCCTTCAACATCATAATCGTTACTCCTCGCACGGAGAATATATAAAAAAATAACAATTAATGTATGGGAAACATTTTTAGCCCAGGTGTTGGGAAGGTGATGGCTCTGTTGAGTTCCAGTGACCCATTTCAGAATGCCTGGTTGTAAGAGATAATATAAATAGATAATCGGCTTCATGAATGTACTTGAGGACTTGTAAACTTAAAACAGGTTTTTGTTTTGTTAAATGCACATGAGTACTTGTAAACTTAAAAAAAAAATGTTTGAATAATTTATATACCTTTTTTCAAACCTTCTCAGAATAATTGTTAGGAGAAAAACTATCTTCCTACACGGGAAATAATGTGTTCTTCTAAATGAGAAAAACAGGTCATGATATCATGAATATATTGTGTTTTTGTGTAATGAATACACACCATGAACAATATTCATGATATCATGAACTATTTCCCCGCCGCAATGAAATCATGAATAAATCGGGTCAAAACCATGAGCTGAATCCCTGATACTGAAAACTTTATTCGTGAACCTGGCAAATCTACTTTATCGATTCTGAATGTTAAAAAACCGTTAGGATTCTTGCCCAGTGTGGATTTGGTAATATAACTGTAATAGTACTTGGTGGATGTACTTAATACGCCGTAGTTATTCTTGCAAAGACTCTTGACTAATGAAGTTGATTACACAATATTAGATTAGGGATCAAACAAGACTTCCTAGGTTCATGACTCGCATCCGTTATTTCAATAATGAAACCACGAATAAGAGTAATGAATTTAAAAAAAAAATGAGATGCGAGGTCGTTTCATGACTTTTAATTCATGATATCAGAAACGGATTTGTTTCCTTGTACGAAGAAAGACTGGGGTTCATGAAAGTTGCATAATGAGTGCTTTCGGGAAAAGCGTGTTCTCTAGCTTCTGATGTATATTGAAAATTTGAAAATAACCTTGATTCGATTGATAACTTTAGTAATATACTACTAAAGCAAGCAAAATAAAGAAAAGTAAATTTCAGAAAAGAGACGAACCAGCCACCGGCTGAAGGTTTCTTCAATAAAGACATCTAATCTATATTTCATGTCGAAAAAAAGATCATGCCACTTTGCTTGTACTCGAAAAAAACTCGCTTAAAGTAGAGCATACTGAAATTGAATGGGATGATGCGGCATCTTCGTTCCAAAATGTACTGCTAGAGATGACACGGCTGGATAACCGTTGTTGTCTCAAACCGCCAGATTTGGCACCGCCGAATTTCCCACAACATTAGTGACAGTCTGATTAATGATTACCATCTTTCGCATACATGCATGTGCTTGATTCACATCGTTTCGCCATCAGTCTGAAGATTAAAAAAAAACTCTATATTGACAAAACAGAAAACGAATTAACCAGACACTCAATTTTGGCATTTATGAGATTGATTGCATTTTCAGACAATCAAATTCATCCATCAATATCCGTCCGCCGAGCTCCCACCACTACTTGGTGATTCGGACAATTGCCAACATTGAAACGAACCATCCTTTGAACTCTAGCCATGCTTAAATGTTTCAGTCTCAAGCGGAAAACTTCCAACGAGTGCAGATTTGCGTAATTCACTTTGCTGTTTCTACGGTCTCGAAATCACCACTCGGCTACATTTGCTTCATTAATCCGAAGAGGAGCAGGCGTAATGGCTTTCGCAACCACTACCGTTTACCTTTTTAATTCCTGCCAGCAGCCAGCAGGCCGCAACAACCAAAGAAGAAACAAAACAAAAAATCTCCTCAACTCCAATCTCGCGATACCAAGTACCTTCATCTTACTTTAACTTATAAACAAAAAGAAAAAAGAAAGGAAATAACACAGCGAGCCACCCAACGGAGTCAAGCAGACCAAATTCGTCGCTGGAGCTATTTTGCATAAATATGCAGAAAAGGGCAGTGGGGTGCAAAAAAATGCACCTCACTAACCGTGTTGTACATGGCATAGTTATGCGAACACGATATTCAACATATTATGCAGCGTAGAGCGGGAGCAAACACACTTAGTTCCTAGGTTGAAGTTGAAAAAAAAAACGTAAGAAGTTAGTATAAAGTTAAGAAAAAAATAAGCAATTTTAATCACACTTAATTAGCATGAGGGGCTTCAAGTCTAGGCAGAGAGATGTCAAGGTAGTTCCTACATAACATATTTGCATAAGTGGCAAACATGTCTGCAGATGGCAAAAAGGGCACAGAGTCTGAATCCGTGGGAGAAACTTTTTTTTCCAAATAACTTTGATTTATTTTCAAGCTTTGAAGCACCAGCAGCAACGCCCACTGTCATAGAAGTTAGTGTACAGATAGTTCCATAACATGAAAAGGTTTAAAAAGAGTTGTTAATAGGCATTGACGATGGATTTCCGGGTACAAATCAAACAACATTCTATTACTAATAAATCTACGTTAATCTATCTAGCGTAGCAAGTTGTTAACAGCACTGTCGAAAGGAGCTCATGAAACAAAACAAAACTTCCTATGCTGCTCGAGAGAAAGTCAGTTCCACTACAGGCGCGGCGGCGGCGGCGGCGGCTAGATGGATAATGTATGTATGCATGTAGAGAACCCCTGAAGTACTTCCACTCGTTACATTTGTTTTTCGCTCCATCCCGCGCAGCTCTTGCGGTTTGATTCAGTTAATATGCCCCGAGAGGGGGGAACTTGTTTTGTATAAGTGGTGGTTGGTCTCTTGAAGAGCTGGTTATCTGGTCCAACTGGCGGTGTAAAATATTACATTTCGTACGGTTTTGTATATGTGGGAAGATTTCACGAAGTAGTCTTATGGAAGATTGTAAGTTTGTAATGAAATATTGCTTTGAATATGGATGCAGATGGTTGCAACTGAGTTGACAAGTTCGAGAATCTGATGGAACTTTTAAGATGAGTGGGCGGAGGGTCGATATTTTTTTAAAGGACTTCTAGCAAGTGTAGACGAATGTTGAATAACTTCAAAAAGTTAAGTGGCACACTAAACTCTCTGGCACAAGACAAATTAGTCCTAAATAGTGGATGAACTAGGGTAGATCAACTGTGGAGAAGATTATCTAAGAACTCTAGCAGCACACTTGTTACAATTAGGTTGAAACAACTTCAATGTAACTCAATCAAGACTCAACCTAGTTTCTGAAACTTATTTTGTTGTGCTTAGGAAACCCAAGGTTAAGTTCTCCATGCTGTTGTACGTTAAGGAATTCGGCCAGCATTTTCCTGTTGAATGATAGTATTCTTAAGCAATAACTTTAAAGCGAGATCGTTCTTCTTTCTTGGCATTGAATATTCCCTGCTTATCGCAATTAGCCAATTCGCTGCTGTGAAGATAGTACTCGAGATACACAGCAACGAATATAGGTCAGCAGACATGAACATGAATAACCGCCCTAGCTTGCTACTTTATTATTACCAGATCAGCTGTTATTCCTCAGAGAACGAATAAATGAAGTTTGGGATATCAGTGCCTAGATAGATCCAAATTTGGCACGTAGTAAAATGTCTCTTGTCTTCTTTAAATAAACATGATTGAATGCAGTGAATGCGTGGAAACTCATCGGGAACGATCTCTCGTATTTATCCGTCGAACCATTCTGAACGGCCGTTGTGAGAATATTACCATGAATGTCTCACATGTTACCAATCACCCACACATCTTGGAAGAGTATGAAGATGGACTGGATGAAACCCGCAAAGTGTTTCCAGGCACTTGATAGGTGAGAGGTGGTAAAGCTCGATTCAAAGTGAATCTGGACGCACGGTTTAATACACCACCGAGACCCTGGTGGTTGGAACAAAAAACGTTTGACAGGTATTAGTTGGTGTTTCGTTGACGAAGAAATTTGAGAAAAGTTTGCTGATTGATCGACGCATCTCGAAATTACGGATCATGGAACTTGAGAAAAGAAAATTAATTGTGCACAAACATCTAGAGAATCCATCGTGGTCTGCCTCAAAAATAGCAAAAGTGTTAACATTCCCAAAGTCAACGGATTGTCTTGTAACTAAACGTTACAAGAATACTCTGAGTGTGGATAGAGCATAGCGCATCTATCGTAAAAGTGGCACTAGGAACAACGAGCTGAGGAGAAAGGTGTTGAGGTACGAGAAAGGCAATCCAGGTGTCTCGATACGTGATTTGGCAAAGAAATACGATTCTAACTTTTCCAGCGTGCGTAACATCCTTCCAAGAGAAGGATATAAGTCTTTTTGTGCCAGTTAACATCCGAATCGCTCCCTGAAATAAAATGTAGTGGCCAAAAAGCGAGTACGATTACTATACGAACGAGTTTTGACGAAATTTGATGGCTGTATTTTAAAAAGATGACGAAACATATGTCGAAATGAATTATAAACAAATCCCCGGACGAAAATTTTACCTGGCAACTGGTCGTGGGGATGTCCCTTCCAGGTATAAATTTGTTTTGGCTGATAAGTTTGCTCGGAAACTAATGATTTGGCAAGGAATCTACAGTTGTGGCCTTAAAACCAAGGTTTTCATCACATCTCACACAATGATGTCGAAGGTTTACATGTAAGAGTGTCTGAAGAAGCGGATTTTTCCCATCACTCGGCAACACAAGACCAACGTTATGTTTGGCCAGATCTAGCCAGCTGCCACTACCCTAAGGAGGTACTAGAATGGTATGCTGCAAACAATGTTAATTTCGCCACCAAAGAGATTAATCCTCCGAATTGCCCTTAGTTCAGAACGATCGAAAAATATTGGGCAATTGTCAAGCGAAAACTTGGAGGATGCGGTAAAGAAGTGACAAATGCACAACAAATGCGTTCAAAGTGGAATAAGTTCACCGGTACAATGTCACCAGCGACTGTGCAGTTTATGATGGCATCGACCACAAGTAAAGTGCGACAGTTCTTTTGAAACGGTGAAATGTAATAACTTGTTACATATCGACTGTAAGCTGAATAAATGTTGTTTAATTCTTGAGTTATGATAACTTGAATGCGTTCAAATTTACTTTCAGCTAAATTTTCTAACACAATGTAAGCAATCAAATGACCATACCAAAATGTACTAAATATTTATTATATAACGTAGAATGGAGAAAGGAGGGGACCATCAGGGCACCCAGGTGAAACGATTTGGATAGGGAGCATGGGGCTGCCGCCACCCTACTGCAACATTTCGCGAAACGATGGCGAGCTCTCGATCCCATCTATTGGTTTTATTCTGTCAATGGAGGGCTCGATGCTAGTGCTGTGAGCAGGGTTCAACATTATCGATGCATAAAAAGGAAAATGAACTTCCTATTCAATCTTTTCGATTCGAGCCATTTCATTTTCATGTATTTCATTTTGCTATCGAATCAAGACCTTCCAAAACTGGGGTTCCAAACTTCCTGATCTGGACCTTAGTGCAGTGTCTCGTGTCATAAATCATTTCAGGGAAAGTTTAACTGTCAATCGGAAGAAGGTGAGTGGTAGAAAAAGTGTTCCGTGCTGTGTGAAGGATCACAAGCGAGTGGTTGCTGCCTTTAAACGCAAACCCAACTGTTACGTTCGGGTGTCGCGAAAAAGATGTACTTGACCAAAAGTTTCGTGCAGAAAGCCAAGAAACGAGCCGGGCTCCATTCATTCAAAGTACAGAAACCTCCATGAATGAATGCCTGAAACAACGACTGCTTCCGTTTCTCAAAACACACAACGTTCCTACCAGACGAATGGTGTCAATTTCGTGCCAAAGGATCTTCATCCCCCAAACTCTCTAGAGTTGCGGCCAATTGGAAAATGTTGGGCTATAGTGAAGCACGAACTTCGTAAGCATCCTAAAGTTGTCACTACAGAACAGGAAATGTTGAAGTCATGGTTGAAACCTTAAAAAAAATGTCGGCATTTTTACCATCCTGACTTAGAGATTATCTGAAAAAAATGTATTTTTCTTAATATTTTTTATTTCAAATTACTGAGCAATGTTGCCCTGAGGTAAGTTTTAGAACCAAAAATCATGTTTATATGTTTGTCTTAGCAATCAAGTACTTAAAATACCAATCATGTTTCCACACATGGAAATGAACATTTATCAACGAAAAGATGCGTCTTTCTTCGTTTTATTTACCAATTCCTCCTCAGTTTTCGCGACAAAATTATTTGAGTAGATCTTACGCCTTAGGTTGACCCAGAATTTCTCGACGCAGCTGGGGGACGTTGACTGGGTTCACCGACTTGGATACCACATTGATATTCAGCCGCTCGATCTCTTCCAATGATCGCTTCGAGTAGTGGGCCGACGCCAGATCCGGCCAGAACACCGCGTCTTCGCCATTATGGTTCCCTTCCGCCCTTTCTTGATGAACGACTCAACTTCCGGCAGGCATTTCGTACTATAAATTTCCCCGTTCAAGACCAGTGCGGAGCGAAAGAAGAGCGGATTTGACATCCCCTTCTAGCTGATTTTCAGCCACAGCAGCACCTTCTTGGGGAACTTGGTGTGTGAAATGAACTTCACCGCGGAGCTCACTTCCTTCGTGGGGGAAGTAAAATACGAAGTGCCCTCCCAGTCGTGGCTATCCAGGGTGAGACAGGTCTCGTCATCCATCACCACCGCCACGTCGCGATCACCGGGAAAATTGAATTGACCATCTTATTCAGCCGCTGCCGCTGCGGCATTGCCGAAACCAGTGGACACGACTTCCACTTCCTGACATGTATGTTCATGTTCGCCACGTACTTTTTCACTGTTTGGCCGGTTGAACTGACCTCCCGACCAAGCGCACGCAGCGATGTAGCCACTTTTCCCGCGGTCTTCCTCTTCAGCATCCTTTGGAGCTTCTTGTCGCTCAAGGTCATCAGCCGTCGGGAACTGGGCTTTCTTTCGATGCTATGATGGTTGTCTAATACTGCCAAGATGTTGTAGATGTCGGAACGGGCGAATCCGGCGTCCACAATGTGCCGCAAAATGTCCGTTTTCAACGCGGCGAGGTGTCGTATTTTGAACGCACACACTTCAGAACGGAGTTGCTTCATTTTTTTTCCATCACGGTTAGAGTTCGACTGATAGATCTGTCAGATTTTGTCTACTGACACATGGGTTACTATGATTGATCCTGCAGGGGTAGTTTCGTCAGTGCGGGTGAAGGTAAACTTATGAAAAATCGGCAATTTTTGTCCATTTTTTAAATGCGAATGTTATTTAAATGTTCCATAAAAAATAATGTATTTGCTCCTTATAATAACATCATAAGATAAAATAAAGTTAGTACCATTGTTTAAACAGTAAATTTCTGGATGATTTCGTACAAAGTGCAGAAAAGACCACGGGCATGAGAGGAGGACAAAGCTTGAGAACGTCTTGCAAGCACTTGGATTATTTTTAGCAGTATATGTGAAAACCACGTATGGAGGAGAAAAATTAACCACGAGCTGGTGCAACTCTCTATGTCGAACACAGTATTCTAAAATTTGCAAAAGTTGGACGGGCACAATGGGCGGTACATATTGCAAGATTGCCGGAAAACAATCCTGCAAAAATGGTGTTAACCTCAAAGATGCACAGCGAGCAAGATGGTGAGGCCAAGATGACCAAGATGTGTGGAGGAAGTGGCGACAAACAACACTTAAGCAAGTTTCGAAGCAAAACATTCTAACGAAAATGACAAAAATATCCATGCCACTGGATTTATTTCGGTAAGCCACTGCACAGTGGGCAAAAGTGGATCCAAAATCCTATTAAGTTAGACGACGCAGGGTAGGAGTCCTGAAAAATAGCATATCTTATTGGAAAAAAAATGCGGGGAATCGAATGGTGTTAGTTTAATTCAGAGTTGACCACAGTAAGTGTCCCATTTTGCCCATTTCTCCCCTAATTTTGGATGCAAACTAGAATTGTTACCCAAAAACTAAACTTGGTGCTACTATATTGAACCCAAGTGCACCGTAAATATGCAAAAACAAGCTAAAGAACTGTATGGAATAAATTTTACTTTGAACGGATGCCAGGAAGTGGTATATTTTACCCGATGTTCCCTCACACATGCATTAATTCATATACCATGTGGTTTGGAAGATTGACGCCAGTAACATTGCTCTCATTTGAACTGTACTTATGTTAAAATGTCCGGAAAAATGGAATGGTGATGGTTTCGTTAAGGGTTGACCTCAGTAAATTGTCCATTTTACCCGATTTCCCCTCATAATTTGATAACATCACATTCCATGCGCTTTTGAAGATCGGCGCTAGTAATATTGCTCTTACTTGTACTGAACTTACGTAAAAATGTATGTTGAATCGAATGGTAATGGTTTGGTTTAGGGTTGCCAACAGTATATAGTCCATTTTAGCCGATCTCCCCTCATACTTGAAAAAACTCATATAACATGCTCTATTGAAGATCGGCGCTGGTAATATTGCCCTTACTTGCACTTTACTTACGCAAAAATGTACGGAGAATCAAATGATGATAGTTTCGTATAGCGTTAACCTCAGTAAATTGTCCATTTTACCCGAATTCCCCTCATAATTTGATATTCTAATAAACCATGCTGTTTTGAAGATCGGCGCTAGTAATATAGCTCTCACTTGCACTATAGGTATGTAAAAATGTCCGGAGAATCGAATGGTGATGGTTTTGTTTAGAGTTGACCACAGTAATTTGTCCATTTTACCCGACTTCCCCTCATACTTGAAAAAAAACTCACACGGTTATGAAGATTGGCGATAGCAATATTACTCTCACTTGCAATTTATTGTTGTAAAAATGTCCCGAAAATTAAATGGTGATGGTTTCGTTAAGGTTTGACTACAGTAAATTTTCCATTTTACCCAAATTCCCTTCATATTTTATAATCTCACATACTATGCGGTTTTGAAGATCGTTGGTGGAAATTTTGCTCTCACTTGCACTATACTTATGTAAAAATGTCCAGAGAATCGAATGATGATGGTTTCGATAACGGTTGACCTCAATAAATGGTCCATTTTACCCGAATTCCCTTCATAATTTAATAATCTCATATACCATGCGGTTTTGAAGATCGGCGCTAGTAATATTGCTCTCACTTGCACTATAGGTATGTAAAAATGTCTGAAAAATTGATTGATGATGGTTTCGTTTAGGGTTGACTTCAGTAAATTGTTCATTTTACCCGATTTCCCTCACACCGGTAAAATCTCATATACCAACTCGAAGATGCGTTTAAGGTGAGCATGATCGACCAAAAATTGGAGGCAGCGGTAGCAGCAACACTGGCCAAAAAAGTTCGCCGAAATTCTCGGTATTTCGAAACAACTGGCCAATCATGTGAGGTTGATTAGCAGCTTAGCCGTTTCTTCAAAACAGCTCGATGCTCAAAAGGTCAAGCAGTTGTACCACAAAATGGAAAGTCTGAACATGATAGAATTCAACTATGTTAAACGACTACCTCCATCTGTACACAAGTACAAACATCTGTGCACTGTCCACTGGGTCAAATCAGGATATATCAGACGTTTTAAGGTACACATCTAGTTTCCACTACAAAATTTGATTATTGCATATTTTATGTGTGAACCCGGAGAGGAAAAATTACAAATTATAACAGAAGATTATCGATCGATCAATCAATTGGCTAGCTGAATTGATTGGTACCCAAACACTCCTCCTCCTCCTCAAAAGGACAACGATAGTGAGTTCATTTACTTTTCATTTTTAATACGCATTTTATTTCATATCACGTGTCCCCGCGAGATTAATAGATATTATTCAATCAATGCGAAACGCGCTTCACTACACACCCATGAACAAATGCCAGCAGGCTCGTATGGAGAAAGAGTATAAGATATTTCAGCTTCTAACCAGTTTCCTGTTATGGAGACTACCGTTAGTTGTAGTTGAACTCAGGAAAGTCGCGTGAGCTCAGTGTATGCACCTTTTCCCTTTTGCAAAGGTAAAATGTCTTACTAATAAGCTTGAAGTTATTTATTGTACATATTTATGATGGTGTAAATGGATAACTTATGCAATCTGTTGACGGAAATAAGACAGTCAGTTTCAGTTCATAACCATTTGGTGTCATTTCGTAAATCAGTAGAACGAAATTGTGATCATCAGTAATTCACGATGAACTATGGCCACTTCTGAGACGTTGCAATTAACATTGCAATTAATTTGCATTCAATCAGTCTGCATAGGAGAAAGCACGCTAATCGAGATTGACTTGGGACTAATCCCAACTTTTATTCATACATCCCGCTGTGTTCAACGCATGTGCTCACTCCGAGTGTAATGACTAAATATCATGTAGAAAAAAGTTTGTCTGTCATTCAACCAGCGATACCTTTTCACGTAAATTAAACGCACCACGGTTGTGTAATTGCTTGTCACTTGGTTGGGTCTTGCGATCCGCTGTTACTACGATCCACAGTAGATACTTCCAGGTAATTTGAAAGGCAGCGGACTTTCTTTCCTCTTGGCGCACCGGGGCAATAAAATAATCTTTCAAGAGTAGTAACTCGAAATTAAATCTAGGTCTTCCGCCCTGCGTTGCTTCCCATGTTGAATGCGGTGCTGGTCGGTCATTTCGCTGACCGGCTGGCAATCAGCCCGGTACGTCCGCTACTCACGATGATGGTAGGAGCTTATTAGAGTTAATCCCAAAGTCCATTATTAAGTAAATGCCATTAGATAACGTACACAAGTTCATTCAGCAGTCCGACGATCTTTTCGACGAGAAAAAAAAACATAGAGCACCATCTTGCCACCTGACTGGACTCTATGGACCTGTCTGGTGATGACCGATAAGTGAAAATTATTATGAAGCACCGCCCGGCTGCTTTGAGCATAATTGGATTTACCGATCGGACAAACCCCATTTCTTTCGCGAATGATTTTTTTTGTAGGTCCAGATGATGGGTATTCCATGGTCGTTAGGTAAACAAACGACGATGTCGGCTTTGGTCAGGCTGGATGATGTAAGACGGTTCATTTCTGGACTGGAAGATTGAAGCGTGATCTACAAAAGTGTGCACCAGACACATT
Source organism: Aedes japonicus (assembly GCA_034211315.2). Taxonomy (NCBI): domain Eukaryota; kingdom Metazoa; phylum Arthropoda; class Insecta; order Diptera; family Culicidae; genus Aedes; species Aedes japonicus. Next base: position 69,641 of record JASCZW010000628.1, read on the forward strand.
AATTGATGGTTGCTGAGCTTCCAGTCAATTTTACTTGCAGCCAGCACGAAACGTTTTGTTAAATACGGGGCTATTTAATCAAGTATTTACGGTCATGTACAAAATGCTCAACCAAGCATTGGTATTGGGTAATTTGTGCATTTTATACAATGGTTCGATCCGGAGTTTGCTATGTTGTACAATTAATGACAGTCAAGAAGCAAATTATTTTAAAATTGGAGATAATATCTATCAAAAAACTTAACTTACCGCAGTTCTTTTTGATTAACTCATACATTGATTTTGTAACGGAGCTCTAGGGTAGATATGCCCATATCAGAAGAGCCTACCCATGGTTCACTGCAGAACAAATATCGTAGCCAAATTTGTTTTATTTGTAATTTTTAGTTTCATTGGTAACGGTACCCTGATAATTTTTAATCAAATTAGGGAGAAAAAATTCACAGTAAGGAGTGTATCGAAAAGTAGTTATAAACATTCGATGCGTTATTACGCATAAACTACTGTATATATTTTTAGCGTGTAAGCGCCATTTGCTTTGTTTACATGTCAAAAATGATTATTCGGTTCATTCATTTCCGTTGATAAAGTTGTATTCAAAATGTCGCGAATTGAATTTGAGACTAAAAAGAAAATTCTGCACACTTGGTGCACCGAAAAGGGTGTTACTTACAACCAGATTGCGAAAAGAGTAAATGTTCACCCGGCAAGTGTAAAACGCATCATCGAAAAGTTTGGTAAGGAGTGCTCCCTCAAGGATTTACCAAGAAGTGGCCGGAAACCCGGCTCCAGCAACCCCGATTTGGACCAAAAAGTTGTGGATTATATTCAACGGAACAAATCTGCCTCTACTCGCGATCTAGCCAAGAAGTTCAGGACCAGCATCGGAATGATTCAACGAATCAAGCGCAGGAATGACTTGAAGACGTACAAAAAGCAGAAAGTGCCCAAACAAACTCCGGAACAAAAGTCTCGTGCCAAAACCAGGGCTCGAAAGCTGTACAGCTGCATTTTGGACAATGTCGACCAGTGCATTTTGATGGATGACGAAACATACGTTAAAGAAGATTCAAGAACGCTACCGGGGCCGCAGTTTTATACTAAATCTGTTGGGGAACGTGTGCCAACCGCAGATACGACTGTTGCGATGGAGAAATTCGGTCAGAAGGTGCTCATTTGGCAAGCTATTTGCACATGTGGCTTGCGTTCTTCAATTTTCTATACAAAAGGAACTATAAATGCTGAGATTTATCAAAAGGAATGTTTGAAGAACAGGTTGCTACCATTGTATAGAAAGCACCAGTCCCCTCCTCTCTTCTGGCCAGATTTGGCATCGGCACATTACGCCAAATCCACTCTACAGTGGCTGACGGAGAATAACATCAAGTTCGTAGAAAAAGACATCAACCCACCAAACTGTCCCCAGTTGCGACCGATCGAACGCTATTGGGCAATAGTCAAGCGTATATTTAAGAAGGATGGTACAGTGTCCCAAAACATGACCGATTTTAAGAAAAATTGGGCAGCGGCATCCAGGAAGTGCACAAAGGTCACTGTGCAGAATTTGATGGCAGGTGTCAAATCAAAGGTACGGGCATTCTACAGAAATGAACATGATGACTAGTTTTTCCGTTTGGATCTTTTGTAAACATGTTAAGCTATAATAAACTGAAATAGTATGTTAATTTTAACCATGTTTTCATGCCTATTTTATTATTTGGAAGTTTATAACTACTTTTCGATACACTCCTTAAATATACAATCACAGAAAAAAATAATTAATTTTAACAAGCGTGTAAAATTTTCGTTCGTTCAATTCCAAACCAAAAGAGGCGTGAACAACGAAATTGTTTGCAATTTTTCATGCGCCGTACAACAATGTTTGAAATATTTCATACAAGAGGCTAGATTCAGGCGTTGTCTGGCTTGAATTTACATGAAATATCCCATTATTTTCTGCCAATTCTAGCATTCCCTTTATGTGCATTAGATAACGCAGGAAATTCAATGTTTCTTTTTATCTGTAATGTTATCAGCTGTTGGTTTGTTTGTTGTTCAACATTGAAGTAATTGCTATTTTTACCTACAGTACAAATAGCCATTTAGGATGTGAGGTGTCCATTGGCATTGTGGAGGGATGGATGAGCTCCAGGAAACTGGAGCTAGCGCACCACAAGACTGAGGTCACGGTTGTTAACAATCGAAAATCGGAGCAACACGCGACGATAAGTGCAGGTAACTGCAAAACCGAATCGAAGAGGACTTTGAGGTATCTAGGGATCATGATCGACGACAAGTTTTCATTCACCAGTCACGTCGACTACTCCTGCAAGAAAGCCTCCATGGCTATATCGGCATCATCCCGCATGATGTCGAAAAGCTCAGCAGTATCTACAGGGGAGCCAGCGCAGGCTCCTGACAAGTCGCCTTGTCTATAATGAGGTACGGTTGGCCGGCATGGGTCACCGCCATGAATACTAAGAGTTACTTCGATAAGCTCGAGGTTACTCACATGCTAATGTGCCTGATAATGGTCAGCGCATATCGCACAGTGTCCGCGATGCGGTATGCGGTTTTAGAGGGGATGATGCCCATTGGCATCACAATAAAAGAGGATACGGCGTGTTTCGAGCAAAGGGGCACAAGAGGTATTTGCAGGACCACCAGAGCTACATCGATGCCAGGTGGCAGAGGTGGAATAATGGCGGAAATGACGAGGTTCCCGCGGCACAGGTCATCTCCGTCTCACTAAAACCTTGGCAGGCCGCCGGTACGTTCCATTTTCCACCGCCCGTCGGGCAGGAGTAGGTTCAGATAACCCTATACCTGTCTTACGCTGATCCGGCTCTGAACACGGTTCCCCATGAACGGTCGTGTCAACCCTCGCATGGGCTCCCTGCTTGCATAGGCAACCATGGGATCACAATAGCGACTACTCCACGTGGGCTTGGATAGCGGCTGGAGGGAGACCCCACAACATGGAGAGAACGTTTAAAATCCAGGAGAAAGCGAATCCGTTCGCTAAAAGCGGCCTAGTGAGGTCCCCACCGCGTAAAACAGTGGGATCTGGCATGATCAACACGTGCGGTAGTGCTACGGCATCGGATGCAGGCAGGGATAAGGTGCGACTCAAATCTCGTTGAGTGCAGCACGCGCTGCTACGAGACAGCACATTAAATTTCAAAGAGACGTGAAAGTGCAGTCTGTACTCCCGCTCACCCTTGTTGTGCCGTGCGCTCAAAGCAGCACATCTCATTTTGAATTTGCTCTCGTCTCTTTGGGTGCTAACGATTGCACTCTCCCTTGTCGTCTCTGTGCACACAAGTGCAAAAAACAGACACGGCGGCATGGGCCGGACTAGTATGTGAATAAGGATTTTAATAAAAATTACCCGCTATGAACCCATACAATGCCTTTTTGTTACTAGCATCAACACTTTTCATTTTGCTACCATTTACCAAAGCATGAGCCAATGCACAGAGTAAAGCACTGAGTAGAGCTCTGAGTAGAGCATGGTGCATTACTCTTTGTCTCTGAAGGAGTAGTGCATGTGCGGCTGTCTGTCTCTCGTGCTGCTACGAAATCTCTCGCACTTTCGTTTTGTGCGCTCTTCTGAAACAGGAGACACACACTTGAAATTGGGTGAAGCACTTGCCTATTTTGCACTACTCTGTGTTTTTCGACAATCCCTGGATGCAGGTGTCACCAAGCTAGGCGTGACCATGGATGGGCCAGGACTCATCTGAGCCATGAATAGGATGCGAGAAACCCTTCCTAAAGTTCTGGGGGTGTCTGCGCAATTGGACACGATTAGTGACTTTACGTCATCGCGTAACAACATTGCGAAGGGCCTCAAACTGAGCATCCTTAGGCTACGCATGACAGTGCAGGCTGCGTGCAAGGAGAGGGAAAAGCTGGAGGCCAAGCTCCTTGCCGAGCAAAGTGCCAAAGAGTTGGCGCGGCTAGCAGCCACCGAAATGGCGAGGGATATAGCCTCGAAGCAGACCCAGACGGAAGCAGAGTCGGAGAGTCCACCCTATCCATGGAAGCGGGAACCTCCATGCGGTCTAGGCAGTCCCCGGGCGAAACGGCACCTGGCGCTTCTAAAAAGCGGATAGTGTCGGACGCCCCCGTAGGAAAGCGAACCTACGCGAACGTGGCGGCGGGGTCAGAGGGTCCATCCTCGCGATCAGCTCCGGCTGACCGCAAAGCGAGAGGCGCTAAGGGTATTGTCTCAAGCGCCGAAAGGGGTCCGATCGGCAGGGCCCCGACGACAACAATAATCGTTAGCACAGAAGCATACGCTAGTGCTAAGAGGGGACGAGTGATGACCCCAGGCGTGGCAGGGAAAGCCACTAGAACAAGGTCCGAAAAAAGGGAAACAGGAGTAAAAAAGAAATCCAAAAGCGACAGGTGGCCCGCAAGCGTAACCGCGGAGAGGCCACATGAAAGCGATGCGCGGGGACGCTAATCTGGAGGGCCTAGGCGCCAACGTTCCGAGTATACGCCGTACCCGCACCGGCGAGATGCTGCTGGAGCTGAAGAAGATAATAAATCTAAAGGGTCCTGGCAAGACAGGCCTTAGGTGAGGATGTGGAGGTACGCGCCCTCGTCTCGCAGGTGACGATCCAGTGCAAGATCCTGGATGAGATCACCGAGGTAGACGAGATATCTACTGCACTAAGTGCAAGGTCGAGGTTGCCGCCGCAGAAATACGTCTGCGAAAGGGTCCACTCGGGACCCACGTGGCAACCATGAAGGTAGCGGCAGTCGACGCAGACACGACGTTGAAAGTTGTGAAGGTGAAGGTGGGATGGTCCACATGCCTTAGCCTACACCAGCCACCGAAGGCATGATGCCTAGAGAGCGGGCACATGTCCTGGGAGTGCAAAGGCCCAGGTAGGAGCAACATATGAAGAAGGTGTGGCAGCACAAGCCACAAGGCGGATATCGCTATAATTTCCGGCCCATACCGCATCATAGCCGGCAGCGGAAACTGGTTTGCGGACAGGTCCAATATAGAGGCATTATGGACGACGGACAAGTACCTGGTTCAGGAGGTTGTGTCTACCACAAACGAAGGCTTTGCGGTTGTAAAAGAGAATGGAGTGTTCTTCTGCAGCTGCTACGCACCGCCAAGATGGTCGATTGTACAGTTTTCCAATATGCTCGGATCGGATGACAACTGAGCTAACTGACCTAAACCTGTTGGTAATAGCGGGGGACTTCAACTCTTGGGTGCTCTTGGGGCCAGATTCTTCTGGAGGCCTTGGCTAGGCTCAATGTGGACCTACCATAGAAACGGCGAGAAATCAATAATCGATATAACATTTAGCAGTCCTGGGCTGCTTAACAATTGGAGGGTGGATGATGGCTACACCCATAGCGACCTCTTGGCGGTTCGTTATTGTATCGTCCATTGTGCATCCACTCCATTCGCCCGCAGATGGAGGACGTCCTACTTTGATGTAGAGACTTTTAAAGCGGCGCATGAGAGGGAACGAAACTTACGCAAAACTCAAGAACGTTGCGGAGAACGATTCGTTATGACACTTACACGAGCGTGCGATGCGACTATGCCGAGGGAAGTCAAACCGATGAATGGAAGATCGCCGGTGTATTTGTGGACGGGGTCGATTACCAACCTCCGAAGAACATGCCTCCACGCAAGACAGAGGATGGAAAGTGCGCGGTTAGACGCCGATAGAATCGAGCGTAAAGGGGCGTTAGTCGCCGCGAAGGCCGCACTGAAGAAGGAAATAAAGGCCAGCAAGCGAGCCTGCTTTGAGGGCCTGTGTCAGAAGGCCAATGTGAATCCGTTGGGTGACGCCTATCGGGTAGTAATGGCCAAAACCAGAGGAACGGTGGCTCCACCCGAGCAATCACCAGAGCTGGTGCAGGTGATCGTTAGGGGACGCTTTCCGAACTACGACCCGAGTCCATGGTAGTACTACACAAGTGTGCGGAACACAATTTTTATCAGATTTACTTTTAACATTAGAGTAGCACATTATGTTAGCAATCTAGCGATTATATGCTACCTGTCTTTCATTCTTCATAAGATTCAGCACAGACTTTTAAGCGACAAGTGTTGACTTGCAATATTTTTCAAACTGTTGAATAATACCTGATGTCGATACGTTTCCTGAAATGTGCCTTCGTCAATTCCCAAAATTCTTCAATTGGTCGAATTTGCGAGCAATTAGGAAAACAGAAAAAAAAGTGAATTTTCATGATGATGTAAATATCAGAGCATGTAAAATTGTATTTCCTTGCACGCGAAGCAGCAACTTGCATGGAATAGTTGTAATAAAGACGAACTTTTGTGTAAAACTTCCTTCATCCGTAATGAATGAATTGTCCATTTGTAAAGTTAATTTATAAGTTTTGTAATGCTCCATTTATGTGCATGATATTGAACAGAAATTCACACAACTTGTTCGTGCTGTGAGGGTTCATGTCTTTTGGTACGAATGAAAGATTTTTGGTGGAATACACAGAAAAAAATAATTAATTTTAACAAGCGCGTAAAATTTCCCCTCGTTTAATTCCAAGCCAAAGGAGGCGTAAACAACGCAATTGGTTGTAGTCTTTGATGCGCCATCCAACAATATTTGCAATCTTTCATACGAACGGCTTAATTCAGGCGTTATCTGGCTTAAATTTACATAAAATATTCCATTATTTTCTGCCAAATCTAGCATTGTCTTTAAGTGCATTATATAACGCAGAAAATTCAATGTTTCTTTTTATCTTTCGACATAAATGGATGACTCAAACTGGTTCAATACTCCACGCAACGTATAATATTTTGGCCCCGGCAAGGATTTGTAGTCGAATTTCACGTAGGTTTCGTCATCCATGATTATGTATACAGTTCGAAGTCCCAGCAAGCATCGTATCCTACAACTTTCGCATTCTGAGCCTCATCGATACTTCTTGTTTCGGAGTTCGTTTCGGCTGCTTCTACTTCTTAGCATAGCATAGCATTTACAGTTACACAATGTCGTAGGTGGTGAAAACTTAATCTACTGTTAAGAGAACTATCATGTCCGGATCCGTTGTCGTTCGGTAAGAAACCTGGGGGATGATTTCGAACCCTTAGATACCAGACATGCTGCCTCCAGTAATTTCGGCTGCTTCTGCTTCTTAAACCCAAAATAAAAAAGCAAGATTGTAATACAATTTCGCATGATTTTGTTTCATTTCTCCACTGAAAATCTATTTTCGTAAATTTGCTTTCACTCGCTTCGTAAACATGGATTTTGTACATAGAACAAATGTCTCGTACATTGTATGAAACCTTCATGTTGCATGTCATCTAACAAAATGCTATAGTTACACCTTTTTGTACAATGCACAAAATGAATTTCGTGAAGACATGGTTTGGTGAGATCAACCACGGACTCAATAACAGCTCTTCCTTATAATATGGGAACCCCACGTCAGACAAATTAAAATTAAATGCTAAACAACTCCTCGTTGTTGCGCTATTTTTTTAAATTATATTTTGAACCGATAAAGTAGATCTGTCGGTCGTCCATGTGATCACCAGAGAGACGTTTCTTTTTTATTGATAACAAATTACTCGTAGCTCTTTGTATAATTTTCGTCGAATGAACGAATGAACTTTCTGTGTCAACAAATGCTTAGTGCTTTTGACAGTTGCGCGTGTGGCATTAAAAACGAAGGTTGCTTCTTAAATAGTACAAATCAGTTTCGTTGCAGAAAACTACGAATAGATTTGTTAGTCGTACCTTCGACTTCGTAATATAAACGAAAGCTAATTTTCAGTGTCGTAATGGATCGTAACTTGGAGAAAAAATGAAAACAAGGAATTCGCGCATCAATTCGCTGAGAAAAACTCTCAATGTGTGAGTGAGGTTGTGCAGTGTATTATTGTTGAGTATAAGATTGGAGTCCGGAAATTCAATGACTCACAAAAAAAAACGATCACAATACGCAACCGAAATTCAAACCGAGGCAGCTTGCGTCATGGCTCTAGATAGTTACCATTCAGCCACTTTAACAATGTGCACATTTTACACCGTAAATGTAAAAAACTGGTGAAATGGTGTAAAATTGGTATAAAAGTCCAAAAGTTGCTTCGATTGTCGAGGCATTCGGCGATACAGCAATGAAGCAAATGTCTCTCACACACACTTGCATGGTTTCGTTTATTTCATAAAGAAAGGCAAACTTGAAGAGAGGGAGATCGGAGTGTAATGACGAGTGAAAATAAAAAAAAGAACACTTTACAGCGGAATTCTAACAGTGGCCAATAGCGTTGCGCCATTCTGTGGTATTGTCTCACCAATATTGAAAAGTTGTTGACGATTGAACAAAGACCCAACGGTTGTTTCGATTGTCGAGACACTAAGGAATCTGTGTGGTGCCAACCGCTTACACACACTTGCATGGCTTCGTTTATACCATAAAACGCTTTGTGGATCAAAACTGCCTTTTCTGAATCATGCGGATTTCTCAAGATATGATTGCAAAAACTGCAATTGCATTTTTTGACACCTTTTTAACTTTTGGGTATATAGGTTCGAAGATTCAAACGATCATTGGTACGGCGATCATTGGACTTCGAAGAGCCAACTTTTTCGGTCACATTCCGCTCTTAATTCTCCTTCTTGTGCTCGAATACACGTTTATTTAACCCTTATGTGTTCGACAAAAAAAACACCTTTAAGTGACCAACAGGGTACCCGGGTACCCACCGAAATCAAATGGTTATTACTCTGGCTATTATTGACCGATTTTAATTCTTTTGGCACCGTTAGATTCAAAAACTCATTGGCTTTTAGGACATAATCAGCAATGACCGTTTGAATTCATCTGGTTCCCGTAAATCCGGGTTACCGGGGCTGTGGTCCGGTACGGAGGCACTATTTGGAAACTTCTATAAAATTTCCGGGAATGGAAGCCAAACTCTTTGGTATAGTTCCTAGAAACTATTTAAATACCATTGTGGGCCACATGTCGGCATGTTCCTGCAACGGCCACTCTGTAACAGGTTCCCGTGGGGCCTAGAGTAGCCATGAACATGTTTCAAAAGAAACCCTGGCAATATGGGTATCAAAATTCATGAAATTTCTCCAGTAGGATATTTTTCAACGTTTTGTGGCAATCTGATGATTTGTCCTCGGACCTGTTTCTCCGGAACAGGTTTCCGTTTGGCCTCAACTGGCCATGTCCATGTTTAGAAGGAAATTCTGGCAATATGGGCTTCAAAATTCCTGAAATTTAACCAGAAAACTATTTCACAACGTTGTGTGGCCATCTGATAATTTGTCCTCGGAACGGTCATCTCGAAACAGGTTCCCGTGAGGCCTCGAGTAGCCATGAACAAAACTGGCCACAAAACGTTGAGAAATATCCTATATTTCATACATTAATTGTTATGTTATGTATTCTCCGTGCGAGGAGTAACGATTATGATGTAGAATTTTGATAATCACAAGGTTTCCTAAAAAAATGTTCATGACCACTCGAGACCCCACAGGAACCTGTTTCGGATTGACAGGTCCAAGGATAAATCATCAGATGGCCACAAAACGTTGAGAAATATCCTACTGGTGAAATTTCATGAATTTTGATACCCATATTGGCAGGGTTTCATTCTAAATATGTTCATGGCCACTCGAGGCCCCATGGGAACTTGTTCCGGATTGACCGGCCCAGGAACAAGTTGGCATATGGCCTAAAATATGATAAAAATAGTTTCTAGGTATTATTCCAAACATTTTGACATACATTCCTGCAAATTCAATAGATGTTCCGATATTGTGTCTCCGTACCTGAACACATCTCCGTTAACCCGGATTTACGGGAACCAGATGCATTGAAATGGTCATTGTTGATAATTTCCCTAAAGCGAATGAGTTTTAGAACCCAACGGTGCCAAACAAAATAAAATCGGTCAATAAAAACCAGAGTTATAATCATTTGAATTTGGTGGGTACCTGGGTACCCTGTCGATCACTTAAGGGGTAAAAAATCGAAGTCCTCCCCCCCCCCCCCCCTTCGGCCCCCCTTGCTACTATACGAAATGTTTTTATGCAAAAAGTTGCCTTCCAACTATTTTTAAGATGTCGCTGAATTTCAGCTTCCTGGTTTAAAATAAACTATAAAAATTCGTAATGTAAAACATGAAAAGGTACCCGTATACCCTGTCGATCACATAAGGGTTAAACTATACGTTTATCCAAACTACGCATTTATTATACGTTTATCCAAATTAGGGTGAGCAAGACTTATTTTTAACCCGATGTCGGTTTATCCTCAAATGTGATATCTTTACAGAACATCCCGATTGCTGTTGGCACGCTTTTCTCACTTACTCTTTTAATTTTTGCCAACTTCCTCAGAGATATTCCGGGTTTTGTCCACGCATTTTGAAACAAACTGTTGAAAATAATTAATCCGCTGTACAAGTGTTGAGAGATAAAGGTAAACAACAGGATGCAGCCATAAAAATAACTACTTATCAATTCGACGAAGATTTTTCATTGATGCCTAACTGCCAAACGAAAACATTGGCTTTTCCCGCGATTTGTTTTGCCATTGGAAACTCGTCTAATCAATCCACCGCGGACATTTAGAAGAGGAAGAGTTCACATATCCGATGCATGTGGAGGCTTACATGGGAAACCTTTGTGCCACGAGAAATTTACGGAACAAGTCATCGTTTACGTTTGTCAGTTAGGCCCTAATGAAAAATCTTAGTCGAATTCGTTGCGAAATGACTGCAGATTCTGACTGCTTCCATACTTTCAGCGACAGTCTTTAAGGTGATGCAATTATAGTGTGGACACCCTTTACTCTAGGTTAGGTCAATTAATTATTCTATCAAACACATGCAGAACGTCCCAAACCCCACTACATTCCAGTGAAATATTTCACAGTGACCAATCTCGAACCTCACCGTGAGAGCTGGGAACTGACTAAAGCTATCAAGTGATCACGGTGCCGATTTTTCCGCGAAGATGAGCGAACGCCTCTCGTCTACCGGGTTTTTTAGTTTTTGCTTGCCCCTGTAGTAGACCACGAACGGTGACGACCACTGGGAAAGGGAAAAAGATGCTTTTTATTAACATCATTGCCAATGTGTTTTTTTTTTTTCGTTGCTTCCTTTCAATTGATCGAGTCTGAAAGCTGGCCTGGCCAGGAATAACGGTTTCCTCCCATGATGGTCGCTGTTTCTCTTCTCGCCAAGGCGGCTATACCAGAGATAACCCCGTACAGACTGCAAGTTTCTTCTGCTCAGATATGGCAAATAACGAAAAAAAAAGTGGAACCTATATTTTTTCGTTGACGATGAAAGTGCACAAAGAGAGATTAGGCGATGTACTTGTTTCGTTTTTTTGTGTGTAGTCGGAACGATCATTGCTTTATTATACCCGTTAAGTTAGAGGTAGTAGGTATGGTTAAGCTTCCTGCTGATGGCGCATGGTCTAGGGCAGGTCGTCGTACTTTACCATTGTATGCTTCCAGTACTTTCGAATAAACTTTTTTACAAGTATGGTTTATTCGTGTCATTTGACCTTTACATTGGATTATTTATTTCAGTGGTTGGACAATTAGAAATAGGGTCCTAACAATCGCTCACTACTACTTTCCACTGAGCAATCTAGCCTTGCCTCAAAACATTGCAACAACTCAAATATTTATCGACTGTTGAAATTTTGAACTTTGGCTGAAATTGGATGCCAAATTGCATCAGAGCAGAAGGCTAGTAGACAACCAACAATAAGTCCACCAAACGATAAAGCTTTATAAAACTAATCAGGCCATCAAACATCATGGCAAATCAATCTCGCTGGATAAATATAACCTCAAAGTGCACTAAACTCGCTGACCCGAAAAACCATGCAAAAATGTTCCAAGGCAATTACGGCCGAAATCGATACAGTCCAACCTTTTCAGTGTACATCACATGCTGGATACCTACTAGCTTAACCAAATGGGCCACATAACCCCCCCCCTCCCCCCCCCCCCCCATACAACCAACAATCGGCACGCATCACCGGTTTGCTGCATCGAGTCGATCCAAAATTACCACTCTAAACTCCAACTGACGACAGATGTGCGCGAGAGGAGTAAAATAATCACCGCACAGCCGAAGATCACGAAAGACGCTCGCACACGTATCGTCTATCTATCAGCCTAGCCTTCGCCGTCTTGGAATTTGATCTTCCATGAGTGGGTCTCGGTGTTCGGAATAGGCTGGTTTCAGTAGGAAAAGGGGAGCGAGTTGAGGTTTCGTTTCGGTTGGTTTGGTTATTTTCGGAAGGTCCCATCAGCTGCGGTAATGTTCTCCGGGGAAATATTTCACTTCAAACGAGGCGTTCCAAAATGGATATCGTCTAGTTTATGGCCGACGGTGGTGATATACCGAATCCATTGGATGTACTGCTCGAGCCCCGGTTGTGATTTGGGGCCAAATCTTTTCGAGAACGCGGTGGTGCCCCCAGACAGGGCGGAGCTGATGTGGAGACATTAACGTAAAAGGCATGAAATATACTCCGTTTGTAAACAAAGAAAACTCTAATCACTCTTTAGTCTTTGGCCATTTCCTGCCCGATTGTCGATTTCATGGATCGCAGACAGCGGAATGGCGTGAGTACATCGAGCTAATCGACCATCGTCGCTTTTTGACCTATACTGAGGAGGTAAACGGGTGTCGTTGGTTAATCTTGATAGGAGTTGTACACAACACAAACACCCTGTGTGTTAAGTAAATTGTGGCGTCTTTGCTGGTTCGGTTAATTAAAACCTGACAGCAACGCAAGTGCTGTGGTTTTATCAGCCCCCTTCGTTTGGCTATCTGAACTGTACTTGAAACAAGCAGAAGAGGAGGCTATTTTACATGGCAGAGATTTGGTTTCAACAACGGTGGGTTGATTACCTTCAGTCACGGATTGCGAAATTGACCGGATCAGGTCGCTTGCAAAAGACGATCCGATTTGAGCGGTCCCGGTGCCCCCAGTGGTTGAAAGTGGTGAATACACGAACTTTTCACAACATTACATCGCGCAAACCTCTGGAAAATTGACAAATACGTTGTCTGCGGATGGCCATGTTTCAAATGGAGGGTTGTTACGGCAACGAGGATTTCATGATATTTGTTGATGTTTTTATTTTTGCATTTTTTGCGGATTTGCAACGGAAATTTTGCCTGACGTACAATCAAAAAAATCGACACGATGTTTCCAAGTAAAACGCACGTAATTTTCGTCTACGGTCAACACCAGTAATAAACTCGTGGAATTCACGTAGAAGCTACGTTATTTCCACGTAAATCACATAAATGTTACGTGATTTTGTACGTACAATTCACTAACACGTAATGTTCACCTGATTTTACTGAAGATTTGGTTACGTGTTCAGGTGAAAGTTAGGTGAAATTTCACGTGGAAACAACGTGTCGATTTTTTTGAGTGTAGATCTAATAAAGAGTGTCCACAGTTAAATTGCATCACTTTCAATAAGCTGTAACATTTCAACGAAATTTTGGGTGAAATGACCTCATCGTGTATTGTTTACAATGCGTGAGTTTCATTGTGAAATGTGTCGTAGTTTCGAAAATGGAGTCGAAGGAACAGCAAGTGCGCGAGAAAATTTTGCACACGCACCTCGACAATCCACTTCTTTCGAACCGAGCCATCGGAAAGATGTTGAAAATTCACCAGTCTACAGTGTCTCGTGTCATAAATCCTTTCGGGGAACGTTTAACTGTCGATCGGAAGAAGGTGAGTGGTAGAAAAAGTGTTTCGTACTATGTGAAGGATCACAAGCGAGTGGTTGCTGCCTTTAAACGCAAACCCAACTGTTCCGTTCGGGATGTCGCGAAAAAGCTGCACTTGACCAAAAGTTTCGTGCAGAAAGCCAAGAAACGAGCCGGGCTCCGTTCATTCAAAGTTCTGAAAGCTCCATGAAAGCATGCCTGACAAAAACGACTGCTTTCGGTTCTCAAAACACACAACGTTCCTAATTTTTTTTGGCCGGACCTAGCCTCTTGTCACTACTCCAAGGATGTTCTGGAGTGGTACAAGACGAATGGCGTCAATTCCGTGCCGAAGGATCTTAATCCCCCAAACTCTCCAGAGTTCCAGCCAATTTAAAAAATATTGGGCTGTAATGAAGCACGAACTTCGTAAGCATCCTAAAGTTGTCACTACAGAACAGGAATTATCGAAGTCATGGTTGAAAGCGGAAAAAAAATGTCGGTTCAAGCGTTGTACAAAATCTTATGCGTGGTATTAAGAAGAAAGTTCGGGCTTTTGGATTTGGTAAAGAAATACAGTGAAAAAAATATACCTAAACCATGATTATACATTTTATTTTATTTATTTTATTTCCTGAATATTTTATGACAATCGGTTGAGAGACTTGTGTTTGAGGACGAGTTTAAAATGATGCAATTTAACTGAGGACACCCTTTAAAAGGTAATTCCTTTAAAGATAAAGGAAGGGAACGATATTATCAGGGGTGACTGTTTTCATTAGTTGTTGCGAAACAGGTCCAAACTCCTATATTTTCCAATTGCTTTCACATTTAATTATATGAACATAAACTCTATCTATCGGGCTAATGATTATATGTATAAATCATAATTGCTTACCAATTAATTACTGTCATTTTGAAGATTTAAAATACATAATCTAAAAAACCATCAGTTTGCTACCCGCTGAAGAAGTTCGCATAAATTTTGCCTTAGCGTATTTTGCATTTGTTCGCGTGTACCGAAGGGAATGTCTTCATCAGCTCCTTCGCACTGTCATCTGTCACTATCATATGCATTGAAAAAATATGTTCCGAAGCTGTCCAACAGTAACCAACGAAAAATAATGCTTCGCTGTTGAACGGCAGCTATGGCATTACTGTTGCTTTTGAGAGAGCCCATTTTCCTCTCTTCTTTGTTAACCACGGCTATAGCGCATCGGTATTTTAAAGCGAAGCCTGCTATCTCATACATTTGGTCTGATTTTGAAAGAAGCATCACGCTTGTTGTCACTGCCGCTCAGCCGAACAATTACGTGAGAGTAAATGAAATAAGAAATACACATTGCCAATCTAAAGATCAATGACAAAGTATAAATATGGTCGTGTACGTCTCATAACCTGCTAGTACACGAGTTTGCGATCATAGCAATCGACATGTTATGGTTTTTTTTTCGAGAGCAGATGGGTAAAATGAAGGAGCGCGTTGAGGAAATTGACGTTAGCAGCAATTCCAGTTCACGCCTTTTCGCCTGCCCACACATGCACGGAATCGCACTCATACAATATTGGTAGTTTATGTACGGATTGCAGAGCTGAAGAAAATATTTTCATGATCGGAAAGCAATCCGCTTGCTTTTAATAAGTCCCTGAAATTGTGAACTTTATTCCATCGCTATGAAGTTTTCTGAGTTTAATGCTCGTTTCTTAAGGTAAGTTCCGATAGATAAAAAGTAATCAGAGATTAGCGTCCGAATATTAGCAGTTCTAATTATATATCACATATAGCTGTATCGAATATCCTAGGTGATGCATATGAACCGCTTAAAACCCATCCAGTACTCTACACTGAGTTTTTTTAAGTATCGTAAGAAAGTGAAAAAGTTTAGATGTTTATGTTTTATGATTTATTTTTTTGTCTTCTTACTAACGTAACGATAGAAAAAGAAAAGAGGGGGCTGCATAAGCGTATATTTGAGCTTATTCTGCTGGTGAAAAATTGCTGCGAACAAGCATACTAGTCTAGCCAAACACAACATGTTTAGTTTAACTTTTCTATTTAGGCCAATTTAGGGTAATTAAAAAAACATTTTTCAAACGGATTATAATTTATTTAAAACAGTATTTGTTAACCTAAGCAGATGATCGCTACTTTACTTGAATATATGAAATATCTATTTACTATCTATGTAATAGATCTGATGCTTATAAATAAATTACTGTTTCTGTTTGTATAGCAACTTGCCATCGCCTTCAGAAGAGCCACAAAATTAATATGTATAGTGGTGTTTGTCTCGAATCTGCCCGGTAAGTGGTTAGATAATGTGTAGCAAGACCTAGAAAGTGTAGAACGCCCGAGAAACTGGAGACATGCAGGTACAGTCCTGAAGGAACATTACGACCCGCAAAAGCCGATATCACGTAAATAGGCTATCTTGATATCAGCATCATACGTCTAGTTTTCACTGAAATAATGCATGGCATTTGATATCAAGATACATATCACGTAATATAGATAGTCGACGGGTTTTAGACCCGCAAAGTACACTAAAATAATCATAACGCTGTTCACGTGAAACGCAATTTTCGTCCACTGCCAAAACCAATAATAAACACGTGGAATTCACGTAAGTTCTACGTGATTTCCACGTAAATCCACATTCAACGTGAAATTAATTAATTATTACGTAATTTTTCACGTACAATTCACTGGAACGTAATGTTCACCTGATTTTACTGAAGAAGATTTGGTTACCAGGTGAAAGTTACGTGAAATTTCACGTGGAAATAACGTGAAGATTTTTTTGAATGTAAGAAAAATCGTCCCTTGTAGTAGTACAATTTGAAAATTTGTTTTTCATATATTGAATTACCGCTTTGAAATCGTTTTATTCGTCAACCTAAGGACCAGATTTAAAGATGTTTTTTTCTTATACCTTCGTTGATCTCGCGGTACTTCTTATCAGAATTAACTTATCAAATTTATCAGAGACACTTGAATTTCAGCAATACCTCTTTTGAATTGGTTGGTTGTGTAAATTCATCTGCCGGCATAATGTCATCATAACATTACCAGATATTGCTGCTCCCGTCTAATCCCGTCCCGGCATCTTGTACTCCCTGAATCTTCCCCTTATCGTTTTTTGCCACCCGGATTTCCATCGAACAGCATTTTTGCAGTATAGTTGTTCGGCATTCTCGCAACATGTCTTACCCAACGTATTCGTCCAGATTTGACCACCTTACGAATACTTGGTTCGTCACCGAGTTACACGAGCTCATGGTTCATCCTCTACCTCCCGATTCCGTTGGCCCTTATCGTGAATTACTCGAGATTTTGAGAAATATTATTTTTTGGGCAAAGTTCATTTTTTCATAGAATTTTTTTTATGGTGCATATACAGTGTTAAAATTGCTTGTTCGATTGATGCGGTGTGTTTAAAATTATGTTGCATCTCTAATAATAATAAACACCGTAATAAAAAAAAAATTCGATTCTTCGAATGTCATAACTTTTTGTTCCATGTAATCCACTCAAATTTATTTTTGATACCAGAATCACTTCTTTGAGATCACTATTGGCCGAGACATTCTATAAATGTGATGCAAAAACGAATCCGGTGTTGAACGAATCCAACAAATCCAACGAATTCAACGGTCTTCTCCTAAACGATAATCGTTGTTTTTTTAGTATTATTACGCTTAGAATGAAAGGCTGTTTACACTCATGTAATTTAATGATTTATCTACTAACAAAGACACTAGAAAATGTGAATTGTTTGCTCAACATTTCAAAACTGCTTCCTGTAATCAACCAGTCTCACCAGCGCAAATAAAGCAGCCTTCCGTGATACTCCAACAGGTAGTTTAGATTTCTATATCCACGAAATATCTTAGGAGCACGTACATTGTGTACTTCGTAAGCTCAAATCCCTTCATCTATGTTGAAAAAGTGTTCAATTGTGCTAATTACATCGCTTGAAAAACTGTTCAACTTATCGCTTTAAAAGAGACGGTTTCCTGCTAAGAATGCCCTTTTTTTAGATTGATGATTTATGAGCTGTTCTTATTTCATAGTACGAGTGTTCTTACTTCATAGTAATTAGATCTAATGACAAGCATTAATTTACGGAGTCCTAAAAATACCTTTATAAAATACAAGGAAGAAGACTTATAAGAAAACGATGAAGCAATTTATGGTAGAACTATTGATACAGTTAAAGAAAAAAACAACTAATGTTCAAAGGAAACATAAATGCAGAGGAGATTTTTTTCTTCTATATAAGCGAGCCTATAAAAAAAAACATATATGTAGTAGATTTTACCAGATGGACCCCAAGAGAATTTTTAAAAATGTGCTTCGGAATCCTTAGTTAGTTAAAAATCTCTTACTTTTGCCAGTTAGCCTTTATTAGGTTGCGAAACACCAGAGAAATTTAAAATTGTATAAATCATGTGTGAAACAACCCATTTAAAGTTGTAAATGCGATGATCAATTTTACTGATCATCTCTATCATGCTTCTATTGAAACTAAAATGAATTCATTTTCGTAGTGCTACTATTTAAAATGAAATGTATTTATTTCAGTGTATTTTTTTTTTAACTGAAATGTATTTGTTTTTTTTGTTTGTTTTTTTCCTTGACTGGTTTTAAAATAAACACTAACAAGTTATCGTTGCAAAAAATAAATTTGGAATTTGTGATTTGTTTATTTATTTATAACGATAACTTGTAAGTATACCCCTTATATCAAATCAAGGAAAAAATAATAATAAATAACTAAATTACTATTAATTAATAAATCAATTCTCTTACCTTGTTGGAATTGTCACAACCAAACAGCCGGCTCAGCTAATCCTTTCTTATCGTATAGTAGTCAAATATTCCGGATACACAAAATATTATGATCGCTTAAAAAAGGCAGCTATAACTTTAATAAAGTAAATGTTGTAAACAATGCAAGGCAGTCGCTTCGAATCCATGAGAATTTTAAATAAACGTAAGGCCACCGCAAAACCCTTCAGCACAAAGGAAGTGCGTCGAAGAATACACAACTACGATTCTTTTGTCACGTTAAGAATACCGACGAAAAACAGCACCACCACTCGAACTCTTCGGCACTTCACCACCTATGAAATTATGCAAATTTTATTATACCTCTTCGGCGGTTCTTCACCAGGCACTGCTTATTCTTCTACAACTCCAATATGAATTGAGCACTCCCACGGATCGAATTAATATTCAACAAACTGTCATATGAACGTTGTTTTACGTAGATATGTTAAAAACTATGCATGTCTGTGATGAAGAAAAGTAAATTCACAAAAGTTCGACTATTCTTCTCATCGGTCCACTGAACAGCTGGAGTGAAATAATTCAACACTAACTCCCGTTCTGCTCAACCGAAACTGGAAACACCGAAAACGACCACAACTGAATTTTGTTCACTTTCTCCAATCACAATCACTATAGTGAAACCAAAAATCACTGTTTTTGTTATAAGCTCGGTTTTTGTTGTGGTGCTTTAGTTATGGTCATTTAGGTCCAGCTTGATCTCTTTCGATCAGCATATGATCACTCACACGAATGGAGAGGAATCTAGCACAATACTCATAACCGATAACCTGATGACTACCAGCAGCAGAAGACAATCGTCATAGATTTCAATATTTGAATACACGAACACTTAATCATTTAAAATCCAATTGCCAATCGTATAAAATAGTTAATGTTTAATTCACGTTAAAAATGCGAACAATCGCTTTGCCCGATAGAAATGAAATAAAAACAACCAGAAGCCAACAACCGAGCAACCACACGCGACCGACCTCCAAGAAGCAAACAACACGAATGATGTGCAATGCTGCAAACTGCAAACGAAAGGATTACGACAACTTTTGCGGATGGATTTCTTTCAGTTACCAGTAGTTCATTTTAGGGTTCATTCGGTATCTTACTAGTGTGGGTAAATAAAACCAGAACGTTCATTTTAAATCTGTCATGTTTAGCTGCGTACATCGTGCACGCTCATTCAACACACTTTATTTGGCGCTTTATATGTAATCAAAAACAATTTAAACATTTCGATAAAGATTTTGCATTAGGGCCTAACATCCCGTTCACACTACAACCTATATTACTTGATATAGAGTATCTTGATATCAAATGCTATGTACATTATTTCCAGTGAAAACTAGATGTAAAGATGCTGATATCAAGATAATCTATATCACGTAATATAAGTTGTAGTGTGAACGGGGTGTAACTGACAAGCGTAAAGAATGGCTTACACGGTAATCTTAATTTACGCTTTTAAGACTATAAAGTATGCCTTTTCGAGGGAAACTGGGACTACGCCAAAGAGGTGTATATTACTTTTACTCCCTTTTGCGTAATCTGAATGTACGTCATAATGTGCATACATTTTACTCCTTTTGAAAAGTGTAAAATGCATACTTTTTACTCCTTTTGTAAAGTAAAATATGAATACTTTTGACTCCTTTTGAAAAGTAAGTATGCATACTTTTTACTCCTTTTGAGAACATAAAAGATGTATCAACAATCAATATGTAACTAGCGATTTGAAATTGGTTCACTGTTGTAGAACCCCTTGGTCCGAATTACACCTTGAAGCCAGCACCTTGTTATACATATTTGCGCCTTTGTTTTGATTTGCTGTGTTATTTTGACAGAGTATTTGAGAGTGTGTTCATGTGAGTTCATTATAAGGGGTGCATTATTGAGCTTGGGACCGAGCTTGGGACGATGTTCTAGTACTGACTGAGCCAAGAAAAAAATCGTTTTTGTATGGGACCTACTGGTCTTAGAGTTAGTCTATGGATGTATACTCTTTACGCATTTCGAAAAATCAATATCGCTCGTGTATGGCTGAAAACAGCTATATTCCGAAATTAAAATAAAGTGAAAAAGACATCAATACATTACACAGTCATGTTTATTCACTGACAAAAAAATTACAAATGCCTATGTACAAGTTTTGAGTTAAAAAAAATATCACGCATTTTGTTACAGACGCTCTGGAACAATTTATTTTAATCTGAGAAACGGCGGCTGGATAGTCAAGAAAAAAAAATTTAATTGTTTTGTTCAGGTAGCACCAGCACATAGACTCCAAGCTCGGTCCCAAGCTTAATGGTTCGTCCCTAATTCCTGCATCCGGGCATGGAAGACCTGTTTTGTTCCATATAGTGTTAAACATTTGTAATACATTACAAAAGCAGATATTTAACTTACCTGTCAATTTCATGAATGCGTGAATTCCCGAACTTATACCCGGTGCTTACAAAAATAAATGCTTTTTTGGAAATGGCGTCAGCATCAAGTGACGGGCAGAGTTAATTTTCTTTTCTCAGCGGTGCCTACTTTTTACACATTTTTTGCCGCCGTTGACATACTTGAAAAGGCGTAAAAAGTACTCTTCATTAGTGTATAAAAACTAGTCCCTTTTTGACGTATCAACTATAATCTTGAAAATGTGCAAAATATAGTCATAAAAGGAGTTTTCCAGATTAACCGTGTATCACGCCTCCAATTCTATCGGATAGGTGAATTCATCTGCTTCGAAATGACCGTTGTGGAGAGATGAGGTGAGTTTTCAATTACGAGAAATTCGCGGAAAAAGCCATTGTTTGCGTTTATCAGTTAAGCCTTTATGGAAAATCTTTGTCGATTTGGCACCCATTTATAGTAGGTGCCCAGTTTTTATTGCGCCGAAAATTTTACTGTTATTTCAGCGCCATCCTTCGCACCCCTTTCGATGGTTTGTTTAATTTGGTTCGCGTTTTCGGCGTACTATTCTTTGGATCATATAGAAGTGTACGCCGTAGGCACTAACAAGATTTAACGAACAACCGAAGTTCCGCGAAGGATGGCGCTGATATAACAGTTAAATTTTCGGCGCAAAGGGTATTAATGTTTGAGCTTAATTTAACCCTCAAAATAGTAGTTTCTACTGCACACAAAAAATAAATCTTGATTTATTAAAAGTTTTGCGCTTTATTTCTGAAAAGTTTCTATTTTTCATTGAACTAAAAGTAAAATTATCTACAACGAAAATTCTTCGTTTGATTTGAAAGGGAACGTCCATTAATTACGTCACGCAAAAATTTACTTTTTGTAACCCCCCCCCCCCCCCTTGTCACGTTTTTTGTATGGTCCTTCAAATGTTTTTGTATGGATCGTCACGTTTTCCCAAACCCCCCTCCCCTTATTGCGGACATATTAATGGACCTTCCCAAAGTGTTATGTTTCGGTTCAGTGTGCAAATTTAAAAGTGATTTCTTTTACCATGAAAATTGTAGAACTGTCAAGTGTTGAGTGAGGATTATGCTTATGTAGGAAAACGTTGTTTACTGCATGACCCAGAAACAAGAAAAATTTGTTTACAAAACGAAAAAATAATGTTTTATATAATACATATATCAGAATTTTATTTAAAACAAAATGATTTTCTCTTATTAATATTGAAAAAAAAGATAAAAACAATTCATGTCAAAAATATTTTTTTATTTCAGTCATAACAGCTTACTTTTATTTGAATTGCATGACAATTTCAGGTTGAAAGTTCATTTTGAAATAAAAACAATTTGCTTTCATTTTTAACAATGCCACGGTTTCGATTTGACAGTTCTACAATTCGTTTTGAAAGTTTAAACTTTTAAATGTACCAAGCAGGAAAATTTTGATTTGACAGTTTGAACGTTTTTTTGTGAAAGCAAACGGCTTTCTACGAAAAAGAACCTTCGCAACTTTTTAATTTTAGTAATGGTTTTTGTAATTCTATCAATCATTATTCTTTGTGTGTGCATTTTTTTTAGCGTGTAGATTTTGCTGTGTGCATACCTTATAATAATATCATAAAACCGTCTGATGAATGTCATGACTGTGATGATGTATAACATGTATAAAAAAAAGTGCCTAAAGAACTTGCTTTGGTTACCCTCAATGGATTCTGAATCCGGATGATACCGAGCTGATGTTTTTTCTTCAGATGTAGATAACTTTGTGTGAATTTTCAAATTTAAATACGGTAGCAATCGCTTGCCTACTAGCTCCACGTAGCTCAATTAGTCGACGTTCCAAAAAAATCCGAAATATTTATAAAATAAATTAAAAATGTGCATTACCAAAGCTTATGAGTGCCATACTGCCGTTATACGCATAACTGTCCAATGTTCTATGGGCACCGACAAACCGACATGAAACTCAATCTTCACTATTGATCAAACATTCATAAGGACCAATTCAAATTTGCAGCGATCCCATCTGTCAAAACATAAAGAATCATGTTATCTAGATCAAATAAGTGTGTCCAGAATAGCTCAGACATGAACCTTCTTTCAAGTTCCCAAGAGAGTTCGTGGCTTCAATAAACGTTTTCAGCGAACACGAAGATAGATGTCAATAATATGATTTGAACAGAAATATTGAGACATTTTCTATTGTCATTCATGTCGGTTTGTCGGTGCTATGGGATTCCCTATATACAAGGGACAGTTAGGCATATAACGGTAGCATAGCACTAACAAATAATTTTCACGAGGTTAAATAATGAAATGCACACAGTTGCCGTAAGCAAAGTATAAGTTTTGATTAATACAACAATCATAGCATTGTACAAAGTAATTTTTTGAAAGTCCAACTTTTTGCTTGGCTGGTTTTCATAAAGTTCAATGAAAGTACTAGCCGTAATTTTAATCATCGCTAAAGATCCCAATACATCTATGTTGAACTACTTTCCTACTTTTTGAAGTACACGTAACATTCTGAGTAACACCTTAAAAAATGTCACAAAGATTGTTTACATATAAAGAGTGATTTTGTATTGTACTCCAAGTTTGACGACATACAAGGGCAAAAAAAATGGATTTTTGAAAAACAATAGAACAGAACGGCTTAGTAGGATTCTCGTGATTCATGAGAGATTAACGTTTAAAGTCATTGTTCACAAATGGAATTGAAAAGTGCATCGCATGGATACCATGCTAATGAAACCACCAAAAAGCGTAGTGCTGTTTCCGTTGCAAAATCTGGCCAGAATTAATGATAAGTTTCTGCTTGGCACAAGAAGTCCGCTTTTTTTAAATGCTATACTTTTCTTATTCTTGTGCAAGGACCATCAGGCTAGACACAAACGCAAATTAAATTAATAGATTATTAGGACATACATTTACACTAACTTCTTGTTACGCGAAAACAAATTGTAGACGAGAAAAACTAGATACTGTAAGCATAGACTAACTCTAAGACCAGTAGGTCCCCTACAAAAACGATTTTTTTCTTGGCTCAGTCAGTACTAGCACATCGGTCCTAAGCTCGGTCCCAAGCTTAATAATGTGCCCCTCATAATGAACTCACATGAACACACTCTCAAATATTCTGTCAAAATAACACAGCAAATCAAAACAAAGGCGCAAATATGTATAGCAAGGTGCTGGCTTCAAGGTGTAATTCGAACCAAGGGGTTCTACAACAGTGAACAAATTTCAATTCGATAGTTGCATATTGATTGTTGGTCTGCCGCTTGAACTGAAGCAAAAACCAACACTAACATCATTCAAAACAGCTTTGAAAAATCTAATTTAAGTTCAACTAGTTTCCTTTAGCCAGTTTTTTTCTCTTTTCAATTAGGGTATGTGACCCTTGACTCAGCCTAGACTGTAACTCATAAAGCGATCATTATAACTCATAAAGTTTTTAAGCTGTAAGCGAGATTCAACTAGTTATACATTTGCAAAGATAAGTTTGATAAGACATTTGGTAGCATGTATCACTAAAAGTTACACAACTATTTTTATAATGCCATAAACTTTCGAGGGATGTGGATTTAATGTCGGTATATAAGCAACAAATTGGGTCTATTCGTTGATGCAACTTCGTCCCATTCGATGGATTTATTACTAAATGTAGTCTTTGTACGGTTTTCTTTTTAATTTTATGAATTAAGGCATTGTAAGCTGTACTGGATTTACTTAATACAACATTTCACAAAACAAACTAAAGTAAAACCATAGACTAACTCTAAGACCAGTAGGTCCCATACAAAAACGATTTTTTTCTTGGCTCAGTCAGTACTAGAACATCGTCCCAAGCTCGGTCCCAAGCTCAATAATGCACCCCTTATAATGAACTCACATGAACACACTCTCAAATACTCTGTCAAATAACACAGCAAATCAAAACAAAGGCGCAAATATGTGTAACAAGGTGCTGGCTTCAAGGTGTAATTCGGACCAAGGGGTTCTACAACAGTGAACCAATTTCAAATCGCTAGTTACATATTGATTGTTGGTAAAACTGCCTCGAAACACTTAAATGATGTCCATATATGATTTATCAGCCATTCAATAATGAAAACACTATAATTCACTATACAATGATTTTGTCTCTTCTAGTTGTGTTTAGATGAGCCACTTGAATATAAACAACCGCAAGTTCGCAAGTTCAACATTTCCACTTGATATTTTACCAATAACAACCTTTTTACTACGTTATTGAAACAATAGGCCATAGTTGGAAACATACAAAATAATATGTACCCAACATTGGGTATACGATTATCTTGTGAAATCATTGTTATTTTAGCTATATGAACAGTTAGTTTGTAGCGTGTAACTATTTTCTGCACATCCAGACTGCATTACTTGCTTTATTGATTCAATTAAGCCAAATTTAGATCACTTGAAATTGTGTAGATCATCTGTTCAGCATAACCAGTGAAATCATGATGCCCCAATTTCCCTTATGCTAAAATAAATTTCAGAGTCGGGGTTATGTTTATCTTTTGAGCACGCAGCCGTTTTTTTGTGTACCAAATAAACCTGGAGTTCATGAATAACTCGAAACATGAAGCGCGATTTGGTCGCGTGTTTACAAAAATATTTGTTTATTATTTTCAAATAGTAACATATACTAATCAAATTTAAAACTAGTTAGTAAAGAAATTATAACCAGTATTTTTAATGTTTTCAAAAACGTGCTTGGACTTGTGGAAGGAAGAATGTAAACAAATAGGTATTGTAACATTTTGCAGAGACCTGGATCAGGCGATCGGAAACGGGATAACTGTCGGGTTGATCACTGAGTTTTGCGGTCCACCAGGAAGCGGCAAGACGCAAATGTGGTAAGTTGAAGTTCTTAAGTATTGATTGAATATTAATATTATTTTGCTACCATGTGAGAGAGCTAAACTAGTCTACGATGCTTGCAGTTTGCAGTTATGTATTAACGTTCAAATTCCCCCTTTGCTCGGAGGCCTTGGTGCAAAGGCCGTTTATATTGATTCGAACTGTGGGTTCCACCCACTTAGACTTGAAGGTAAGAAACGCTCAACCCTATAGTATTTTTTTTCTCAAATTGCTCAAATCATGAAATTGCCATAGAAATAGCTTCCGCATGCATCAAACATTGTCATAAAGTGGTTCAAAAACATGAAAAAGAACTGGCATCAGCCACAAATGATTTCACCGTCGATAGTTTAATGAACGGAGTTTACTACAAACACATCAGTGGAACCGACGAGATGCTGGAAGGCATTGATATCCTGGAAAAGCTTCTCAGCGCAGGGGAGAAGGTAAATGTTGCTTGTAAAGCAATGTGTTCGGCTTGACATATTCGTTTGCCATTTATTTTAGATAAAGCTGGTGGTGGTAGATTCTATATCCTTTCTAATCAGAAACAATATTCAGAGCACGCTGGAAAGAATAAAAGTGGATCACATTATACTTACTAAGCTCCATGTCCTTGCTCAGCGGTACAAGTGTGCTGTAAGTTGCTCTATTTAGTAAAATTATTGAGAATAGAAGAGTCTAACGATGTTGTATCTACAGATAGTTATAACAAATGATGTAACGACTCGAATTAACGGACCTGAAAGTAGCAAAATTGTTCCTGCCCTCGGTGATGCTCACAGCCATAAAATCAACCAACGAATAGTGCTTGGACAGTCAAGTGATGATCATCCTGGGTTGAGTATAGCATCTGTCGAGAAGGGTCTATTTCGGACACGCATGGCGGTGAAGTTTCAAATTTGCCAAGACGGAATAAGGGGTGTGAAGAAAAGGTGATAATAACTACGGGCCAACCCTTCTATTTTATTATGGTGTTTTATAATTTCTATTTATTCTGTGATAATACCCATCGAAACACGCTTATTACTAGAAAGAAACGACCTTAAATACACTCAACATTTTAGAAACAATACCTTATTCGACAATTCTTGATTCTTAAACTTAAGAATCTTAAAAGGAGGTCAGGGTTACCAGAACGTCCCGGTAGTCACCGCTCAAATCGTCCTGCAAGGGGAAATAAATAACGTTCATCTCTTGTTCGAAATACATGTAGGCCAAGTGTTTTAGGGGGCGGAAAGGGAAAACTCAAATGATTATTTATGTGAACCTCTTTTGGAGAGAAGAAATCCAGATCAAGGGGCTGTCATCAACGGTAATGATCGCTTATGATTGGAGAACAGAAAGCATTGATGAATCATGAAATGGTGCGCAATTGATGAAAGTATCAATACTAACGTAACCAGTAACATAGACACAATGTTATACCTTTTATTTCTTTATCCAATGGGCAAACAGTTACTTTTAATTTTAAATGCTTTGAAAGCTACAATGAATATCATCAAGTGGATTGTTCTTAATTTAACACCTTTTGATTGTTAATATTAAACAAAATATATAAAGTTTAATGATTGATTTACCAGCATCTATGAGATTCTAGCAGGCGCAGCTTAGAATGAAGCCAGTTCGGCAAGTAAATTGCCCAAATCGCTTCCCAGGTCATCCTAGAAAGGATAAAAATGAGACGTGATCGATACAATTATGTGACCTTACTTTTGAAAGAACCAAAAAATGAAATTTACTGAAGCATTAAACCATAACCATGATGATACTTGGTTAAAACTTAAGCACCATTATACACCTAACAATAACATCTCAATAGTTTAAATCTTTCAATCTGCAAAAAATGCTCTAATTTGTTTGGGACTGTTTGTGTTTTCTTAAATTTAAAACAATTCAATAGGAAGCCAATGTAGCCAAGAGGTCGCCCAAATCGCCCTCACAATCCTCCTGTGGAAGAAACAGAAGGAAAGAGAAAAAACTTATTAGCTTCTGGTCTAGTTTTAGTTTTGGTTGCACAAATATCGAAAGCAACTGTTTTTGGCTTTACAAATTTCGATTTCTCTTTGGTTCTAGTACTCTGAGAAAAATTTGACGGTCAATTTTACCATTATTGGGGGTTAGGTTAGGATGACTATGACAGTATAGTGATTTTCAACCGACTACGATCATGGTCAAAACAACCCTCAAAATATAGTCGATTCAACATTTACTATAAGGTCGGAATAGTCCTTGTTACCACGACCATAGTCAAGAATGCCATGAAAGTGGGTAACTCGACCATTTTCATGGTTATTGTAACCATTATATGTAATAGTCATCTTGACAATGATTTAATTGGCCGTACAACCACGGAATTGTTTACAGTGATGGTTAAAACTCCCTTCCCTTCGTGATCGTCATATGGTCATTTTTTTTTTTAACGGAAACTTCAATTCATCCCAGATGGTTCAAATTACAGTAATAGCACGGAGAACAGACATCTAGGCTCGAACATGTTTTTTCCAACTTCCTGTGTAAATTTTTAAAGGCAAACCGTTGGAAAAACAACGCCGCCTACTCTAGGTTTCACCAAACTAAAATTGACAGACTATCAAATCTCGAGGCGGGCAAGAGGCGCCATCAACCTACGATTCACCAAAACTAACGAAAACGAACTGTACTTTTAAAATGGCAGTTACAGAAATTTACAAATGGAGGGCACTCCAGCTTGGATGTCTGTTCTCTGTGGTAATAGTTCTGAAGTTTTTGATTTAGGATTCAAATTGGCTGTTAAAAAAAATGGACAGCTTGTAATGATCACTTGAAGATGCGATGGGGAATCATTGCCTTCCAAATTTAGCACGGAGTAAAATATTTCTCGTCTTCTGTTACTAAATGAGATGGCATTGAGAAAACGAGTGGAAATTCATCGGGAATGATCTCTCATATGCATCCGTCGAACCATTCTGAACGGCCTTTGTAAGAATATCACCAAAAAAATCTCACAGGCGCATCCCAAGCAACACACATCTGTCATAATTGGTTTCAGCAACTTGATTGTGACTTAATTGAGTCACAGTGAAGTTGCTTTAACTGGTTTGAAATAAGTGTGATACTAGGGACGGCATGTTACCAGTTACTAATGCTTTCTCTCCTTTCTCCTGTTCTTCTCCCTACACACTCAATTTACATCGGCAAAATCGCCAACAGCCGATCAACTCGGCAGTTACGTTTGCTGATATTTCTATCAAATTTTTGTTTATTAGCTGATTTCGGCAAAATTTTCATTTTGATTCTCGGTAATTTTTTAGCTGACTCTCAGTTCACTGAAATTCCGAAATATTCAGCTGTTGGATACTCGGCGAAAAAAACTAAGTATGCATCCCTTGATCGCGGGCAATACCATAGGACACACCATGAAGAAAACCTGAACACTACATCAAATGAAGCAATAACTAAAGAACGGTATAAATTTTCTAACAAAAGGTAAGCTATCAAATGATCACAACAAAACATACCTAATACTAAATGCCATATAACGGGGAAACGAAGGGACCATCAGGGCACCCAAGTGAAACGATATGGATAGGGAGCATGGGACTGCCTCTACCCTATAATTAACATTTTGCGAAACACAGGCGGGCTCTTTGACCACATCTATTGGTTTTATTCTGTCAATCGAGGGCTCGATTTTAGTGCTGTGGGTGTGGGCTTGCTTTCTGAAGGAGATTCTCTTACCTATATTCGCGGGTTCCTCGTAAGTGTCCCTTCTTATGGGCCCGCCCTAACGTTTAGCCGCTGCTAGTACTATCAACAAATAATAGGCAACTAGCGATTTAAAATTGGCTCACTGCTGTCAACACCATTGGTCCCAAGTACACCTTGCACCTTGCAATACTATCTTGCCCGTTTCGGTCTTAGAGCTCTGTTTGTTTTTTGATTCGCTGTGTTAATTTGACAGAATATTTGAGCGGATGTTCCTTGTGAGTTAGGTTTTAGGGGTTAGTAATTAAGCTTTAGACCGAGTATATGACCGATGTGCTGTTACTTCCTGACCCAAAAACTATACCTCAACTATTATCAACAATCAATATGCAACTAGCGATTTGAAATTGGTTCACTGTTGTAGAACCCCTTGGTCCGAATAACACCTTGAAGCCAGCACCTTGTTATACATATTTGCGCCTTTGTTTTGATTTGCTGTGTTATTTTGACAGAATATTTGAGAGTGTGTTTCTTGTGAGTTCATTATTAGAGGCGCTTTATTGAGCTTGGGACCGATGTGCTAGTACTGACTGAGCCAAGAAAAAAATCGTATTTGCATGGTCTACTGGTCTTAGAGTTAGTCTATGCTATTATTGCGTAATTTTTCCTCATTTAGTCGATTAATATTGATTTCATCGTTGATATATTTCACTATCGATTTCGCTTTCACTTGTTCCACTCTTCTACGTTAATGCATCTTGAACATCGTTGACAGCATGATAATCGAGTGCAAAAAAGAGATGTTTGTTGTTGTTTTTTTTGTAGTTGATAAATTAAGTCTAAAATCGAGACTTTTCAACACTTTTCATAAACAAAATTGGTAAGGTTGATGATTTTTAAACAAGAACTTATCAGTTGTAATAAGTATTGATATTTTCTTAACAGAAATCTTCTGCAAAAGGAACGAATGGTCTCAAGTACGGAATCCCGTAGCGAAGATAGCGAGAAAGACCCGATGGAGGAACCTTTGGACGGCGACCCACTATTTGAAGATGTCGAGGTGCTGGAGTGAACCCGAAAGTGCTTTGAGCCATGAGGTAAATAAATAATAACAATTTTACATGAATTTTTGCCAATAAATATGAGTGGATTTTTACCCGTGTTGTAAGTAGGATAGGGTTGCCAGGCCCCTGGAATTTTCGTACTCGTAGCAGATGCTGGATGTGCCCCTTATAACATAACTCACATTAACACATCCTCATGTATTGTGTCAAAATAACATAGCAAATCAAAACAACAACCAAGATACTAGTACTGAAAGGTACTGAAAATCGCAAGAATTATTGCAAGGTGCAGACTGCAAGGTTTACTTCGGACCTAGAGGTTCTACAACAGTGAACCCAATTCAAATCGCTAGTTGCACATTGATTGTTGCTCGTAGTGTGTACCCCTGTGTAGAACACAAAGACGTAGGCAACGTCAAAAATATATTGGTAAATAGGGGGAAGTTTAGACCAACTTTGAAATCGTTCCATCTGGAATATTTTTCAATTTCATCACAAATCTTCCCTTGACACTTAATCACAGCATCTCTGTTCGGTAATATTTTGTGCAGTTTTTACACCGTAAAACGCAAAAAAAATCCGAACAGCCAGTATTGAATGAAAAAAACAACCGTTGTTCAGTAACTTTTGCTGCAAACAACTGACTACGGTAACAACGAGTACCGAATTTACCGTAAAATAAAACATTTACGGTGCATGATTATACTTCATTAAAAAGAATTACCGAATAATCTGCATATTTTACGTTGTACTAAACAGTCAGTACATTACTTAATCTACTTGACATGTCATTTCCTTTGCGCAATTTCCTGGTGCGCTCACACGGATATCGTTTTTGTTAAAGAATTGAAGACAATAATTGTATTGTAAGTGACATTTTTCATTTAATTTTCTTATCTTTGGATGTATTTTTAAGACAAAAAAGACTGGAGCTAAAATGCATTGTTTAATTCTCAGCATTTCTCAGCCGAAATTACGATGGACTCGAGTTTCTGTGCCAAGCCGCACCAGTCTTTAAGAAGTTTTTTGTATTTACGATGTCAAAAGCGGTTTGAACAACCAACATTTACCTAGGGGAAGTGAAACAAGTTTTTCTAAGCCGAAGGACTGAATTGAGGCAGTACAGGCTGTCCCTAAGCCAACACATTCCAAACAAGTTTCATGCTTGTTTCAGGCAATTTAAAAAAAAATGTGTGAATTTGCTGGCTTAGAGGCCGCTTGCGCCAACTATTTACATCTCTTTAGCTTGGATAAAACTTGTGACAGTTCCCCTTTAATGCTTGTGAACTGGAAAAAAATGAAAAACTTTTAACAAAACCCAAGAGAAATCCTAAAGATAATACTGTTTTAATTCCATCTCGAAAGAAACAAAACACTGGGTTTTCGCCATAAAAACAAAAAGCGCAAAACTGAAAAACTCAGTAAAAATAAATGTAAACAAACCTATTACAGAGAAAGTCAGTATTTTCTTTTACTGTATAAGCCAGTACTTTTTGACAGTTGGGCTATTTACAGAGTTTTCCGTAACGGAAAAAAGTGCTGAATTCATTACTGAATTATCAGCTGATTAAAAACCCAGGAAAATTTAACCGACTGCGGTAATAATAACTTTGTGTTCAGAGGAAGGCCTCGCATCTTTCCTGCATGTCCTACTATGCCGAGACCAACGGCTATACTTCCTTTTCCAAAGGCAGAAATGACCAGCGATTTTTCGCCTCAGAAAAATCCTACCGTCCTTGGCTGCACGCTTAGAAATCATTAATTTAACAAAATTCATTATTGACAAAAATCTAGAAAAATGTGATATTGAAACCAGCCAGCATCTACATTCTTCAATCTTGGCATTGCAAGCTTATTGAGGAATCCCGGTAACGCAAAAGTGGTGTTAAACATCGTAGGTGGCGCTCGTGAAAAAACGGTTTTTCGAGCTGCCCAAGCAAAGGAATTGGTGATAAACAATAAAATCGTCAATACAGTTTAAAAAAACAGCCAGAAAGTTATTATCGATTTCAGTTTTAAAAACTACGAAGTTTAACCTCACTTCAGTTTTACTTGGATTCCTCAATTGTCGGCTGTCAAACTAGTGTTCTTGATGCAGTTTCAAATGTGCATTAATCAATTGCTTTCGACCAGTACCGTTTTTCAAATCCAAAACTGCACAATAGAAGTATTATTTTTATTTTATTTTTATTTTGCTAAAATGTCTTTAATGAGTAGTTTTGGTGTAGAAGGAGATGTTCGCTCATCACCATGAGGCACCAAGAGTGAACAACAATGTTTTTGGCTAGAATTAAGGATATGAAGAGAAAGTTTTGATAGTTCCGCTAGTGTGCGGCAGGCTTGGAAACATAGCCGATGTTTTTAGGAAAATTGAGCGAAAAAGGCATGTGTACAGTGGTACTCGAACCAACGACATTTTTGCCTAACATCCCACTGCGGAGTAGGTTAAAGCACGGACTAAGTCCGCCACTTCAACAGGCAAAAATGTCCGGTTGGAAGACGCTCATGTACCACTGTGGCTTGTATTGTTATTCTAGCGATGTATTGTGTGCACTCTGTTTACTGATGCGCACATGGGAGAGGAACTCTCTCCTTTTTTGGGTTTGTTTTGATTCGCACCGACTGACGATAACTAAAGTTTTTCTCGTCGTCTCCAACGTAGAGACCTCGGAGAGAAACACCGTGAAGCGATGCGATACTGGTCCCCACCAATTTTCCTAAAAACATCCCGAATAGAAATGGTGATGTAAAAAATATTAGCAGACATCTTCCAAACATTACATTTGAATGTGGGTTGTCGTATTCTAAATGTATTCAGAGTTCAAAGTAACGCCCTAGTACATATAAATACAACATATTTAAACTTCACATTAAAAACAAACGTATTGATGATGTTAAATTTAACATCAGAACACGTCTTATAAAACTAGAATCTAAAATTACATGACAATCAAACGTTATGTATGTGTGAAATGTTGTGTACCTAAGACATCTAAACACATCTGATGATATTATAATTGGCCGTTACCTTAGAAATAAACTTCATTCTACTGTAAAAGACTGCAGGTCTACAGCATTAGAAAACTTCTTACAACATAAGAATGAAACGTTACAATAGAATCAAAGGTCTTTGTGAAGTAAAATGTTGTATTCATAATAAGCCAGAATACATCTTGTGTCATGACAATCCACGTTGCGTTGAAATCCATGTTCTTATAGATGTAAAATTTTGTACTCATAAAATATCGGTAAATATCCGATGCGATTAGAATTAAGTGTGAATCGTATATGTTTTGGTCATATTGGTGCATATTTACTTTATGTACTTTACTCAACACCCGAATAAAAATTTACCTTAGCCTAACATGTGATTTTGATGCTTTCAGATTATTTGGTTTTAATGTTATTATCTACAACTGAAAACATCCGGAAACGATACATCGTCACGTTTTTCTACATCTGAATGCATCATACATCATCTCTTTTATTGGATAAAATCGACACTTGAAAACATATGTAAGATGTTTATTCATAACCTTTAATACATCTGAAAACATCAAAAATCCTTTGACTGTGCTGTTTTATTCAAATACATTTGAAAACATCAATATGCTTTGATATCTTAAAACATCAGAAAAACATTTTATTTGAATGTCAAAATCATGACGTTAAAGGGACATTGGATTAGAAAAAATTTGTTTGAAAATGTCTGATGTTAACATCATGTTACCTTGCCTAAATACAGCGAAAACGATCTGATCTCTAATGTTCAACGTAAGATGTACATTTGAATTTCATGTTGATGAGACATGAGACATCAGAAATCAGCCTGATGTAAATTTTTATTCGGGATCTGCTATGTTTCCAAGCCTGCCGCACACTAGCGGAACTATCAAAACTTTCTCTTCATATCTTTCATTCTAGCCAAAAACATTGTTGTTCACTCTTGGTGCCTCATGGTGATGAGCGAACATCTCCTTCTACATCATAATCGTTACCCTCGCACGGAGAATATATAACATAACAATTAATGTATGAGTAGTTTTGGAATATTCTTCCACCATACAAAGAACCGCTTTCAATTGGAATTTCATTTAAATCTTTTAGAAACATTTTAAAATTTTAGTCCTATACTTTAAAATGCCGTCAGATTTATCACCACTCGGTGTCTTCTTCTTTTTTCAACCTGGATTCGTACAAAGATTTGTCGAAAACTAGATTCATCTCTTGTCACATCGTTGACATCCATCTGTAAAGCAACTATTATTGTTCAAGGAGACAACATGCCCAATTTTGGCTAGTGTCAGAAAATACTCGTTATTTTGAAACAAAATACAAATTCTAAATTCATTTTTACAAAGTAAATAAATAGAATAAGAACCTTCGAAATTGTTTCAGTTAAAATCGCGTTAACCATATATCAGTATTGTGCAGCTCATCCAAAGACCTTTGTCGGGCTACTCATAGTTTAAAAAAAGAAAAATGCTCAAAATTATGTACAGTGTGTCTCACAATAGGTGTCACCTTTTTTCAGTTTTGGTTTATTTCAGCTGGGTAATTTTAACAGCGGAAGCGATTCCGTTTGTTTATATTTATCAGCTACTATGGAAACCATACGGGAGCATGTTTTGAAATTACATTTGCAAAAGCTTGGATCGTGTCTGATATTCTATAGCCTTAAGCAGTTCGGAGTGAGTAAGCATTTTGTTTTTCGTACCTTGAAACAGTTCAAGGAAACTATAAATGTCCATATTCAAAACAAAAGAGGTGCCAGACGAACTGCCCGAACGAAGAAAAAGATCGAATGTATGAGGGTGCGAATAAGACGTAATCCGGCCGTAAATTGAGCAAACAATTTCAAATGTCCCCTGCTTCAATGAACAGGCTCCTCAGACATGATCTGGAATGCAAACCGTACAAGAAACAACGCTTTCACGGGTTGACGGAGCGTCAAAAGCAAGCCAGGGTCTAAAGAAGTAGAAATCTGTTGGTTCGGCACGGTGGCTGCGAGATTTTATTTTCGGATGAAAAGCTCTTCCTCCTTCAGGACAGTCATAATCAACAAAATGATCGTGTGTATGGCAAAAGTCTTGCCAATATTCCAAGAGATAAACTAGCTGTAGAACGCTATCAGAATTTATCGAAAATCATGGACGGAAAA
The DNA here is from genome assembly GCA_034211315.2 of Aedes japonicus. Taxonomy (NCBI): domain Eukaryota; kingdom Metazoa; phylum Arthropoda; class Insecta; order Diptera; family Culicidae; genus Aedes; species Aedes japonicus. The sequence continues at coordinate 105,432 of JASCZW010000628.1, forward strand.
AAAATCCGTGCCCGGATCCGTGAGCTGCAGTTATGAATTCGAGAACAATAAAAATGAATCACGTAATCGGGAACTAGTTCACGAAAATGAAAACGGACCGTGAACTAGTTAAGTTATCGGGGGAAAGTTATCAAGGGAAAGGGTGAGAGATTCGAATTGAATTAATATGGTTTATTTCTATAACATATACCTTTCAAATGAAAAATAAATGCTATGATTTGGTGGATCTGTTTTGCTGTAATCCTATTTCGATTTAGTTACACTTATTGTGAGACACCCTGTTTATTATACCGAATATAACATTCTAACGCAACTCGGAGAGCCGAGTTACAAGAAATAATTCCAAATTTTTGTTTATTATGCATTTGAGGCCGCAATCAAATATAATTAAAAAACATGGGTTTTCTGTAGAAAAAAATCATGATGACCAAACCTAACTGTAACATATGTCGAAGAAAAAATACCCAAACGACTCAAATTATTAAATGGAAAAAATATAAAACATTTATTTCGTGTAATCATAGTTGAAAATAAGCACGAACATGCATAATACTGAGTAGTATGTATATCGGGAATGGACTTGTTTTAAAAACATCAATCAACAAACGGCACTGTGGTGATTCCAACCTAATAAGCTGCCATGTGGTATAGAAGCTCTGCGTTATCGCCTCCGAGGTCCTCCTGTGATGGCACGGGGAAAAATAGAACGAATGCACCGAAGTGTGAATTATGAAAATCTAAACCATTGTGCATAACATTTTAATTACATTGTGCTGGAGGACACGAATTAGCTACAACTAGTTCAACGTGGTGTTAGTTTAATTGATTTCAAAATATTATGTTTAATCGGGAAAGAATAATACGTTAGTCACGAATCATGAAAATGAAAAGCGATGCAGTGAAAGTAGATAAATGAAAATCGAAATCAAAGTGGAAATTTGTTATTAAAATATATACTTTTTATTTTTCTTACTTAATAACAGAATACAGAAGAAAAAGATCCGCTTATGTGTGACAAAAATAACGGTTTTAAAATTGTATACCTGCTTACGTAAAAAGTCTTTCCTAACTGGGCGGAAAAAGGGTGTAAAACCAAAAAAAGTAAACTGACCCTATCTATGACATGTGCTCTACTTGTGAGATGGTTATGGATGTTGTTGCATGTGGGAAGGAAAAATAATAACGTTTGCTCCGTCGTTTTTTTTTTGTTCAGATCATTGAAAAGCGAAACAACGAAAAGTGCAACATCCATCAACAATGTGTTCTGTTGTTATTGTGGTCGCGTCGTTGCTTGTCGTTGTTATCGTCAGTTGGTGTAGTGGTGTTTTTTACACATATCCGGCAATGGCCAACAGAGCACGCTTGTAATCGCCCGATGTGTCACCCTGGAAGAAAGTGGCAAGCTTTGTGGTAACAAAGGTATTTCTTTTGGTATTTACAAAACGAAAATGATAGGAGAAAAGGAAATAAAGCTCAAATTTCAACGACTATATGTATACATTAGCACCGACTTAAAAAAACGAACTTGTGACTAAAATTTTGTATGTCATCTCTTGTGATGCTCAAGCGTGCCGATGAGGATCCATACATGGCGACGCTGTATTGTTTTCTTTAGTTGTTTTACGTTCCTACTCTAATACAACTATTCGCCTTCCCATTTAAGTAAAAAAAAAAACTTCCGAAGAATGCATTCTGGTCATGTCGACCCGGATTCGATCCAACGATTTCTCAATAATTTTATAACTGAATTTTTATGCTCTCGAAACAATTTGCGGAATTTCATCGGTAATTCATCAGAAACCATATGAATAGTTCAGGACAGCAAGAAACCAAATGGTTACCCCGTAAAACATTCCGGAAGCCCCGTTGCTGGTTCCGAATTCCGAATTCTCCGAGCGTGGAGTAACGATTATGATACAGAAGGAGATGATCGCTCATCACCATGAGGCACCGAGCCAGAAAACATAACAATTAGAGTATGTAAACCCAAAAATGGTGGTAACCATTCATCCATACTGGTGGGGCCAGTATCACAACGCTCTATGTTAGAGACGACGAGTAAAAACTTGAGTGATCTCAGGCGTTACGAGTCAAAACAAACCCAAAAAGGCGAGAGTTCCTCTCCTATGTGCGCATCAAAACAGATTGCATACAAACTACCGCTAGAAACTATCCCAAAGCTATCAGTGGTACATGAGCGTGGTCCAACACGTTACTTTTGCCTGTTGTGGTGGCGGATTCGTCCGTGCCTCGACCTATCCCGCACAGTGGGATGTTAGTCAAAGGTACCGTCCTTGTTTCGAGTACTACTTTGCCCATGCCCTTTCGCTCAATTTTCAAGACTTCTATTCTATTTCCAACCTACCGTACACTGACGGAACTTTCAACACTTTCTCTTAATATCTTTCATTCTAGCAAACATTACTGTCCACTCTTGGTGCCTCATGGAGATGAGCAAAAATCTTCTTCTACATCATAATTGTTACTCCACGCATGGAGAATACAAAACATAACAATTAGAGTGCAGTAACCGTTCGCTGACTGGGCTAAGTGCAGAGCCCAGTTAGCAGATGCTGCTCGGTAACTGGGCTGACATTTCAGATGTAAATAAATTTCGAGGGGGCTTACGATATGATTTCGGTTGGCATATTTATTTGAGCAATACATAAAATACATTATGTTTTTATGCTTTATACGTTATTGCGATGCAGCATATTGTGCACCCCATTTTTAGCAAAATATTTTACTTAGTTTGTATGGGATTACGACTCAATTTCGTACAATTAAAAAAAATTCACGCCTCCAAAAACCTTGTATGCCTTTTACATGCCCCTTCCGTATTTTGACAACAAGATGTCAAACGCTGATTCTTGAAGTTTATTTGCTTTTTAACTGGGCTATAGCCCAGTTAGCGAGCGCCCAGTTAAAAGCACCCAGTTAGCGAACAGTTGCTGTATAAAAATTCAAAGTTTTCAAAGAAATTTCGCGTATGTCAGGCAATATGGATACGGTCTCAGAACTGACATTTTCTCAAGGGGTCGGACTTCCTGATCATATGATCAGATCTCTTCAGAATGCTATTGAGCAATTCAAGTAGAGCTAAAGTGAGGTTTAACATCGTAGTATCTTAAACTGAGAATCAAGCTTATGTTTCAAACTGTATGTAATTGGTCACTATCGTCATTATCGTCGATTTTCTTATCTTTTTATCATCAATTACTTTGCTTAGACAGCTCTAAAATCCATTTTGAAAGAGCGCCATTGTTTAACATCCCTTTTGCATACTTTAATTGTTATGTTATGGTGGCGGACTTGTCCGTGCCTCGACCTTCCCCGCAGTGGGATGTTAGGCAACAGATGACGTCTTTGATTCGAGTACCATGCCCTTTCGCTCAATTTTCAAAAAAAACATCTGTTCTATTTCCAACCTGCAGTACCCTGACGGAACTTTCAACACTTTCTCTTCAGATCTTCCATTCTATCAAAAACATTAATGTCCACTCTTGGTGCCTCATAGTGATGAGCGAACATCTCCTTCTACATCAATTTTGCGTTACCTAAATTCCTCCATAGCATGGCATTAAACAAAAAAAATCTTTGAACACTTTGTGACACTGAAAAAAAATTGGTATGTTGTTTTATCACGATCATCCGATCATTCCGGCCAAATCGCACCCGATCTTTTGAAAGGGTTTGGAACATTTTCAAGATTTTAAATTTATCAGATTGGCCGACCTCTTGCATTTTCATCAAGACTGGCACCATAAATGGACAACGTGGAAGAATGTCTTATTAACGACTATTCGTTCGGAAGCATAACGGTTCGGTGCTGTTCTGGGCTGACCTGGCACCTTGCAGTTATGGATACACACTCAGATTATTTTACAGAAATCTGTAAAGTTTTACCGAATTCTGAACAGCTAATCCAACAGGTAATCCGATTTTACGGATTTCGGTAAAATTTCACCGAAATCCGTAAAATCGGATTACTGAACGTTCAGCTGTTGAGAATTCGGTAAAACTTTACAGATTTCTGTAAAACAAGTCCACAATCCCAGAACATTCATATGATTGAAAATGGTACTCTGACTGTGACTGTGTGGTAGGCGATCTGTGGGTGCGGCAAATTCAGCAAGCCGTACATAACGACCGGCACCATCAAATATATAAAGAAAGATACCTCCAGAAGCATCTCCTGCCCTTTCTCTGGTCCCACGAAGGGGACACTATGTTTTGGCTGGATATGGAAATCGTGCTATTACGCGAAACGAAGCCAACGATGTTGTTTTTTGTTGTTGTCGAAGATGGCCCAATAGTAAATTCTGGGCGATTATGAAGGGCAAGCTCCGGAAAACAGGGAAGGTCTACAAAAATTACATTTGAAGAAAGAATGTATGAAAGTGTGTAAGAAAGATGGCGCAAGTGTTGCACAGGATTTGATAGATAGCGTTAAGTCAAAGATGCAACCATTTAGCCTAGGAGAGGAGGTTGAATAAACCAAATTTGCAAAAAAAACATAGCAAACATGTGTTTATTTATTCCCTGAGAGTGTAAAAAATATCCGACTTAAAATGAATTTTTGATGATCATTTTTGTCTTCTGCATTTTGTTCGAGAACGATCTCTACAAAACATCCATTGGCAGTTGGAGTACCAGTTTGAGAGGAGAGCTAGAACGACTTCAATCAGATGAATGTTGTTGTATTATGGACTTGTCATTCCCAAGAAGATTTAAGTCACTTAACTTTCAGTAAAATTGAGTCAAAACGGATTCAATGATCGCTCTCAACGGGAGAATTATTACGCACTAGCTGATCCCGGTGCGAACGTTACTACGCCAGCAACAAAATGAATGAACATTACAAAGAACTGACGCTTTTTTTTTAATGAGAAGCGGTTCAAACTTCTATCAGAACATTCTTTTTACCCAGACAATACACAGTTTGTGGTTAAGTTACCTGTATACTTCTCAGGTTTGGTTGAAATTGGTGTTTGATATCACCATAGAAACATTTCTTGCATTCAAAAAACCCCGCCTACCAATTTGGGTTCCATTTGCTTGATTAGTTCTCAATTTATGCAGAAATTTGTGTTTCATTTGTATGGGAGCCCTCTCCCCTTCCAGAAAGAAAAAGCGGTCTCCAACAATCATAAGAATCTTCCCCAGCCTCAAAAATCCCTGCATACATATTTTCACTCCGATCGGTCAGACAGACAGTCAGACAGAAATTCATTTTAATATATATAAAAATTTTGTATCCAATAAGGTGGTTCCATTTTCTTGATTAGTTCTCGAGTTATACATAAATTTGTGTTTCATTTGTATGGGAGCCCTCCCCCCCTTCAGAAAGGGTCTCAAATCAGCATTCAAAAAGTATTTATCTTCAAAAACATCCACATGCCAAATTTGGTTCCATTTGCTTGATTAGTTATCGAGTTATACAGAATATTGTATTTCATTTGTATGGGAGCCTTCCTTTCAGGACGGGGAGGGATCTGAAACCATCATAGAAACCTTTCTTACCTTTTAAACCACACACATGCTTAATTAGGTTTCTTTTGCTTGATTAGTTTTCGAGTTCTGTAGAAATGAGTGTTTCATTTGTATGGGAGCGCCCCTTTCCAGAGAAGGGAGGGGTCTTAAACTATCATAAGAAACTTCCCCGGCCCCAAAAATACGCCGATCGGTTCAGCAGTTTTCGAGTCTATTAGGTTCAGACAGACATACAGACAGAAATCCATTTTTATATACAGCAACTGTTCGCTAACTGGGTGCAGTTTAACCACAGAGAACAGACGTTTATCTTCGATATGCTACTTGTGTAAAACTTTAAACCGACATTTTAAATGTACGTCGTTATGCTCCTGGTAGGCGGCGCAGCAGTTCTGCGATAACTGTCATGTCAATGTTTATCAATAAAAAGCCTAGCACAAAAGCTGAAAAGTTTTGATTGTTTTTCTCTGCACTTGCTTCTTATACCGGCTGCCCATATTAGCTTTTACACATTTTTTTCAAGAAAAGGTATATGGACATCAATGTCTGTTCTCTGTGGTTTAACTGGGCTGCTTTTTAACTGGGCGTTCGCTAACTGGACTATAGCCCAGTTAAAAAGCAAATTAACTTCAAAAATCAGCATTTGACATTTTGTTGTTAAAATCAGCACGGGGCAAGTAAAAGGCATATAAGGTTTGCAAAGGAGTGAAAATTTGTTAAATTGCACGTAATTGAGTCGTAATGCCATACAAACTGAGTCAAACATTTTGCAAAACCGGGAGCTACATCGCAATAACGTAAAAAGCATAGAAACATTATTAAATTTATGTAGTGTGCAATGAAATATCCCAACCGAAATCTGATCGAAAGTCCCCTCGAAATTTATCTACATTTGAAATGTCAGCCCAGTTACCGAGCAGCATCCGCTAACTGGGCTGTGCACTTATCCCAGTTAGCGAACGGTTACTGTATATAGATTATTCCAATATATCAGGAGTGCAAATCGAAACCCGACGTTTTCCAATAGATAGCGCCACCAGTAAATATTAGTGAACAATGTCGAATCAAAAACGCCTAATTGTTAGACTAGGCTTCTGTCAACAACTCATTTTCATAGCATTTGTTCAGTTTTATCGGCATCATATGTTGTGATGCGCGCAAAAAATCGAAATTTGAGCCAAATAAGCGTCATTTGCGGGAAGTTTTGCTTTTTGCTTTCCATAAGAAAAAATCTGTGGCTGAAGCGCATCGTACGATTGCTGCAATTTATAGTTAGGCTGAAATTATCGAAAGAACGTGACGTGAATGGTTTCAACGCTGCAAAAGTGGCGATTTCATCGTAGAAGATAAGGAACGTCCCGGACCGGTGAAAAAATTGTGAGATGAAGATTTGGAGGCATTATTGCAAAAAGATTCATGTCAAACGCAGCACCAATTTGCAGATTCAGTGGGTGTGACAAGAGCTTTTACATCCTTTGGAAGCCTTGGGAATGATCCAAAAGCAAGGAAATTGGGTACCATACGGCTTGAAGCCGACAGAGCCGAAGTCGAAAGGTGCTTTTTTCACGTGTGAACTGCTGCTCCAATGACAAAAAAGGAAGGGTTTTCTGCATCGTATTGTACTGGAGATGAAAAAGTGGATCCATTACAATATGGTCCGAAGCTTATGCTGTGTATTTGGTGGGACCAACTCGGCGTGATACATTATGAGCTGTTGCAACCGGGTGAGACAATCACAGGAGCTCGCTACCGAACACAACTGATGCGTTTGTGTGGAGCATTATAGATTATAAGATAAACGGCTACAATATCAGCAAAGACACGACAAAATCATTGTGCTGCCTGACAACGCTCGGCCACATGCTTCTCAGTTCGTTAAAACCTACCTAGAAGCACTACAATGACACTACATACGCTTTTGACTACCACCTTTTTCGATCGATGACCCATGACCTGGCTGAGCAGCACTTCTGTTCTTAGGAAGAGGCACAAAACTGGGCAAATTGATGGATCGCTGCGAAAAATGACAATTTTTCGACCGACATGGAATCCGTATAGTACCAGAAAAATAGGAAAAAACTTGTGACTAGCTCAATACTTTCAAGAATAAATATGTAACCAATTTTTCACAATAAAGTCTCAAATTTTTATAAAAATGGCGGTTTTCCATTTGCATACCTGATATTTTTTTAATGAGGATCCGATAAATGCACATTTAAATTTAAAGTTCACGAGACGCCACTGATATGAAAGAGTCATAAAATCATTTAAGTGGGTTAAAAGCCAAGAGGTGTAAGTGAAAAATTGGTTGAATTTTAGTTAAATGTGTCAATTGGTTATTAAAGCTTCAAACTATATGTGGTACACATTTGGCTAACATTTGACCACATCGGGCTATTTTATAGTAAACAGGAATACGAAATAAGATTTGTGTCACTTATATCTTCTGGCTTCTAACCTCCTCAATTATTAATCTGACACGCACGTATAAAAAAACTACTTTGTATTCAGAAATACTATAAACACTCTTAGAAAACAATATAAAAACTTTTAGAACAACCGCACCAATACGGTAATATCTGTAAATTGTTACCCAGTTTGACAACTCGACACCGCACCGGTAGTTGGTAACTGAGTCGGAAAATGACAATTTGCCCGCTCGGTGTACAGCCGGTTCGTAAATTTGACAACCCGATCCAACCGAGCCGAGCGTTGCTATTTGAAGAATAATAATCATAACAAGAAAAATAATCATAACGTCAAAGCAACATCTTCATCTGGACGACTTTGAGTGTTTAAGATTTCTTTTGAGAGTGTTTTTGATAATTTCACGTTTATTGTGAGAAGTTGTGAAAAAAAATGAGTGCATCAAAACCCCGTGAAAGAAATTGGACGCATCAAGATGACGAAGCGCTTTGCTGGGCTTGGCTGGATGTGTCCCAAGATCCAATCATTGGTACAAACCAGAAAGCCGAATACCTGTACGGAAGAATCTACGAGGAGCTCACCTTGGAATTGTCCATTTCAAAAATATGACTTTTCAAGCTCGTGTCTACAAACTATTCAGAAATTAAAACAAAACCAAGGTATAACGAAGGGGGCTGGTTCTGTAAACGTCAAATAGCTTTACATTGCACGAAATACTTTGTGAAACAAAATGAAGTAGACCCGTGCAAGAATAAAGTTGATTCCTATTTTGTTACTTTTTTATCAACGACCAGTGCGAAAGTGGGTGACTGAATCATAATAGGAACGCTCTTTTTCATCAAAATACTACCCAGATACGAACCCACCGGTGGGGATGCTCTTAGATATATGTTTTCATATTAATCTCGTTATTCCAAGTTTGCAGAGAAAATAAATGGGTTTCTTTGCGTAAAAATGAATAACAAATATGAATATTACTTAACACTTCGCATGCCAATCCTCAAGTAGGATGAACTGTGAAGTGATGAATTTAATATAGGAACATCTTCCCTAAATAGATTTGGTTTTGAAATAAAGTTAAAACAAGCTTGTTTTGGTTCTTGTTTTCACTGCAAGCTTATTTACGAAAAAATAGTGAATTAATCCATTTTTATCCAATAGAGAATCGATCTATTTTACCATATCTGTACTTTCTACAGCCAATTGCAAAATGTAGTCTAGGGTAGGGAACGGCATCAGCTCCCCGGGACCCTATTCCAAGCACGGGGTAAACATTAACCTACAATGCTCATTTGTGGCAGTATGATGCTTCACTAGATGAAGCATCATGTTGCGAAAAATGAGTGTTGTAAATTATCGTTTACCCTGTGCTTGGAATTGGGTCCCGGGGTGCTGAAGCCGTTGTCTACCCTATGGGACTTCGTAAAATCATTTTATTCAATCGAATGTTTTCATAAAAGAATCACAATATTCGGTTAAGGAAATCTGGTAAATATTGTTTAAATTTTCTGATATACGGAAAAAAAGATAGAGCTTGCGGTCTTGTTAGAAAAGCGCCCGTGTGACCTATGCCGCTACGAACATGCAACGAGAGTTGATTGCGAAGTGCAATCATAAAATACCCCAAAGTGTACCCAGAGCTTACAAGCTCATCGTTATCATTCACATAATCAACTGTTTGTCAGTTTTTTTTTTCATGTGTCGAGAAAGCGGGATAGTTGTGTGATGTTTGTGTGTAGATAACAGCAAGTGTGAGATAAATAGATATACTCTAGGAATTTGCGACAGAAAGGGTGATGCAAATGGAGTTTTTTTTAGGATGGGATGGGATTAGATACCACATGGCGACCGTACTGACTGATTTTGTTGCTGCCAGTGCCAACCTACTAAAAAAAGATAAGGCGATGTTTACCTTGATCCACGATTCCAGCGACTTGCCGTACATCTCTTGGAAAGCCTCCTTGATATCTCCCAAGTCGATTTCTGAACGGCTTACGATAATACGGATCAACGTCTTGTCATTTGTACCGAGCCCAGCCATCGAGTTGTGGAGACGCTTAGCGAAGTACTGGACTTTCGAGCGGACGCAGCGAACTGTTGTGCAATAGTTATTCAGTAATTATTCGTTTAAGTTATTGAAATGAGAAGAAATCTTACCGATAGCCTTGAAGCCTTCCTCGATAGCGCCACTGAATTCACGCTTGATGGCGTCCTCGATCGTATGTCCAGCCATGTTTTCGTAGGCCTCAAACACACTGCGCAGCTGTTGGTACGATCTGGTGACCAGGATCTGGTTGAAGATCGATTCATCAGTACCCCACTGACCTTCACCAGCTTCAAACAGAGCCTGGGCATCAGCAGCAGCCGCACCCTCATCAACGCCCTAAATTATGAGAAAAAAAAAATGGTTTCAATTTCATGTTATTTTCTGATAAAATCATATTCTTCCAACATACAGTATTTTCATCGCGATTTCCCTGCACCAACGAGACGCACAAGCGCTTGAATGCACCGCTGGTGTCGCCCTTCAGATCCGACTCCAACGAAACTCCGTACAGCTGTTCGTAGAATTCAGCGATCGTCTTGATGCCATAGTTCGACAGTGTGCACAAAATTTCTATGATGGCTTCCTCATCGGTACCGATTCCGGAGATGGCATCGTGCAGTTCCTTGGCATAGAACTGTGGCAAGGGAGTCATCAGAGCCAGAATAACATCCTCGAACTTACCGCCCAGCTCGGACTTCAGATCGCTGATCAGATCCTTGCCGAAGGATGTCTTGAAAGCCTGGGCAATTTCCAAACGCTGAACAATACCACGACGGGCCAGAACCTCGATGATGGCTTTCTCATCGGTTCCGAATCCCTTCATTGCCTTACGGAGAGTTGCGGCATCCTCTGTGGCATCAAAGGGATCCGCTGGGTAAACGGTGGGTGTGCACTACAATTATAAACATAAATCAATTATGGCGGACATAAACTACCTAAAGACGAATTTCAGTTGCGTGTGTCTTTGTCACTTGTCTCATTAATCCTTCCGTTTCCTAGTTACTGTTTGAACCTGTTCTAACTCACCGGAATTACGATATACTCAGCCTGTTTCGGTTCTTCTTCCTCGTACTCTTCGTCCGAGTCTGATATGTTTCCTATTGAGTCAAACTTATCATATAGGTAAATCCTTGAACCGCAATGCCTGGGTCCTCGCAGAAGCCCACGGGTCCTTTGAACGAGCTGGTCGCATGAATTATTCAGCACCTTCGAGTGGGAGTGTATTGAGCGTAGATTAACTTTTACGTTACCGCCCGTTCCCATAGTTAGCTAATATTTCAAAAGAAATCCAAACTTTCATGCAGTAGTGGTAGCATTCCCACCTACAACTGAACTATCACTGAAACAGCAGGTGCGGAGCATTCATTTTCATTCCCAATTGACAGGTCATCGTCTACTTGCGATAGAAGCCAGTAGCGATCGATGAGAGACCAACTTAGTGTAATCAAAACACTATTTCCATATCGGAATAACCTTCCCGGGCTTTCGATGAAAATGAAGCTCATCGGAGGGTGGTGGTAGGTGGTGCTTTCCCATTATCGGTCGTTCGCTAATCGAACAACGTACGGCATTGGTCGATGTGAATAATGAGTTATGATTTGTTTGTATTTTTCGGCGCTGTTGGCAGAAAGGTAGAACTAATCAATACACCCGTAAGATTGTAGTTTGCTTATTGATGTTGCGATAGTAATTCTGGAAACGTCAGAATATTTTTCGCTGAGTAATTTCTTTGCAACGGAATTAGTCATAGGATTGCCTTTTTCCAATTCAATCCAGAGAACGAGAAAGGGGCTTCCATTCGATAGAGTTCGTGAATTGGTTCCATTTCGACTAACTGAAATTTGGGCCGACGCTAATTGAAGAATCCAAGTGAAGCTAAAGTGAGGTTAAACATCGTAGTATCTACAACTGAAATTGATAATAACGTTCTGGCTATTTTTCATACTATATGGAATTGGTCAGTATCGTCATTATCGTCGATTTTCGTATCTTTTTATCACCAATTAATTTGCTCAAACAGCTCGAAAACCCATTTTTGATGAGCGCCATCTACGACGTTTAACCTCACTTTTGCGCTAGCTGGGTTCCTCCATAGAATCTATCCACTTTTGGCAGGTTCTCTGAGTTGAGCTGAATGTTTTTTTTTGTCGTTGTGAGGATGCGCGAAAATGTGTGCTCTTAATGATGCCTGCATTGCCAGCTATTCAGCCTGCAAAACTACAAGATGGATTCTTCGTTGAAAATTTAAGATCTTTTCATGCCTAATATGTGCATGTATTTACTAGTTTCAGAGGCTCTAGAAGTATTTTTGTGTTTGTAGCTTTCGTTGATAAAATCGAAATAGAAATCAGTTTACGCTTATCTCGCGGCAACAGCAGCAGATTGATTTGTGATTCGGTGAGTAACATGCGTCAGATGGCTTTTCGACGACCGCTATAAAAAAGCGGCATTCTTTTCAATTGCTAGCTGATTGATCGCTTTTGTCGTTGCTTTTAAAATAAATGTATAATGAATGGTACTAAATAAGGGGATTTACCTATTCGATACAAGCTATACAGAAGTCTCCCTTTTATGAGTGTTTTCTCGGCGTCGTGTACACATCTGATGTTTTTGTTTGTTTACATGTATTTGATTCGTGATTTGCTATCTCTAACAATTGACAACACTATACAGAACGGCTTCAAAGTGTTTTTATAATTGACCAATATCGGTTGTTGAGAATATTCAACATCCCTATCAAGACTAGTTTCAAAAATTAAAAGTGAAAACCCAACAGATCAAAGTTAAATATGAATTTCTTAAGGATACCTATGTATAAGGGAAGTATTGAAATCTGGACCAGTGGTTTAAATTTAGTTTTATGGTATATATTTTCCTCTATTTCTCTCTTTAACGCATGTACACTATCGGGTCAATCGTTGTGATAAAATTTGTTTGTTTTTCCCACAGATAATCTAAAAGTTTTCATTGTAGTTCGCCATAGAAAAGATCTTTTTGACAACTGTTTGTTATGTTTTCGTATACATTTCCCCATTTCCTGAAGGCACACTACGCTGAAAATTTATTTTCGTTAATTAGCTTTCACTCGCTCCGTAATCATGGATTTTGTACATAGAACAAATGTCTCGTATATTGTATGAAACATTCATATTGTTTTTGATCTAGTGAAATGCTATCCTTACACCTCTTTGTATAGTGCACGGAATGGATTTCGTAAAGACTAGCCAATCGCTGCTTCGCTGATGTTACTGCTAGGATGGGTGGGAATAATTTATTTATCCCAAAATTACTAGAGTTTTGATTTAATACTCATTATTCAAGTATCATCTGATGAGTCACCATGGCCTAGTGAGATCAACCAAGGATGCAATATCAGTTCTTTCAAAAAATAAAGGATCGAACCCCATTGCGCCTTTTTTTCTCATTTACATTTCGAGTCGATAAAGTAGATTTCTCAGTCATTCAGGCAACCATGAGAGAGACGTTTCTTTTTAATTTGTAACAACATATTCGTAGCTATTTGTATTGTTTTCGTACAATGCACGAATGTTGTTTCTATTTCAACAAATGCTTCGTGCTTTTAACAGTTGCGTGCGTACCATTAATTACGAATGTATATTTATAAAAAGGACAAATCATTTTCGTTGCTAAAACAACGAACAGATTCGTTAGTTCTACCTTCGATTTCGCAATATAAACTTAAATTAACTCTCAGTGTACCACACCCAGCCGTGATAAGCTTACACCCAAAATAAATTTCACATAATCACACTTTTGATTGTTATTTTTTGTATTCTCCCCAGAGGGCATTTGAACGGTAGTATCCGATCAGGCATATAACCCTTTGTCATACTACCCCATGCAGGATAGGCAAGGGGGGAATTCTCACCCGTGTTAGGCAGTATTGGGAGACGGACAAATCGGTAGAACTAGAAACAAACAATAAAGGGCGATACGGTCAAAATTTGGTCAATATCAACTTGACGTATTTCTTTCAATTTTGCATTTAAAAAACCTGAACACCCCTCATTTTAAAGGTGTGTGTGTGTAGAATGTTGCTCCTATTTTGATTTTGGAATTCACTCTTCAGTTGTCAAAATGCCGTCCAAGCAAGAAGAGCAGCGTATCAAAATTTGCTCGCGCATCGCGAAAATCCGAGCTACTCGCACGCAAAGTTGGCAAAATTGTTAAAAGTTGCCAAATCAACCGTTACAAATGTAATTAAAGTGTTTGGGGAACGTTTGTCGACAGCCAGGAAGTCTGGATCGGGGGAAATCGAAAACCGGAAGCCGCTGAGACGACAAAGAGAGTTGCCGGTAGTTTCAAGCGAAACCCCAACCTATCTCTCCGAGATGCCGCAAATAAGCTGGGTGTATCGTCTACAACCGTGCATCGAGCCAAAAACGAGCCGGACTATCGACTTACAAGAAGGTAGTGACTCCAAATCGCGATGATAAACAAAATACGACGGCTAAAGCGCGATCCCGGAGGCTGTACACGACGATGCTGACGAAGTTTGACTGCGTGGTAATGGACGACGAAACCTACGTCAAAGCCGACTACAAGCAGCTTCCGGGACAGGAGTTTTATACGGCAAAAGAAAGGGGAAGGTAGCAGATATTTTCAAGCACACGAAACTGTCAAAGTTCGCAAGGAAATATCTGGTTTGGCAAGCCATCTGTACCTGTGGCTTGAAAAGCAGCATTTTCATAGCTTCCGGGACTGTCAACCAAGAAATTTACGTGAAAGAGTGTTTGAATAAACGTCTGCTGCCTTTCCTGAAGAAACTCGGTTGTTCCGTACTGTTTTGGCCGGATTTGGCATCTTGCCATTACGGTAAAAAGGCCATGGAGTGGTACGCCGCCAACAACGTGCAGGTGGTTCCCAAGGACAAGAACCCTCCCAACACGCCAGAGCTCCGCCCAATTGAGAAATACTGGCTATTGTCAAGCGGAACCTAAAGAAGACCAAAAAACTGCTAAGGACGAGCAGCAGTTCAAGGCAAACTGGCTTTCTGCGGCGAAGAAGGTGGACAAGGTGGCTGTACAAAATCTGATGGCAGGGGTCAAGCGTAAGGCCCGGCAATTCGGATTTGGAAAAGCGGAAGCCTAACTGAATATTTTTCCTGAATTTTATACTAATTGAACTTGAAAAAGAAATTTAATTTGATTTTTTAAATAAACGATTTCACCGATTTACACGAGTTTTCCCTTGACCAAATTTTGACCGTTTCACCCTTTAGGTAGTATAAGAGCCCGATCGGTTGCATAACCTTTTGTCAGTCAAGGGGATTTCCCCCCTTGCCTATCCTGCATGGGGTAGTATGACAAAGGGTTATGTGCCTGATCGGATACTACCGTTCAAATGCTCTCCGCTCGTTTTCAATCTTGTATCTTTCAATTTCAAAGCCTGCCGTTGCCGGAACTATTAATACACTTTCTCTTCATGTCTATTCGTTCTAGCAATAAAATTACTGTCCGCTCCTAGCGCACCAAATTTAAATTTGTTTAGTAAAAATTTCAAATCTTCTAACGTTGGAATCATCTTTCACAGATGCGTCACCTAGTAAACTTATTGCTACATTAAATCGGACAAATCAGTGGCGCCATCTGTTCAGTTATTACTATTTGATATCTTGAGGGAAGCCATGTTTTTACACAGGTAATTAAGATGAAGTCGAATCTCTGTCGGTGGCTTATCTTTTGACAGGTAGGCCGCTTTCGCTTGAGACTTAAGACTTCTCCAGTGTCGAGTGCTCTCAGAGCCGACTGAACAAAAATCCAATTATTTGTTCATACTAGCTTTTAGTGCTCACTCTTATAAAACGTGAGTCGATGTTACGCAAGGTACTATGTACCTTGCGTAACATAGTGTTGTTTACATCCGCTAGAGTGTATTGCTTACACCCAAAATAAAGGGTATTATTTACAGAGGACTGAAGAGAGCGATAGTTCTTGAAGCCAGCTACTTTTGGTGTGGCGCTAGTGACGATTTGAACATTTTAAGCTTGGGTTTACAATGGTTTATATTTCTTAGAATATTTCTTCTACCAAACTACTAGTAACAGTAATTAAGGTAAAACATTATAATACCTGACTGATAAACAATCGATATAGTCTTTTAATAACCACTGCACTAAATACAACACGGAATTTCTTTTCTCGAATCAAATTAACGAGAAAAACACGACAACTTCTGCCGCGACTATTGTGTTGGCTGCATAAAGCCTTCAAGAAAATCGAGCTTCGTCAAGTCAGCACCACACGCAGCACTCAAGTTTTCGGCTTCACGATTATTGTTCGTGGATAACAGCCGCTTCAGTCCTGTGATTATTTACATCCGCTCAGTTGTGCAGTTGTCAATTATATTCCGGTCGAGATGGATGAAAATCAGCAAATCGTTCGCAAAATGATTTTGTTCAATCACATGCAAAATCCTAAGTGATCGCATCGCGCCTTGGGAAAACTGATGAATATACAACATTCGACCATCTAAAGGGTTCCACAAGCCTTGTTTTGGAAATCTTTTTTCTGTTATGATATTTTTCCATAAATCTTTAAAGCCGTTTAGGGAAGGTCCATTAATTATGTAAGTGGGTGTGGGAAAACGACGATCCATACAAAAAAAAATATGTTCCATACAAAAAACGTGACAATTTGTAAAAAGTCACTTTTTGCGTGACGTAATTAATAAACGTTCCCTTATAGATATTGTGTGTCATATATAGACGATGAGAAAGTCATAAACGTATCAAAGAGCTTAACCAGCAATCGCATCCGGCTCGTATATCGGTTTGCTGCCACCATAACAACTCTAAACAATCCAATTATATAACAAACAAACCATTTAGGGTCCATTAAATAGTTCTAAAAAGTTTAACAGAATGAATATGTTTTCACTTAATTTAGTAGAAGTTATTTCTTTTAAGAAGTTTCACTTTTTTTCGAAACTGGTTCGTAAATCGCATGCAAGCAGTTTTCGGCGCAGGAAGTAACAGGACATCGGTCCTAGGTTTAATAATTTGCCATTCACGCTCGTTTGTAATTACTCAAAACAGAGTAGAAAATGACTCAATTTCGTTAAAACTGGAACTACCCTAATTAGAGTAATTGAAGGGTTACTCATTTTTGATTAGCTAGGTCACCTGTCAAAATTAGAGTAAACATTACTCAGTCACGTTTTTTTTTGTAGTTTTACAAAACTGAGTAGAAACCGACTCAGTTTTGCTAAAACTGGAACTACTCTAATTAGAGTAGCTATGAAGGTACTCAATTCTGATTAACTAGGTCACTTGTCAAAATTTGAGTAAACATTATTCAGTTTCTAATTTTATTTATTATTTAATTTTAATCAAATTGTTGATTGTTTCCGACAACTGTCCAGTCGAAACGGAAGTGTCGAAATACTTGTAATTTGTAAATTTGTAATTTTCTGGATTGATTGTAATTCATGGATTGAATTCGGCACTTCGACGTCAAAATGATTGTTGATTACAACATACAGCCGTCCTATCTTGAAAACATTTGATCAACTGAACCACGTTTTTCGCTTTTGACAGGTTCATTGTAATTACTCTATTCTGATAAGTAAGCGCTTTTACAATCAGAGTAGCATTTACTCAGTTTCCTTTTATCACGTTACTCAGTTTTTGACATTTAGCATGGAAATACGAAACTGAATGAAAGTAACTCTATTTAGAGTAGATCTGAACGAGCGCGTTAATAAAGTAACTCACACGAACAAATCCTCAAATATTCTGTCAAAATAACACAGCGAATCAAAACAAAAACAAAGATTCTAGTATCAAAAAGCGCAAGAGTGTATTGATGAAAGGTGCAGATTGCAAGGTGAACTTCGGACCAAGGGGTTCTACAACAGTGAACCAATTTAAAATCGCTAGTTTCATAGTGATTGTTGAATATCCGTGTCCGTACCGACTTGGCTGAATGCTTAACCGAACTCTTAGAGTAGATCAATGGTGTTTAGATTTATGATAGAACGCAAGACTGCATCCCTGTCAGTTTTTGACTGGAAACAGAAACAACAAAGGTTGATCACAAACAAATCTGGACTTTCAGTGGTTGGTTCAGATGTTGGTTCGTTACGCGTGGTAGACGACCTGGACCCTACATATCGAATACATCAACAAGCCGAAATACGACCGGTCTAAATATAAGTATAAAATCCTAGACCCGGGCTCTTGCTGTGGTCCAAGTTTCTTTATTATGTACGGCTCTTATGACATCATATTTTGTCAAATGGCACGTTTCGCATTTCAGGTCACACCTACAGAGCGCATACAGACATTCAAGCTCGAACAGAACAATTAAAATTTGTTTTAAAATTTCAAATCTAATAACGTTGGAATCATCTTGCCTATTTAACTTATTGCTACATTAAATCTGGCAGCTCGACTGGCAAATACGCGTAGCTGTCAAGATAAGCAATAAAAATAGTTGGAATTAAATGGAAATTACTAATATTTCTTCTTATTTTCTATTTAAATCTGTGACGCCATCTATTAGGTTATTGCTACTTGATATCTTGAAGGAAGCCATGTTTTTACACTGGTATATGAGATGAAGTCGAACGTCTGTCTGTGCTTATTGCTATTGGTTTGTGTTATCAAATTTTCGTACAGTTTCATCGAGTGCCGCATTTGCTCCGAATTGCGTTGTGCATTCTTTGGTACAATACGGGCCTTAAAACTTCCTAATCTTTTTGCCTTTTTCGCCACTCCCTCGATTACAGTTTCGGATTCCGCTTGTTAAGATCTACCATTTTGATACACGGGTAAAAATCCAGACATATTTAATGGCAAAAATCCATGTAAAATTCCACATAATATTCCTTTGTTCACACCCTTGAACCCAGAACCCTTGAGAAACACATATGAAGTTTATGTGACCAATGAACAGTATGTGTGGCCACACATAATGGTTATGTGTACACATAGAAAGTATGTGTGGCTACAAACAGATATCATTTGTTGAGCTAATAGCAAAAATTCATGTGTGGGATACATAGATATTATAATTACTTTTTTAACAGTGAATATGCTTTAGGATCCACTAGTTTTGCCGGTCTGTCACTTCTAGGTTTCCGGGCGAAACTTTCTGAGAAACTTTTCCAGTTTGCGACGTTCTTGGATTCCGAAAAAATCAAATGTTTTTTATAGCTCTCGAGCGTTGGATGGATTTTCGTTTCGCACGTACAGGATCGATTTGTGACACGTTTGCCCCGGGTGAAGGCATGATGTAAACAAATAAATTTGCCCTAACAATCAATGGCTACTGTGATTATATACTTTCTTAGTTGGATTCAGTGACATTTGGCAAAATAATTTAAAAAAAACATACAGACAGCGTTTTGAATGTGTTCGGATTGTTTCGTATCCAATCAATACAGTACATTTCTCCAGTAATTCATTATTAGAGCCTAAACGTCAATTGTAAAAAAATGACTTTAAAGGTGCTCGCTCACGAATCACAAGGCTTCTAGGATGTCTAACTAAATCATGAGGTAGAACAAATAATAATCTACCAGTTGCTGCTTTTACTTGTGATTACTCGCGAATGTGTTTTAAGATTCAAGAGAAATGAAGTTTGAAGTAATTGTTTACAATTAGCTCGAAGGCCTATCATGAATTGATGATTATCGTACTGATTTTAATTCCACAAAATATGGGTCAAATTAGAAATCGATTATTACTAGCCTAAATTGAATTTGTACTCAAAACAAAAGGAAACCATTTAACAAAACATTTCACATTCTTGACGGCATAGCCAAGGATTGCAGGCTCAACAATCTAAACAAAACAAAAATCACCCAGGAACAATCTATTATCGATATTACATCATCATCGTGAGCTGGAAGGCACGCTAATCGGTTGGAATTCACGATTGAATATAACAACCATTATGACGAGGAAGATTGAAGCTCAGAATGACCTACATGTTGAACATGTTTGAACGGTGACTATCGAGGGCAGCACTATTTAGTCATACTTTTAACGAGGAAGGCAGAGGAAATACTTATGCCGTATTAGATGACTAATATTTACGCGGTTGAAATCCACCTCTGCGGCCTGACGAGGAAGTGACATCGTTAATGATTTATTTCGTTAATGCGTACCTACATGTATACTGGAACTGGATACAGTATCTTTCAAAATGAATCAACCGGAATCCGAGAAGCTGGTGTGAGTAACCGACCTTCATGGTGTCGGATGTTGGACATGC
This sequence comes from Aedes japonicus, assembly GCA_034211315.2. Classification (NCBI taxonomy): domain Eukaryota; kingdom Metazoa; phylum Arthropoda; class Insecta; order Diptera; family Culicidae; genus Aedes; species Aedes japonicus. The sequence goes on from JASCZW010000628.1 coordinate 125,640, forward strand.
AACCGGGTGGAACTGGGTGTATTTGTGTCAAGAAAAATATTGGATTTTTTGCGTCTGGCCTTGTCGACGCCAGCCAGCATGAAGTGCCATACAGCATATTTGCTAACCTATACATCGTGGAGTTGTATGCGATAGCATGGGAAAATTTATCTCCAACAATGGATAGTTTGTGATGATCGCGGTGGGTGGAAAATGTCCGTCGGTGGTGTGTACAATTATTTGCTGTTATTGAGAAAATTCGCAGTTGTCTTTGTTTTAAAATTCTGGCTCTTGAGTAGCCCTACGAAACGTGATTTTTTGATTCTTATGTTAGATTGGTTGGCGAGAAAACCAAATCGTGTGCTAATTAATTTTTGGGAACTCAGATTTTAAAAACTACTAGTACCTCAAGTTTCAATTAACTAATCATTGGACTATGGTTGTAACCGCCAAATCTCTAAACAAACATCGAGAACTCGAAAACCTTCAGCGCTAGAGATTTGAAGTATTTGGGAGAGTTTGTGTACAAGCAAAACAATATGAAAATGCTGGTTTTAATGCCTGGAGGGGTCCGATTTCAAAGAAATGACAAGAATTCTCATTTTCATGAGATAGAGGAAACCGCAGCACACATAAGTTACCCAAGTAACAATTTTGGTTTTATGAGGGTTCTAAAGACCATGATTTAGCCTTTAAGTGTGCTTTAAAACCACAATAAAACTTCAATAATTATTGTTACTTGGGTTAGTAATGTCATACACGAAAGCGCTGTAGTTTTTGAGATTTGTCCTTTGAAAAGATAGAGTGATAGAGCTTAACAACAAACGGCGGCCATTACTGGACTCTATCCAATTCATGTTGAAAGAAAATATCATTTTCTCATCAGTTATATTGCACATTGTGCTTGAAGTGCTATAAGAGTAGAATAATCCTGCAAACAAAAATTGCAAAATCTATCAACTCGTTCTGGAATTTATGGTGTTTGTGAGCTTTAGATATTTAGTTGCGTAGTCTTAAGATACTAACAACTACCTATAAATCCATATTTTCAGTACAATTCCCACACATCTACATATGGACTAGGTGGAGATCTTTCTACACACGATGTTGATTTCTAACTCCAGGTTTTCGTACCGGCTCTCAAAAGTTTGTGAGCACTTGCTCCAAATCGTCCCCGTTGCTACCTCTCTATCTATTTCATGATCTTTCAGAATGCTTATTTTACTTATAAATGCTCTGATCGCTAAATTAGATCTTCTGCGTCAACTTCTACATCAGGGGATTTAATAATATTAATTTAAAAAATATTCATGGATCATTATTTCTTGCGATTGTTTGAATAATCGATAATCGTCTATTGCCTTCATCTCGTTATTACTCGATGATAATAATTTCACTGATTTCTATGTGAACGAACCAAACATTAATGAGATGCGATAGTTCATCTCAAAAGCTACAAAACCATGCCAGTGGAGTGCCAAAAAAATGAGACTCTTTCCCTTTTACAAATCGTTTGCACGATAAAAACCTGGGGCCGTTGTTTTTTTAAGGGCCGTAGCAAGGAAGGGGACGGGCCTGGGATTGATCTCCCGACCATCTTCTCAGTAAGCAGAACGGGTAACCACTGAGCTACCCAGTCGTGTTAGAAACCTGAGGCCGTATTTTGGATCTCGAAATGAAGACATTTTTCTTACAAGCGTTTGTACAAAAAGTCGTTCGTTTCGAGATACAAAATACGGCCTGATATTATCACATTTGATTGTATGAGCGCGATGACACGAGGGCCAAGCAATGAACTTTATTTCCAATGCAGACAAAAAATACTTGCATTGATTACACATCTAAGTACTTCAATCATACTTTACTTATTTTTAATTCCAATAATTACAGCCGAAAGTTTGTAATTAATGTATCTTTGTGACATCTCCATAACCATTCATTACAGTTTCAGTATTTATAAGTACGTTCAGTACAGCAATTGGATTTTTATTATTCAACTTATTACAACTTTAGTGTGCATTAATTACGGAATTGTTCGGGAAGCTTCTTTCAATGGTAAATGTTCTGTTGCGATTCATTAAGATTTGTTAAAAGTTTCAACAGGACGAAGCGGCACGAAAGAAATTAATTTTGGACACCTTAAATTAATCTTTGGTCAGGTTAAAAAAAGCTGCGATATCGTTGAATTTGGCCGTGTGCAGCGTCCTCAAATGTTTTCGTGGCAAACTATAGTTCGAAAGGATCGCAGTAAGCTTCGCAGTGGAACTTACGAACCGCAACTGCATTGGAAAGTATTGAGAACAACTAGAGCAAGCCCCGGACTCTCGGATGGTGACATTGCCTTAAAATCAACAATCAATAGGAAACTAGCGATTTAAAATTAATTAACTAGTGGCAACCCCATTAGTCCCAAATACACCTTGCATCCTGCACCTTGCAATACATTTTTTTCATTGCTTTTCGGTAGTAGAATCTTTGTTTTTGTTTGATTTTCTGTTATTTTGACATAATATTTGAGGCGTTGTTCGTTGTAAGTTATGTTTTTAGGGGTGATTCATTAAGCTTTGGACCAACGTGTTGATATTTCCTGAGCCAAAATCTATGTCCATTTTTTTATTGACTATCCAGCCCCTGATAAAATATAATTCCAACCAAAGCACCGTCCGGATTATCCGGCTACGTAAAGGCTTTCGTTCTTATCTTGCTAGAAGCAGACAAACCGGACACTGAAATAGAACCAAAACACACCCTCGAAAGTTATATAAGGAGATTCTCGCGAGGCACACAGGGTGCAAAATTATGGATAACGAAACGTATGTAGATATTAACTTTAAGCAGCTCCCCGCGCCCAAGTTTAATGTAGCCACGGTTCGATGAGATGTTCCCAAAACATATAAATTCGTTCTTGCTAAATAAATTCGCTGGAATTTTTTGATTTGGCAAATGACGTGGAGCTGCAAGACTTACAAATGGTCTATGAACTCGAAACTCTTCATGGAAAAGCGCCTGAAAAAAGGCATTATACGCATTCATCATAGACTCTAGCTGCCACAACAGTCGAGAGACGGTCCCGTGATATTGTGGCAACATGTGATGAATTTCATCGAAAAAGACCTCAACCCACGAAATTGCCCCCAATTTTGGCCTATCGAGAAATATCGGGCAATTGTCATGCGGAAGCTGTAAAAGACTGGAAAAGTGAATCAAGATTTTGCAGAGTTGAAGAGATGGTTCTATAAATAGTCATTCAAGTTTGACGAAAAGAGGTGAAGAAAAATGATGCGGACTTTTTTGAAGAAAAGTTCATAATTTTATCAAAACTAATCCGACATTGACTATGTTTTCCGACTATTGACATTTTTTTCCAGAAAATGCAATAAAAACCCTTTGTTTTGACTACTCAAATGTTTCAAATCCATCCATCATTGGATATTTTATCCGACTATTGACATACTTTTCCGGAAAGTGCAATGAAAACACTTTATTTTGACTACTCAAATGTTTCATGTGTTCAAAAAAATACCAAAATAGAGCTGATATCTTGCGTTCCGATATTATGTGAATCGAGATTTACATTCAGTATTTTGAATCATAAAAGAGAGTTTGAGCTGTTTAGTGGAATACATGTAACTAGAAATGAGAAGAAATTTAGTATTTTGCGTTTAATTCCAACTACCGTTGCTTATCTTGACAGATACGCGTATTTCGTCTACAATGTGCAGACTTCTTCAGTGTCTCGTACTAACAAATCGGCTGCCCCGAAATACGCGTGTCTGTCAAGATAAGCAAAGGTAGTTGGAATTGAATGGAAAATACTAATTTTTCTTCTCATTTCTAGTTATTCAGTATTTTGCTTGTCCTTTCAACCCAACATGTTAAGTCCAGCTTAACATATCAAATCGAGGTTAGGCACACAGTAATCACAATTTACGCTATTATGACTATTAAGTATACTTTTTCGAGGGAATGGCCGAAAGGGCGGCGCCAAAAAGGAGTACATTAGTTCCAGACAAAATCGTCAAAAGGTCGAAAGTAACAATTGTAAACAATGACTTAAAAGGAAATTTCCTGGAAAGCCAGGTTGCTAACATCTATATCCACTACGGACGGGAATGTAATAACTCCCTGTATCTGTTTCTGGTGCTAGTTTGTTTGTGGGTGCAAGCAGATAAGAAGTCATTGTTTACAAATGTTACTTTCGACCTTTTGACTATTGTGTCTAGAATTTTACTCTCTTTTGCGTAAACTGAATGTACGTCAAAACTTGCATACTGTTTACTCCTACCAAGAAAGAGCATACTTTTTACTCCATTTGAAAAGTAAAAAATTCAACTTTTTACTTCTTTTGAAAAGTAAATGCATTCTTTTTCGAGTAGTTTTTACTCGCTTTGAATACATAAAAGATTTGTACTTTTTACGCATTTCGTAAAATCAATATTGCTTGAGTATTGCTGAAAAAGAAGCCTAAAATAATTTTGGAACGTAGACACGGTGCTTACCAAATAAACACTTGTTAGAAAATGGCGTCAGCATCAAGTCACGGGCAGAGTTAATTTTCTTTTCTCAGCGGTGCGGTTTGATTAAAGTACTTAGATACATGTTTAAAGTATCGCAAATCATACCGGTGCTTAACTTCATACTCATTAATCAAGTAACTTCTCACGAGTTACCATGGCCTAGTGAGATCAACCACGGATTCAGTAACAACTATTCCCAAAAATACACGATTGAATCCCATGTCAGAAACATTCAAAATTGTTGCGCTTTTTTTTTTAATTACATTTCGAGTCAATAAAGTAGATCTGTCAGTCATTCATGCAACCACCAGAAAGATGTTTGTGACAAAATGTTCGTAGCTCTTTGCATTGTTTTCGTACAATGCACGAATGATGTTTCTGTGTGAACAAATGCTTCGTACTTTTGACAGTTGCGCGGGTGCCATAAATTACGAAGATATCTTTATAAAAACAACAAATCAGTTTCGTTACAGAAAACAACGAATAGATTCGTTAGTTCTACCACAGAGAACAGACGTACATCTTCGGTCTGGGACTTGTGCAAAATTTTAAACCCACTTTTCAAATGTATGTTGTTATGCTCCTGGTAGACGGTGCTGCAGTTGTGCGATAACTGTCATGTGAATGTTTATCAATGAATAGCCTAGCACATAACCTGAAAAGTTTTGTTTGTTTTTCTCTGCACTTGCTTCTTATACCTGTAGCCCATAATAACGTTTACATACGTTTTTCAAGAATAGGTATATAGACATCGATGTGTGTTCTCTGTGGTTCTACCAACAATCAATATGCAACTAGCGATTTAAAATTGGTTCACTGTTGTAGTTGAAGTAAACCTTGAAGTCAGCACCTTACTATACATATTTGCGCCTTTGTTTTGATTTTCTGTGTTATTTTGACAGAATATTTGAGAGTGTGTTCGTGTGAGTGCATTATTAGGGGCGAATTATTGAGCTTGGGACCGAGCTTGGGACCGATGTGCTAGTACTGACTGAGCCAAGAAAGAAATCGTAGTTGTATGAGACCTACTCGTCTTAGAGTTAGTCTATGGTTCTACCTTCGATTTCGTAGTATAAACTTAAATTAATTTTCAGTGTATCTACTGCTAATTCAGAAGTGTAGAATTATAATACTTCCTATTTTAGTTCAACTATTTAAAGCAATGTTTTGCTTAAATACATTCCTAATACTTGGCGACAAGTTTGAGTAGTATTTATACGAAAGGCTAATGAAAAAGAAACGTCGTCTCTCAAATTATTTAGACCAATTAGTCAGTCATCAATTCTCTTCAAATAAATTGATAAAAACGATAAATCTGGAATACTTTAGAAAACACCTTTGAACAAATCGTAATTTGCTTATCAAACAGGTAAATCAATAATAACTGCTTTGTCCACACTAGTAACACAAATTGAGAAATTACAAGATGCCAAGAAAGTGCTAATGGCAGCTTCTATTGATATTGGAGGAGCGTTCGATAATGCATCCTACAGATTTAAGGAAAATTCCATGGAAAAACGAGGGTTTTACGAAGATATTATTGGATGGATGGAGCAATGATGTTATCAAAAAGAGAAATGACATGAGCTCTTGGAGATTCAAAGATTATGGAAAAGGGCGTCTTCACGATGGTCTACTGTCTGTTTTTCAATGGTCCCTAATGTTTGATAATCTTATTAATGAAGCTAGAATCCTTACGATATGAAGTAATTGGATTTGCGGATGATATAGTCATAATCGTTCGGGTTAAATTTGATAAAACCGTTTCGGAAAGAATGCAAATAGCTTTTAATATTACGATTTCATGTTGTAAGTCTGAAGGATCGAAAATCAATCCTACGAAGACTGCAATCGTACCTATGACAAGAAGCCGCAAAACCTCCTTAAACAGTATTTACTCAGTAGAAACACGTTTAAACTTTTCAGTAGAAATGAAGTTTCTTGGAGTTATTTGGGATAAAAAACTAAGTTGGAGTTCACATCTAGAGCAAGTAGTCAATAAAGCTACGAATGCTTTTTGGACAAGCAAAAGAACCTTTGGTAGAAAATTAGGTTTAAAGCCAAACATGTTCCGGTTATACTTAAATCTAGAATTACAAGGCCTAAAACATGAAAAAAGCTCAAATAAAGCTTGAACAAATACAAAGGCTGTCTACTACCGCAATAGCCGGAGCTGTGCGGAGATCCACTAAAACCGACCTGGTATTTGTACAGGCTCACTATTAAAGGGTGTTTCGATCAAAATTTGGCCGACTTTAAATTGGCGCATTTCCTTTCATCGTGCATTAAAAAAATGTGCACACCCTTCATCATGCCTCTATTTTGATTTTGAGATTAGCGCTTCAGTTATCCAAATGTCGTCGAAGGAAGAGAAGCAACGCATCAAAATTTTGCACGTGCATGGCGAAAATCCAAACTACTCTCACGCCAAATTGGCGAAATTGTTGTATGTGGCTAAATCAACTGTTAGCAACATATTAAAAGTGTTCAGTGAACACGGAACACGGAAAACGAAAGCTGGAGGCCACAGCGACGACAAAAAGAGTTTCCAGCTGTTTCGAGCGAAGCCCCAACCTCTTTGTCCGAAATGTCGCAAAGAAGCTGGGAGTGGCGCCTTCAACCGTGGATGGAGCTAAAAAACGAGCTGGATTGTCGACTTACAAGAAAGTAGTGACTCCAAATCGTGACGATAAACATTACTGCCAAAGCAGGATCGCGAAAGTTGTACACGACGATGCTGACGAAGTTTGATTGCGTAGTACAAGACGATGAAACTTACGTCAAGGCAGACTTTAAACAGCTTCCACAGGACAGGAATTTTATACGGCAACCGGACGGGGAAAGTTGGCCGATATTTTCAAGCTCATAAAACTGTCAAAGGTCGCGAAGAAATATCTGGTGTGGCAGGCCATCTGTACCTGTTGTATGAGGAGCAAAGTTTACATTGCGACCGGAACCGTCAACCAGGAAAATTATCTGAGCGAGTGCCTACAAAAACGTCTTCTGTCTTTCCTGAAGCGACGTAATTGTTCCGTTCTGTTTTGGCCGGATTTGGCATCTTGACATTATGGAAAAAAGACCATGGAGTGGCATGCTGCCAACAACGTTCAAGTGGTGCCCAAGGACAAGAACCCTTCCAACACGCCAGAGCTCCGCCCAATCGAACAATATTGGGCCATCGTCAAGCGGAACCTTAAGAAGGCTAAAAAAGCTGTTGTGAGCGAGAAACAGTTAAAGGCAAACTGGCGTTCTGCGGCGAATAAAGTGGATAAGGAGACTGTACAAAATCTTGAAAAGGAAGCTTAGCTGAACATTTCTCTTGTATTCTGTATTAACTGAACTTGAAAAAGAAAAAGAATTTGACCTTTTAATAAACATTGGTCGACTCACACACATTACTGTTTGACCAAAGCTTGATCGGAACACCCTTTATTTTATACGGATAGATCAAAACAAAATGAAGAAGTGAATAACAGGTCCTGCTCAGTGAATCAAAATTCGTGAATGCATGAATGATAAAGACATTGTCCTAACTTTTCAATGTTAGGACAAAAAATAATGTATCTTTATCATTGTTGCATACTCAACACAATAATGACAAATTGCATGGCAGTTGAATCAAGATATTAATGTTTCACAACATCCGATTGTTATTTTGGAAAGAGACAAGGCGGTGTTTGTATATTGCTTTGTATGCAACATAAATAAATTCAATAATGTCACATGTTGCATCTACCGAAAAGAGACACTGTTTAATTTTATCCCTCTTTCTCTCTAAAAAAATTTTGTCGAGTGATAGGGGATAGTTGGTAAAGATGGAAGATCGATTCCTACTGGTTTAATGAAAAACATACGATTTGCAATAAATTTCAGTTTGTTCTGTTCACATGAACGAAAGTTTACCATACATGTTGTTTTCATATCGTAAGATAATTAATTTATTCCTAAAAATTTGATTTGCAACAGCTAGTGTTCATCTTTTCAACCATTGTCCGTTTCTAGCGACATTCCCTATTTATTGCATACGTTTCATCAAAGCTTTTGCAATCCCGACTAGGCTGCTCTTCCAATATTCGAGCGATCAGTAATTTCCGTTCCTTGTGGCATTTCCTCAGTGCATTTTGTTGCGTTGTGTTGTTAAAAAATAAAAAATGGATTCTACATTTGTTAAAGAGGACAAAGAAAATGTGTCCCAAAAAGTTCAGAAACATATTTCGTACCGAGAACGGGGATCTTAGTTTCTGTTGACAAATTGTTTGCCTCACATCAAGAACTCTCACCCGGAGAGGTACAATGTGTTTCCGGTGGGTATGGGTTACTTTTGAAGATATTATCTAAAATATTTCCAAGCTATCGTGAGACGCGTCAAATCACATAAGGATTCGATTACAAGATGAATGCTTGCCATACAGAGTGCTCAGGAGAACGCTAGCCACATCCAGGCATGCTGCGAGTACCTATGGAGATGTGACCAGTTTTTGATCTGAACCAAAACATTCCATGCGACATCTCTAATTACATTTAAATTCGATAATTGCCCAAAACTTTATTGGCATGTTCTAGGTACATCCGGGGAAAAGCCTTCTTTTTTTTACGTGGACCAGAACATACCATGCTACACCCCAAATCACATACGAAATCCAAAATAAGAGCAATAGTGGTAGAATCAAGTGTCAAGAACAACATTGGCCACATCTGGGCACGATCTGGGTCAGTGATGGTTAATGTACTGTATTTTGGTGTTTCTCTTCAGCTCAAAACCAAGAATCTTCAATTTTATCTGTAGATAATTCAACAACACCAAGTTGCGATATGCATTCAACCACGTTTATTGAATCTTCTGAAAGTCAAAAGATATTATGTAATAATCTGGCATAATATTGGTCATTCTAAGTTTCCCTTGCAGCTAAGAAAGATACAGTTACAATTGGTTCAGCCAAATCGGAACCAAGAGCCTATCGAGAATCATCAGTTTTGTTCGACATATTCAATCATAACTTTTCAACTTCAAGGTGCATTCTTGAAGTTTCTAACCAACATCCAATTTGAGAGATTCATATCCATAATGTGCCAAACAAATATTCTGTAAGGATTGACTATCTAATAATGTCGGTTGACCTAAAAGAAGATCTACTGAACATGGTTGAATACATATCGTATATTTGTATAGCCTAAAAAGCTACAGTTAATATTTCAGCTCCTAATTTTTTGAGCTCCAGAACTGTATGGCTGATAAAGAACATCCCAGTTTATATCAAAATGTCTGTTGACCATCCAAAAGATTTAGTTAACAAGGTTGAATGCATATCGTATTGTATAGCCGAAAAAACTATAGTTACAACTGTAGCTTCTAAGTTCTGTACTCCAGGACAGTTTGGACAATCTAGAACATCCCAGAATATCTTATTATATCTGTTGATCTTCCATAAGACTAAATAAACATGGTAGAATAGATATCGTAACTTTGTGTAATCGGAAAAACTATAGTTACAACTGTAGATCCTCTGTACTGAACTTCTTTATGTTCAGCATGTTCTGGGTTGAAAATCAGGCGTTAAACGCACACATTTTTTATTTTGCCCTGATAAAATAGTCAATTTGCAACAAGTTTGCAGAAGATAGTGTTCGCTTTTGTTCTGTGTGTGATTTCATACAGGCATTTTTCTTCAGGTGAAAGTCTATCCACAACAAATTTTATAATTATTCAGATCAGTAATTTGTTCGACAGCAACAACTGATTGTCGCTATTTTTCATGTTGCTGATAAGGCATTGTTGCTATCGGTAGTGTGTTGCAATAATGACAAAACGTTATTTTGTCGCTGTTACAGGAAAATATGATCATTGCAACATGTGTGCGAATCACAACATTTTCTTACAGCAACTTGTCTCTTTCCCATCATCGATGCAACATTTTGTTGTTTTCTTCGTGTTTTGTTGCAATAAATTCAAGCTACAACATATCATTGTTGCATAGTGAGAGAATAACGGGTGTATCACTCGTCAAGGTTATCTTATGTTTTTAGGTACACAAAGAGAATATTTGACACACTGGCCTGCTATATCTTTATCTGTGCGAATAGGTAAATGGCCTACAGTATTCAAAGCAGAAATGTATGCCATTCTGGAATGCACATCTTTATGCTTGGAAAGGAAATATAAAGATGCCAAAATATGTATTTTTTTCGGATAGTGGAGCAGCATTAAATGCTTTAAAATCAATGACTTGCACCTCAAAACTAGTGCTATCAACTGTACTAGAGCAATTGCACTGTCACAACAAGGTAAGTCGTTTTATTGGGTTCCCAGTCATTGTCGAATTGAAGGAAATGAACATGCTGATCGACTTGCAAAGATTGGGTCCTTTGAAGAATTTATAGGTCCGGAACCATTCTTCGACCTTTGAATCTCTGATCTTAAAAGTGAGTTAAAATTATGGGAAATTTCAAAAGTATAATCCACAGCTCGGCAATTGAACGTTTGTAAAGCCACTTTTTATTTACACAAAAGTTTTTAAATCTCTCTAAAGGAATTATGTTCTGACACAGTATTATTCTCAAGAGATAGTCCCAGTAAGTACTACTTAAAACTTATCGATGATCAATGAATTCAGATGTACTGTTTGCAATCTAGAGAGCGAATACTGGTACATTTATTGTATAGCTGTGCTGTACTATTTTATCAAAGTGATTCACTTCATACGAAGTATCATTCCAAGTTGCGCGCATGCCAGTTATTGATAATGACTACTTACATAGTAGTTTATTATCATATGACCAGGCAAAAGCAAAGATTATACATCGCAAAATCAAATCTGTCGCAGTGATCAATTTCCCAACTTAAGAAAAAAATAGATCAAAATATCACACTGCTCGTTAGTCAGGGCGAATCACATCTTTAAAAGCTTTTTTTAGTAATAGTAATAGTAATTTAATTTCTTCCGTTCTAAATTTAAACTAACTGGAATTTCACGACAATTTCAACGTTGACCTATTTTCTATTCTACTGTTTATCATGAATTCGACGGCTAGCAATCAACAATGCCTGAATGGGTTAGAGACAGTGCTCTGCCTGATTCAGTAATAGATCTTATCAGATTGTTATCAAAACGAACAAAAATAAAGCAGCCCACATTCAATCAATTAGAACCGGCGGTGTGCACTCCACGCCATTTGATAAAGTTGAGTGCAAAACTTTCTAAATTTTATAGCATTAAGTTCCGTTTGACTGCACTGTGGACCAATATCATTCTACTGGGTTATTAATCCATGATTGAATTAACAATGATTCACTAGATAGGAGTGTTGTTTTTTATTGAGAAGAGGAATGCGAAGAATGATTCACACACTTGTCTATCGTTGTGTGGATGAAAACTCGTGACCTTGAAGATAATATCTACCCGTTGGTTGTGCTGCATTGCAACCTGATGCTAATTCGTCTACATATTTATACGATATACGATGCTACTACAAATTAGCTAAACCACGTCATGTATTACTGTCGGCGTGTAGTGTACTATTGTAGTCGCTCTGTTGTGTGTTACTATAACTCTGTCTAGGGGGTACGGTCTACTACACTGTGCTGTTGTGTTGGAGTGTTCGTCTAGAGTTTGGTATTGGGGTTGAACTCAGTTTTGAATTTACTTACTTGGAATGGATAGTACTGCGATGAACTCATGGTTGTTTTTGGTTTGTGTTGTTGTTTATTCCTGCCAAAACATAAATGTTTGTAATTAGATTTTGGTATAAACTCATCGAATAAGATGTTTATATAACATTCATCTGAAAATGTTTCAACAAATGCCACTAACGATATTGCGCTGCTAATATCAATTGCTTCGTGTGTTTGTTCTTGAAAATAACTGATTTGTTCTGCTTTCGAACAAGGTAATGAACCAATTTGCTCATCCTGTAGGATTTAATTGTTCAAATTTCATTTATTTAGCGGATTGAGATTAGGAATTTTAAATATGAATAATCTCAGCTGTCAGGGCATCTTCAACGGTGGTCCAAATCGCTGCATCGGTGTTGTAAATTTTGTTTTATACCGTTATCTATTTTACATCATTTTAAAACTGGTATATGTTTTGATCTATTCTCTCCGCAATTTGGAAAAAGAAAAATACCGATTCAAAACACTACACCCTACATGATAATACCAATTAATGATTAAAACTGCAGCTTTTACATGACAAAAAATCAAGTTTATAATCTACCGTGTTGTTTACTGACGCAAACCCTCGCTAAAACCAACAATACTTTGAATGCTGACCGATGGACCGTCTGTTATATTTTAGTTGTTGCAGATATTGTTTCGGTGTTTTTCGTTCCGAAGAAGCAATGCGGCTTGCTGAGGTATAATTATGAGCCAAAACGCAGCCGTATTTGTTGCGGGTGATACTGGCGCCGAACAGAAAGTGGTTACCTCTATTACCTCAAGTTGCTTCCGGTGCTAGCAAATTACTTTTTCGTTTCATTCTTGAATAACGGATGGTTCTCAAAGTTTTTTACAGCCACTGCATTTTCCGGGAAACGCTGACTAATTCGAAACAGAGGTTCGAAGGCTCCCGGAAACAGAGGTTCGAAGGCTCCCGGAAGTGTGACTAGTGTGGATTTTACGACTAATTTGGTGACAAATTCCAATTCCGAATAGTATTTCGATTGCTAGGAAACGAAAAGTAAAGAAGTCTTTAAAGTGAACATTCGGTTTATTGATGGATTGGTCATAACTAGCACTAGCACATAGCTCATACAGATACATTTACAATAACAGAACATTTTAGAAAATCCTGTTTAATAGAAACTTTTGGCAAGTTTACTGGAATCGGCTCCGTAAAGTGTTAAGCCTAAGCCTAACAAATAAACGAACTGATAAAAAAAAAAGTTTACTGGAGATCAGGTTGGCAGGCTTATCTTCTGCGGAGCGGATACATTTTACTATAGCAGTTTTCATACGCTTTCTGGTGAAATCCAATGGCATCTTTAAAATAGATTTAATTCGTATTTCACCGAGGGAAAGTTCCAAAACTCTTTATTCCAGGAATCGTTTTTAAATATTATTTTATTAAATTGCATATTTAACAGCTTTTAAACAAACTCGACAGTTACATGAATTGGTCAGAACTTATATAAGCTTCTGAAAACTAAACGAACTCTTTGAAAATTATTTTCTGTGTTACTATGAACTTCGGAGTATCTATGAAAATTGGGTGGAAATGTAATGAACTTGACAAAAGTATGTTAAGCTTCTCGGAAGTTGAATAAACTTATTGGAGGTTTGAAGATAATCATGAAATTTTCTCACTCTCTTTTGAGAAGAGAAGTGGTGGAACTTCAGAGAAGTCCATTGAATTGCCGAAAAATTCTCATCGTTTCTGGAAACTTGGTTGAATTTCTAAAAAGTTTGCTGATCATCCATGGATTAGAAACAACTCTCTAGAAATAGCCGCAACTTTGAGAAGAAGTATGTACATCTTTCATGATAAAAAGTAGAATATCACAAATATATCAATAATTAACGAGAAATTGTAAAAAGTCTGGGAAGTTGGTCGATTTGCTAAATTATTAATAAGTTGGTAGAATTTCTGTAAAATAAATAGCATTTCCGAGATGTTATTAAACCTTCAGGTAAACAAAAGAGCAAGTAGAGATTATTAGGTCAAATTAATCCATGGCCACAAGTTTGCGATAAATCTGCGATATCTGAAGAAAAAATTCTGATCTCTGATGTTGAATAATTGAAAGGATGACAGCTGTTGGCGGGTTTAACAACAAAAAATACAACACCCGCGCGGGGAACGTGAAGTTGGTCTATTTTAGCTGGTTCTATTCAAGTTTTGCTGATGCAAATCAAGTATAAAGTTGTTCCAAAAATAGACCACCGCTGAAGATGCCCTTAGAACTTTGATTTATGATATGAGACTCATCGAATGCACCGATAGCCTCATCGATAAATGCGCAACTACAAAGCAAAACTGTGCTAAAGTTAGCTGGGTTCGATCCTTGGCCTGATCTTAGAATTTATGGTAGAAAACAAACTTTCTCGAGTCCCTGGGAATATGCATGATTGTACTGAAGCAAACATTGAACTGGTATCAAACTGGCACTATACTGGCATATCTAAATTGAAACTGTGCAAGCGCTGCTAGACCCGAGCAAAGGTTTATACCCAATTGATAACAATTTCTAATGTCAGATTATCAGTGTTTGATCGTTAAATTTGTTATCTTCTTCTTTTACCATTCAAGCTTATTGCTTTCACAATAAGCTTATTGCTTGCTCACAACTTAGTGTTCTAAATGCACTTCCACAGTTATTAATTGAGAGCTTTCGATGCCAGTTACAATTTTTGCATTAATATGATTGTGTGGCAAGTACAATCATACGCTATGCCCAGGGAGTCGAAAAGTTTTCCTTAACGAAAAATTCCTAGACCAGACCGGGAATCGAACCCAGCCACCTCCAGCATTGTGTTGCTTTGTAGCTGCGGCTTTACTGACTGAGCTAAGGGAGGACCCAATTTGTTATCATTTAGGCTGAATAAAAAGCCAAAATAACAAAAGAGATAACAAATCAATGTTCGTTGGATATCACAACATTTACTCGTTTTATTAACATCGAGTTTATTTTGATAACAAATTTTGTGACATGAACAAATTTCTTGAGGTAATTTCAAATTGTGTTATCAACATGATATCAAATTCATACACTAATAAATAAAGTAGTGCTTCTGGTGAGAAGCTAAATTTCATATCCAACATATGCTGGTAGAATTCAGTCACGTTCGTCAAAAATCGTCTTTAAAACTTGATAACAGATGATGAAAACATCTGTCAGTGTTGATAACTAAATTTGTTATACGATAACAGGTGAGTTCAAAATGATAACTGAGATTTGATATTTAAAATCAGTTTGTTATTTCATTTTGCTAGGGGAACCAGTGCTGAGATATAGCAATATCATTGACAAGAACATGCGCGAAAAATAGTTTGACTAGTTACTTTCAAAATTGTTTCTCAAAACAATGTTAGTCATAATCTCATTCTCAGTCGTTTATTCCATCAGTGGTATAGGTTCACTCAACTTAGAATGTGTAATGTCGTGCATTCTGTGAAACATCCTTGTTATCGAAGATGTTTATTGTTTAGGTGATTGGCTCCAAGGATCTGTTTAGCTCAATTCCTTTGATATTTCAAAAAAAAAATAGTCCTGTATTATACGTTGAAATCCATTGTTCGTCACTGATATTTTGCACTGTGCATTGAAAGTACCATACTTTGTTCAAAAAAATAGTTTAACTACCAAAACTAGGTTTTCCCATCCAGCTTACAGAGAAACAAATTGAGCGTTTTCTCAACTTGCTGTTTTCCAGATGGGACAGATATGCTTTTAATGTTTAGCTCAAAGTCAATATTATTTCGTGTGGTTGAGGCTTAGCAGCTCCGTCTACAGGGTGCGGCAGAAAATAATGCGAAAATGTCCAAACTTGAGTATTGGGTTAATTCTTGTAGCTAGTAACTAATTTCTGTCGAAAGTGTATTTGTTTATGTTTACTTTCTAGTGCTGCATCCAAACATTCTATTTGTTTTATTACAAATTCGCCAACAGCCGCACGGACCGGTTCATTTCACCGCAGAAATGGAGAACGTTCCGGAAAAAGTGAAATTCAAATTTCAAACCAAACATCCAGCTGGTGTCATGATGTTTGGCTTGGTGGCGTCCAACGGTTTGGAAATGCCGCCTGTTTTCATTGATGCTGGAGTTAAAATCAATACCGAAGTGTATATCGGTATTTTAAAGGACCAAGTGCGTTCCTGGGTGAAGGCCAACTTCCCGAAGACCAAAACGTTGTCCTACAGCAGGATGGGGCGCCGTGTCACACGTCCAATCGAACCCAACAATGGTTGAACGATAACATGAAGTTTTGGCCGAAGGATTTGTGCCCCCCTAGCAGTCCAGATCTTAATCCGTTGGATTATTCGATTTGGGCATATGTTGAAGCACGAGCCTGTAAAACATCACACTCTAGTGTGAAACCCCTGAAATCAACCATAACACGCAAATGGCAGTCAATGTCGGAGGACTACGTCCGAAAGGCATGCTCTGGCTTCCGGCGTCGGCTCGAGGATGTTATTAATAAAAATCGAGGACACATTGAATAAATTTGTGTAAAAGGACTTAATAAAGATAAGTGCACTCGAAAATGTTGATATTATTGCTTGAATTAGTTGAAAACGGGATTTGAAAGAAATAGAACAAATTTTCGCATTATTTTCTGCCGCACCCTGAAAATAACTAGTTCGAAAGCCGGTAACAGCATTATTTCGATAAGCAGCAATTTTCAACGAAGAAGGGAGAATTTAGTGAAATAGTATTATCGACATATTATTAATTAAGATTCATATTCACAAACTTGGCCCTCAATAACAAGTATTGAAAGATGGTGAAAATAAAGTTTATCCAAAGTTATTTTCGAAACATCATCTTAATTTATTCACTGGACAAATAAACTGAAATCCCCAAACATTCCGTATGGAAATCAATCGAGCTTTGGTCTTAGATTTTCACTAGAACAATGTTCAAATCACAGTAGGTTATGAGCTTTCCCATTTCAACAGACGTTTGAGTAGCGACATTTTCCCTTCCATTATAGTTCAGAGAGCTGTTTTAGGGAACACAAATCTACCAAAAAACTTTCTATTGACCCTACAGCAGAGCGCTTTCATACTCAGGTTCAAATCAAAACACGCTCCAATCCAGCTGGTATGCAGCAATGATGTCACGTCACCAATACACAGTCATGAGACAAAAACCACGGCACGATCGTTTTGCCGCAAACAGAGCAGCTTCAATAAAAGACTAAATCACCGTTAAATTTAGCATCATGTGGTGTACACTTTCACCATTTAGTACTTTCTGTTGTCGGCAGCCGCATACTTATTCTGTTATGTTTTTTTTTGCACATTCTATTTTGTTGTTTCATAATCGACCTGTGGAATTGAAAATTCGGCAAGAATTGAAATCCAATTCGCTAGATATTTAGTGATCCAATTGGAAATTTAATCACGTTTACCCACGCTGAACTGTCCGGTGAAAGCGTGTGATAATAGGAATAGCTAAAATCGATTTTCGTGCTGCGGAAAATACTCACGCTATCGATTTACCTATGCAGATATAAACTTCAAATCTACGAGTCTGGCAGAGAAATTTCCAGAGACAACTAACTGGGCGTTGTCGTAAATGTGCTAACTGATGATCATCCGTACTACATTCCGTTCCCCCTGTTAGCACTTCGATCGTTCCAAAAGACGATCGTCCCACAGAGATACAACGCAAACCATGGTTAACGAAAACCAGTCACATTGAAAAGAAGTTCTCTTTTTTCAGACAACAGTATTTTTCGCACACCAACCAGCTAAAAGATATTCTAACACAGTACTTAAAAATCGAAATTCAGATGAACTGCAAGTGTGCAGTTGTTGAAACTTTCAAGATGTGAGTAATCTCTTCTGTGGGAGTTTTTTTTTTGCTGCTTCGCACTTACAATAATGTATCGCACACGCGACTGAATCGTTCCGACCGGTACGAGTGTTGAACTGAAACTGATGCAGTGGCCGGCTCCGACGACCGGTTTACTATGTTCACGATTACGTTTCCTTCCGATTTCGCGGCTTCACTGTGGGTCGAGACTGTCAAATCGAAAAATATATTCCCAAACAACTACGTCGGTCGTTTGCAAGCGCGAAAACAAAAATTAGACTTTTTGTTTCAAACCTCACTCTTAAAAATAATGAATATTACGAGTGATGTAATCCTTTTTGCACGTAAATACTTCAACACTCAAAGATAAATAGGACTCAATTGAGTGTTCTATTTGATGTGTGTTTTTGAACCAATGGTGGAATTCAGGTAACCCAAAAATTAGGTTAAACGTCGTAGATGTCGCTCGTAAAAAATGGGTTTCGAGTTGTCTAAGTTATTATCAATCTCAGTTTTAGATACGTACGATTTTAATCTCACTTTAGCTTCACGTGGATTCTTCAATAACAACATCAGTTTTTGGTGTTATAACAGCATCAGACTCAATGGCAGAGCCGACACAGGCGGTTTAGCGCGTCACGGCAAGTCATCAAGTTCAAATTCGTTCTCTTCCTAAGATGAAGGAACGAAATGAACCTTACAAGTTAAGATTGTGCTTATTTTTACCACTAGAATTGGTGATCTAGAAGAATCTATTTTTGATTTTACTTGATTACCTCATCTTCATTTTTTGCTCGGCGGATAAAAACCGAAAAAATGCTCGTATCCGGGGTCCACAAAGTGCCGCACGATGTCCGTTTTCGACGCGACGGGGTTCCGTTCTTTGAACGCGCACACTTATGAACAGAGTTGCTTCCACTGTTTTTGCCATCATGGTTAGAGTTCGACTGTTAGAGCTGTCAAATTTTGTCTGCTGACTCACGGGTTACTATAAATGATGCTGCATAGGGTAGTTTCGTCAGCGCGAGTGACAGGTGAACCAATGAAAAAATCGGCAATCTTTGTCCATCTTTTTTAATGCAAACGTTATATCATTCCATCGATAGAATCAGCGATGGATTCTACAATACTGCTTCTAACGATGGATGTCAGCACTCATAGGACCATCTAGGGCTTGTACCCCGTTCGCATGGGGTCACGAGTATTACGTGACCTAGAATATCTTGATATCATATGTCATGCATATTATTTTCAGTGAAAACTAGATGTTTGGATACTTGTATCAAGATACTCTATGTCACATAATATAGCTGGCAGTGCGAACGGGTGTTAAACTACCTTCGAATACGTCCGACATGCTCAAATTTTAGCAGTTTTAGGGCAACCATTTATAAGGGAATGTCCATTAATTACGTCACGCAAAAACATGACTTTTCATAACCCCCCCTTGTCACGTTTTTGTATGGACCTTCAAATTTTTTGTATGGATCGTCACGTTTTTCCAAACCCCCCCTCTTGTATTGCGTGACGTAATTAATGGACCTTCCTAAGTGATTTGAAGAAAGCGAAAGAATATGGTGCTACGAAGCGTAATCAGTTGGTTTGTGTATAAAATATAAATATTCAGTATAATTTACAATCATGTTAAATGGCTATATAACTATGTTTAGCCCACAGTACGAATGCTCAGTGCAATTCATCGGCACCGATGATGTTGTGAAGACAAAAACACAAGTCTGGCATACTTTTTTCCCGTGGGTACAGATGGTCTATTCAGTATTGTGATGCCGGTGTTGACGCATACGAAGAAAAGATACAAACCGTGTCTTCAATCTTGCTTACCTACATTAAATTTTATGTTTAACACACGTAGATTCAATTATCATAAGATGATTACACTTTCGTTAAGCATTATTAGAATCTAATTGTTTCAATAGCTTCGTTGAAAATATTTCAATATAAAACTTCAACCGACGTTCGAACATGAAACTGCTTCCGCGATCGAACGTTAGTTTTCAGTTTTATATTAACGTGTAATATAAAAAGGGTTTTGCTTAAAAATGGACTATAAATAACAGTGGTGAATGCTCACTTTGTCTTTGATAAAGTCAGCTTCTTGTCAATTTAACTGATAGCTCAATGTCAACGGCGATAGCCTAAGTCATTTTCATTTACTGGCAATTTGAGTCACCTGCTTGTCGTTTAGTAGTGGTGCCATTGCGCGATCTTGTTGATCTTAAATTCTCTGAAACTGACGGTGGTTCGTGCTTCATGCATTGATCATAGGTACAATACATTATTTATAAGAGTGACGTCACTTCACCACGCGCAGGGGTTGCAAATATTCACCGTGAATAGGTGAGGCCTGAGGCATGCTCTGGAATGATCAATACGAAACATTCAATGGCGGTATTGTTCACCGGTGGGCTTCGTCATGTTCATTGGATGATGCATACTATTTAAAATGGTCGAGAACGTTATTTGTTTGGAGCTTTTTTTCCAGATAGTAAAATAAATAGGATTATAATTGCAACTAAACATACACAGTGGGCCAAAGAGCTGTCAATAAAATACAAAACAATTCAATTCAATTGTCTGCTCAGGGAGTGGATGGTTATGAAGAAAATGGATATAGTTTTTCGCTCAGGAAGTACCAGCACATCGGTTGTGTAATGTTAGGTTGTCTCGATGTACACAATTAAATGATGCACTGCTTATCGATGTAATTTGGTAGATGTAAACGAGAAAACGTAAAGGGAACAATGTAAAACCTAGAGTGTAAATAAAATTTTCATATCTTATTTAATATAAAACTAAAGGTTTACAACAGAAAATAAAAACAAAAGTTCGATTTGGTTGTTAGATGAACAATTAACTAGAACTAGGCATGGAATTAAAAAAAACTTACCAGAATTCCTGCGGGAAGTAACAGGACACCGGTGGCGCTTCAACAACCCGGACAGCAGCTGCTTTCGAGTTTATGCCTGTAATTAAACAATATAAATGAATATACGATAATATTAGGTGATATAAACAATCAATATGCAACTAGCGATTTAGATTGGATCACTGTTGTAGAACCCCTTGGTCCGAAGTACACCTTGAAGCCAGCACCTTGATGTTGCGCATTTATTTTGGTTTTCTGTGTTATTTTGGCAGAATATTTGAGAGTGTGTTCGTGTGAGTTCATTATAAGGGGCGCATTATTGAGCTTGTGACCGATGTGCTAGTACTGACTGAGCCAAAAAAAAATTGTATTTGTATGGGACCTACTGGTCTTAGAATTAGTCTATGGTGATATAACTTTATTTTTTAAGATCTTGGGGCCTGTTCATTAACCACACGCAAAGAAATCAGTCTGGTTTGAATCAACAAAATCTTCTATCGGAATTCAAAACAAGGTTTCTATTTGTTTCAATTCATAAGAAAGTTCTAAATCAATTCAAAATTTTATTCAAATCAAACCAATAAAATCATTTGAAGTAAACCGCTGTGTGATATTAATTTAAATATTATTGGATTCATAACAATCACATTCATTTAAACTTAAGTGGTTAATTTATTGTTTTAACAACATAGTTTTTAGGGGGAAAATTCAAACTGTCAGCTTGCCGATTGTTATTGTTATTGTTAAAACGTGTCAAAGTGCTGACGATATGGCAATTTTCTGTCTCTGCCTCTGCTTTTCTAATGTTAACTTACATAATTTATTATAATTTTAAAAACAGATTATTAACGAGTTACTCTCTTTGCAGATAACTGTCAAACCAGTTGACTGGTATCAATATCTGTAACCAGTTAACGCAAAGTGGCCTTTCGAATCGCGATGACATGGGCTACATCTTGGTCTTAAGAAAACTGTTTTGAACAATAGAACACGACTTTCAGTTCTATGAAGCATGTAGTTTTATCACAGAGAACAGAAATCCAAGCTGAAGTGCCTTACGTGTGTAAATTTATGTAACTGTGATTTTAAATTTACAGCTTGTTTCCGTTAATTTAGGTGAATCGTATGTTGATGGCACCATCTGCGCACTTTGAGATTTGATAGTCTGTCAATTTTAGTTTGGTGATACCTAGACTAGGCGGTGCTTATTTTTCAACGGTTTGCTTTTAAAAATTTACATAGTAAATTGGGGAAAAAATGTTCGAGGATGTCTGTTCTCTGTGGTTTTATTTCAATTAAATGGTTATGTTCTATCTGTTTATCAATGTTTATTATTTCAGCAAATGCATTTAGTTGGTTTAAGCAAACATTTTGTTTTGAGCAATAAAACACGATTTCAATTCTATAAAGCGAGAAGGTTTATTTCAACTCAAAGGTTTTATTGAATTAGATCATTAGTTTTATTGGTCCATATGAAAGCCAAAATTTTGGTTGAATTGATTCCTATGTTGTATTGGTATAACTACATATTTATATGCGTTTTCATTTGATGATTCCAAAAAACTTTGGGACAGATGTATCGCACATCATCACTGTAAATTTTACTGAACATCCGCTTCGCTTACTGAGTTTTTCAGTAAATTTTTGACAATTGAGCGTTCATGACTAGTTTGACGATCGTTTGAAATTCAGTCAAACTTTTACACAGTTGAAAAAAAAAACTTGGTGTGTACAAATTACTGAATACTTGTTATTGTTTAAAAGATGATTGTAAGTCAAAGCTGTTTTACATATCTATTAGCAAAATCAAAATTTCATGGTTTTAAAATCTATGAAGAATATATCATGACAACCACAATTGACAACTCAGCTGTTGTAGGTTTGGTAATTTATATTACACATCTCGATAGAATAAATTAAGTGTGTAGGCTGCATTGCAAAACGCATTTCCTTTTGGGGTGACGATCATTCATACAACAAGCATTATTATTATTATTGCAACTAAATGAAGGAAAATTTAATGTAACTGGCACTTTTATGGGTTTTTTTTCGGAATGAGTTTTTTTTCTTGAATAAGCAGTGGTTCAAACTTCTATCAAAACATGCTTCTTACCCGAAAAATACACGTTTTGTATTTAAGTATCCTGGATAATTCTCATTTTTGGTAGACATTTGTGTTTCATTTGTATGAGAGCCCTCCCTTCCAGAGGGGGTGGTTTCTCAAACCACCATACAATGATTGCTTTCAAAACCCCCCACATGCCAAATTTGGTTCCATTTGCTTGATTAGTTCTCGATTATAATAAAAATTTGGGTTTCATTTGTTTGAACCCCCCGCCCTTTCAAAAAGGGGAGAGGTCTTGAACCACCATAACAAAATTCTTGCCTTCAAAACCCCCCACATGCCAAATTGGATTCGATTTGCTTGATTAGTTATGAAGCAATTTGTGTCTCATATGTGTCAGAGCCCCCATTCACGGGGGTGTCTCAAACAATCATAAGAACCTTCCCCAGCCCCAAAAACCCCTTCATATAAATTTTCACGTTGATCGGTTCAGAAATTTCCGAGTCTATAAAGGAAGGTCCATTAATTATGTCACGCAGTAAGGGGGAGGGGGGGTTTAGGAAAACGTGACGACCCATACAAAAAAATTTGAAGATCCATACAAAAAACATAACAAGGGGGGGGGGGGGTTATAAAAAGCTACTTTTTGCGTGACGTAATTAATGGACGTTCCCTAAGGGTCTGACAGGCAGACAGACAGACAGAAATTAATTTTTATGTATATAGAAATCCACCCTCCAAAAACCTCCACATGCCAAATTTGGTTCCATTTGCTTGATTTGTTCTCGAGTTATGCTGAAATTTGTATTTAATTTGAATAAGAGACCCCTCTTTCAGTGAGCGGAGGAGTTTCAAACCACAATAGAAACATTTCTTGCCTTCAAAAACCTCCACATGCCAAATTTGGTTCCATTAACTTAATAAGTTCTCGAGTTATTCAGAAATTTGTGTTTCATCTGTATATGAGCCCTCCTTTCAGAGAAGGGAGTGGCTCGAATCAACTTAGAAATATTTCTTGCCTTCGAAAACATCCACATGCCAAATTTGGTTCCATTAACCTGATAAAGGGTGATACGGTCAAAATTTGGTCAAGGGAAAACGCGTGTAAATCGGTGAAATCGTTTATTTAAAAAATCAAATTAAATTTCTTTTTCAAGTTCAATTAGTATAAAATTCAGGAAAAATATTCAGTTAGGCTTCCGCTTTTCCAAATCCGAATTGCCGGGCCTTACGCTTGACCCCTGCCATCAGATTTTGTACAGCCACCTTGTCCACCTTCTTCGCCGCAGAAAGCCAGTTTGCCTTGAACTGCTGCTAGTCCTTAGCAGTTTTTTGGTCTTCTTTAGGTTCCGCTTGACAATAGCCCAGTATTTCTCAATTGGGCGGAGCTCTGGCGTGTTGGGAGGGTTCTTGTCCTTGGGAACCACCTGCACGTTGTTGGCGGCGTACCACTCCATGGCCTTTTTACCGTAATGGCAAGATGCCAGATCCGGCCAAAACAGTACGGAACAACCGTGTTTCTTCAGGAAAGGCAGCAGACGTTTATTCAAACAGTCTTTCACGTAAATTTCTTGGTTGACAGTCCCGGAAGCTATGAAAATGCTGCTTTTCAAGCCACAGGTACAGATGGCTTGCCAAACCAGATATTTCTTTGCGAACTTTGACAGTTTCGTGTGCTTCCCCAAACACTTTAATTACATTTGTAACGGTTGATTTGGCAACTTTTAGCGATTTTGCCAACTTTGCGTGCGAGTAGCTCGGATTTTCGCGATGCGCGAGCAAAATTTTGATACGCTGCTCTTCTTGCTTGGACGGCATTTTGACAACTGAAGAGTGAATTCCAAAATCAAAATAGGAGCAACATTCTACACACACACACCTTCAAAATGAGGGGTGTTCAGGTTTTTTAAATGCAAAATTGAAAGAAATACGTCAAGTTGATATTGACCAAATTTTGACCGTATCGCCCTTTAAGTTCTCGAGTTATTCAGAAATTTGTTTTTCATTTGTATGGAAACCCCTCCCGCCCCCTTCCAGTCTCAAACTTCCATAGAAACATTTATCTCCTCCAAAAACCTCCACATGCCAAATTTGGTTCCATATGCTTGATTAGCTCTCGAGTTATGCACAAATTTGTGTTTCATTTGTATGAGAGCCCCCCTCTTACAGAGGGCGGAGGGGTCTCGATTTACCTTTCTTGCCTTCAAAAACCTCTACCTGCCAAATTTGGCTCCATTTACTTGATTAGCCCTCGAGTTATGTATTAGCTTTTGTTTCATTTGTATGGGAGCACCGCCCCCAACCTAACAGAGAGAGAGGAGGGGTCTTGAACTATCGTAGAAACATTTATTGCCTTTAAAATCCCCGCATGCCAAATTTGGTTCCATTTGCTTTATTAGATCTAGAGTTATGAAGATATTACAGTTTCATTTGTATGACAGCACTCCTTCTAGGAGAGGAGAGGGGTCTCAAACCACCATAAAATCATTTTTCTCCTCCAGAAAACTCCACATGCCAAATTTGGTTTCATTTGCTTGATTAGTTCTTGAGATATGCAGAAACTTCTGTTTAATTTGTACGAGAGCCTCCCTTTCTAGAGAGGGGAGGGGTCTCTGACTACCATAGAAACATTGCTTGCCTCCAAAAACATCCGCATGCTAAATTTGGGTTCCTTTGCTTGATCAGTTCTCAAGTTATGCAGAAATTCGTGCTTCGCTTGTATGGGAGCCCCCTTTCCAGAGAAGGGAGAGGTTTCAAACCATCATAAGAACCTTTCGGTGTCCAAGACGAATCCAACAAAGCAAAAATCTTGCCAAACGGTCCTTCCGCTCGCGAGTTAAATCGTGACAAAGGGAACCCCAACTCATTTTTATTTATATAGATAGATTACTGTCAACAGGTAAAATATGTACCCATTTGACCGGCATCATAAAACTAAAATCACGAAACTACAAAATTAAACACACTGAAAAAAACACGTCTATAACTACACTTATTTGTTTCTCAACACGGAAAAAAAATCCGTGTCTGGATCCGTGAACTGCAGTCATGAATTCGAGAACAAGCAAAAATACACCGTGAACTGAATCACGTAATCGGGAACTAGTTCACGTTTTTGGGTAAAAATCATGAAAACGTGAACTAGTTCACGGTCCATTTTCATTTTCGTGAACGCTTTTGTTTCTGTGTATGCACATTTAAATCAAATACAAAGTAACTACTATTAAAAAGACTCATGCTGCGCATTGACTCATGGATACCATTAGGCTAAGTGGCCTTGAACGCACGCACACTACAGCGACATTTAAAACAAAGGAGAGCAAGTAAGTAGGAAAATCTTTTGGAGGAAAACAAACCTTCATTCCTCTGCATGTGCTAGAAAGGGAAAGGTGACTAAACGTCAAAAAGCCTAATAGTTGACTCCTGACGCGGTGAATGTACGCGAAGATTTCGGCGGCGTATGTTGATGTCCAACTTGCTGAGCTGTGTAGAAGAATCAATATTCCCTTGCAGGAGATCGTCAATAAAACAGGCTTTTGCCACGTTACGTCGTCCATCAAGTACATAGATGAAGGTTGATGAGCTGGCACCGACTACTATAGCTGGGTAGATTGAATGGGTCGCTCCACCTGAGATGACGTTGGGCAAATCGAATGAATTTCCACTGGATTGCTTCAACATGCTGGATTTCATTCTGGTAATAGGGAAGCCAGACAACAGAACAATATTCCAGAATAGGGCGGACGAGAGCGCAGTACAGGGTGCGGCAGAAAATAATGCAAAAATAATGCAAACATGTTCGAACTTGAGTATTAGGATAATTCGTGTAGCTAGTGGCTAATTTCTGTCGAAATTGTATTTGCATGCATCTTCCAGAGCCAGAGTGAAACGCCACTTGATTACGGACCGGGTCAAGGAACTCCGAGTGATTCGTTCCAAGAGATTGCTTTCCTTGTTGAAGAAGGAAAAAATGATAATCCTGTTCTCCGACAAAAAAAGTTCCATTAATTATGTCACGCAGTAAGGGGGAAAGGGGGGGGGGGGAGTGTTGGGAAAACGTGACGATCCATACAAAAAAATTGAAGGTCCATACAAAAAACGTGACAAGGGGGGGGGTTGTTTAAAAAGTCATTTTTTGCCTAACGTAATTAATGGACGTTCCCTTTTCAGAATCGATGCTATGGCCAACAGCCGCACGGACCGGTTAATTTCACCGCAGAAAATGGAGAACGTTCCGGAAAAAATGAAATTCAAATTTCAAACCGAACATCCGGCTGGTGTCACGATTTTTGGCTTGGTGGCGTCCAACGGTTTGAAAATGCCGCCAGGTTTCATTGATGCTGGAGTTAAAATCAATACCAAAGTGTATACTGGTATTTTAAAGGACCAAGTGCTTCTCTGGGTGAAGGCCAACTTCTCCGAGAACCAATACGTTGTCCTACAGCAGCACACGTCCAATCGAACCCAACAATGGTTGAACGATAACATGAAGTTTTGGCCGAAGGATTTGTGGCCCTCTAGCAGTCTAGATCTTAATCCGTTGGATAATTCGATTTGGGCATATGTTGAAGCACGAGCCTGCAAAACATCACACCCTAGTGTGAGAACCCTGAAGTCCACCATAACACGCACATGGCAGTCAATGTCGGAGGACTTCGTCCGAATGGCATGCTCTTGCTTCCAGCGTCGGATCGAGGATGTTATTAATAAAAATCGAGAACACATTGAATAAATTTGTTTAAAAGGACTTTATAAAGATAACTGCACTCGAAAATGTTGATATTATTGCTTGAATTAGTTGAAAATGGGATTTGAAAGATATAAAACAAATTTTCGCATTATTTTCTGCCGCACCCTGTATAGCGATTTCAAGCAGTAAATATCCGGAACAGGAAGCCTAACTGCGATGATGCCTGAGACACGACGTATGCTACGTGGTCTTAGAAGGTCACTTTGGAGTCGATGAAAATTCCTAAGCCTTTAACCGTCGTTTCGGCTCAAATCCTGCCAAACCATAACCGAATTGGCATAGTTCACGTTCACGGCCAAATAAAATCACTGAGCACTTGGACACATTCAATGTCATCCGATTGATGCGACACCATTCAGCAAACGCCCCCAGCTGTTGTTGCAGAAAAACGACGTCTAGTGGATGCTTTATCGCATAGAACAGCCTCAAGTTATCGGCGTATGAGAGTTTTAGGCATTTGAGGATGAGATTGACATCGTTCATGTAATGTGGGAACAAAAACGGCCCAAGGTGGCTGCCTTGAGGCACGCTGGACAAAACTGAAAATGGTGACGAAACGTGGTAACCGATTCTAACGATCCGGCGAAATATAGTGCGCGTAGGTCTGCACTAGTCTCTGAAAAATTATCATCTCAAACAACTTGGATACTGCACTTAATGCTGTTATGCCCCGATAAATTGAGACCATTCTCTTGCAACCTTTCTTAAACACTGGGAAAGCATTTGACTGTTTGCAATAGTTTGGAAATATGCCAGTGGATAAAGAAAGATTGGACGCCTTTGCTAACGGAAGCGCAAGCAAATCCAAATACCGTTTCAGTACAAGCGATGGAATGCCGTCCGGACCACATCCCGTTGAGGAATTCAATCTCTTGCCAGCTGCAATAACCATGTCGTTAGTGATGGTACAATGCATTCTGGGGGCAGGAAGACGGGGCACATCACTGGTGGCGAGCGCGATGTTCTGCAGGTCGAGCAGCTCGTCGGAGAAAACTTGAATTTGGAACGGAAAATATCTGCAATACGGGCGATGCAATCAGCTTCAAGCAATCCATCCATCATCGTTGGGGACAAACAGGCTTCCTTACGATGATCATTGACGTGGCGCCAAAAGTTTTTAAGGCTGGACTTACGGCTTTTTTGTAGACGGTCTTGATAAGCGTTATAGAGATAATCGTTTGATTGCTTGTACTCAGCATTCGCTTCCACGTAACACGATTTTGTAGAATCCGTGCGATATTTGCTGTGTCGTCTCAGAGCTGCCTGCTTCACTCTTCTGAGGCGCTTGAGAGCCGAATTCGACCAAGCTGGTTTAGTTGATTCACGTTCCATTCTCACTGGAACAAACTGATCAATGCCATACAGCAGTACAACAGACATTGTCGATGCAGCGAGGTTGACGTCAGAAATATTGAGAATATCGTTTCAGTCAACAAGTCCGAAGAACTCGGTCATTCCGCTGATATCAGCCTTATTGAAATCGTAGAAAACACTTTCAGAGGAGTCACGGAAGCGACACATTGGGTTTACCGCAAGTTTCAAAACTAATGGTGGATGATGCCGACAGATTTTAGCTAGCGGTGCTGGTGCTTCAATAAATGTGCAATCCTTGAACAAATCGTCACTAACAAAGCACAGGTCAAGCATGCGCTTATTCTCGTTTTGAACGCCCGAGCGGTACTATACGGATCAAGCAGTTCTCGTGATGTCATGTCTATCGTTGATCGAGAAACGAATCCGAGAAAGGAAAGTAGTGCCCAAGAGAATTTTGCTGCCAAGAAATCGTGCCCAAGTTGAAATTGCCGCGAATTATCACCTTTTCCCCTTGGATTCAACTGCGAAACGACCCAGTTCAGCAAGTCAAGATGCTTTTCGATCAGAACTGCGTCATTTACTCGGTTGGAAGGAAGTAAATCACGCAAACGTAGAGCGAAGCATCGTCGGTAGCCAATGCAACCCATATTTGCTCCGCCGATGAGCGATTGGGAGGATTGACGGAACGCGATTTGAATTTAGAATGAACAGCTTGCAGAACACCGCCACCGCTACTCTTGTTGCTGTTAGAAGGTGACGAACTATGTAGAACGACGGTAGTGTTTGGCAGGACTGGGTCGAAGGGCTCAAGGAATTCATACGGTGCATCCTGGTGTCCGGAGTGGCTTGAATATGAATGGGATATCCATTAGCTACACGTGCAGTTATGACAACAATCAATATGCAACTAGCTATTTGAAATTGGTTCACTGTTGTAGAACCCCTTGGTCCGAAGTACACCTTGAAGCCAGCACCTGTTTATACATATTTGCGCCTTTGTTTTGATTTGCTGTGTTATTTTGACAGAATATTTGAGAGTGTGTTCGTGTGAGTTCATTATTAGGGGCGCATTATTGAGCTTGGGACCGATGTGCTAGTTGTAACAAGCAATGTAACAAGCACGCTTGTAGTTTGAATTAAAACAGCTATTTCAAAGACTCAAACTCGGAAAGCAGGCAATCCGCTTACTGATATTTATTTTTATCATTTTGTTCGAAAATTGTTCACCGTCTAAAGTCACTCGTTTCATGGATAGAAGTTGGCATACATTGCCATGAATGCATACCACATGTCTGTTCTTGCGTACAATCGAAGATATAGCCAATCCACCAAAGCGTGGAGACACACAAAATTGCGATGGCCACTCGAGGCACTGACCCT
The DNA here is from genome assembly GCA_034211315.2 of Aedes japonicus. Classification (NCBI taxonomy): domain Eukaryota; kingdom Metazoa; phylum Arthropoda; class Insecta; order Diptera; family Culicidae; genus Aedes; species Aedes japonicus. The sequence continues at coordinate 156,008 of JASCZW010000628.1, forward strand.
CATTCTGGTTACATTGACCCTTCCAGTTCGGGTTTGCCTAAAACTTACGGGGCGTTTAGTTCGGCCGTTCGAAAGAGAGGCCGTAATGCAAATTAATGTTTCGGGTAGAAATTATAACAATGCAGTGATCGCGAATTTGTACTTCGTCCTAATTCGCGATCTCAGAGCCAATGGTCACAAAACAGTGGGTATCTGAGGACATTCCTTAGCTTTGATCGTTCACTTCGATTCGAATTGTGGAAGAGGCAAGAGTGGTCAGTTATTTTTACGCGTCTTGGTGTGTTACAAGGTATTAAAACTACAGGGTAATTCCAATCCTGTGCTCTGACCAGAGAGTTCCTTTCCTTTAGTTATTGTGGTTGTAGCAAAAATAGTCATTAGGCGGAAAATCGTTGTTTGAGTGTTGTACGAAGATTCGAGTGAAAAATATCTTTGTGTAATAAGTCATGTCGTTAAACGTGCTTTGACAGGATTCGTGGCTGCGAAGGCAGTGCCGACACACCAACTCCAATCAGAGATCGCTCTTGACCCCACTCTGTGACTTCGAAGAATTCCCGGGGCACACGTGGCCGGAAGAGGGACGCGAGCGACAACAACGCTCCCTGGACAGGCAAGCCATCCATCACACCGCGTTATATAGCAACATTTGTTCGGAGAACGCTGAACGTAACTGCCACGTTCTCGCACAAGCCCACGTTTCCGGTGGAGGAACCCATTCAGCAACCCCGAGTTCGCACCAGCGATCGTTTCGGTATCAAAGTAGTGCATAGCAGCTTCGGTATCACCGTCTGATCCCCCACCCACCCACACGTAAACCCTAGGTAGTGAACCGTAAGTACCAAGAAAGCATGCTAATTGTGGTATATGTCCGTGCCCACGAGACAAACGGCACAAATTGCCAGAGAAGTCTCACCGAAGGAAAACAATGAATTGATCCGCTAAACGTCGAAGCACCAAAACCGTAACAAAAGAAGACCGGAGAAGAACGCGCTAGATAGAAAGGGGGAGGAGAGTAAGGAAAGGGAAAGGAAATAGTCAGGGAAAGATGTAAAGAGGACGTCTGAAATATACCATCCATGTTGTCGATAGTTAATAAAAAGCTTTATCGTTTGTGAGCTTTATAGCATGTCCTGAAAGTATCTGTAGTTTTCAGTTGTGTCATGGTATAGCAGTTAGAGTCTTGTGAGGGGGTTTCCTGTAGTCGCGTTCGTGTAGATATTTTGTGGTTTTTGTACTGGGTAAGTTAGCCCTGAATCGACCTGTGTCCACTCTCAAATCGGAAGCGGTTCGCTTCGTTTGGACAGTCTAGCTCGGCCTATGATGATAAACCCCCTCTCCCCTTCGTAACTGTTGGCTCTAACGAGGTGGCCTAATTTATAGTTGAGACGTTGTTGGTATTGTCGGCCTTCCGCCTCTACCGAGAAGTACAACGGTCAATTTAAACGCCGCCAGTCAGCTTCCTTCCCGAGTACGGGAAACTTGACCCCATTCCTCTGGTCTCAGGCCGGGCCAACCTGCAATCTGGTGGGTGGTTTTCTTTTAGGAGTGGCGCTTAAGCTACCCATTTACATTCGGGAAGCTCGACAGGCACGTGGGTTACATAGTACTGACTGAGGCAAGGAAAAAATCGTATTTGTATGGGACCTACTGAACTTAGAGTTAGTCTATGGTTATGACCCAAACACAATGATAACGGTAGTGGAACGGCAACGACAGCAAAAAGCCTGATCTAAGCAAGCCTGCTTGTCGGAAAAAAAAGCAGGCTTGCTCCAAGCCGATTCTAATTGGGATATATCGAAGTCATTTGCAAAAACTGCCAAACTTGCCGTTGCCATTCCGTTTCTGTCAACATTGTATTTGGGCCATCAGTCGCCCTACATTCGTAGGAAAATCATCCGGTTTCAAGAAAATCGTCATCAGCGTGCATCTGTCATATGCGAACATGTAATTTCGATAGTTCGATGAACCGACGGAGGTTTCGTTAAAAGGAGGATATTTGGCATCTCTTCTATAAGTTGAACACGCTAAGATAACATTACCTAAAATTAGGTTTTAATTTCACCTAAATTAGGTTTTGGTAGTAAAATCCAATGTATCGGTATTGAGGAATCTAACTTGAAAAATGAAGAAGACACCGAGCGGTGATAAATCTGACAGCTCTCATGTTAAAGTATAGGACGAAACTTTTAAAATGCTTCTAGAAAATTCAAATGAAATTCTTATTAAAAGCGGTTTGTTGTATGATGTAAGAAAAATTCAAAACTGCACAATAGGACCATTATTTTAATTTTATTTTTATTTTGCTGAAAATGTTAAGTTTCGGATTTTTTTTACATCATACAACAAACTGCTTTTAATTAGAATTTCATTTGAATTTTCTAGAAGCATTTCAAAAGTTTCGTCCCATACTTTAACATGGGAGCTGTCAGATTTATCACCACTCGGTGTCTTCTTCTTTTTTTCAAGTTGGATTCCTCAATAATTTATCAACGGATTGAGGTTGACTTTACATATATTTTGGGTAAAGTGGATTAACGTTTAATTAGCGAAAATATGTTTAAAATAAACATAACATAATTTTTATTTCAAACAACGCTGTAGATGAACATATCACAATTCCTAGACAAAATAGTCAAAAGGTCGAGAGTATCATTTGTAAACAATGACTTCTAGCGTATTTTTCTGGGATCTGCTTGCTCCTACAAACAAACTAGCTCCAGAAACAGAAACGGAGTTATTACCTTCCTCTCGGTAGTGGATATGGATGTTAACAACCGGGCATTTCCAGGAAATTTACGTTTTAAGTCAATGATTACAATTGTTACTTTCGACTTTTTGACGATTTTGTCTAGATTTTATGTTTGAATTTACCTGGAATTTGTTTGTTATGGCGGTATTTGTTTCTGCTTGTCCAGGATGAACGCGATGCAACAAATTGCACGTAAAGGAATAATAATCAATAATATTGCTGATTGCAGTTAAAAATGGACTCCGACAAAAACAGAAAAAGTGCACGTTTACGTCAAATCGTTTCCTGTCTTCAGTGAACTTATACCTTTCAGCATAAAGGATAAAGAGTCACCCACAATTGATACGTTGCGGATGCGTTTGCGTGAATTTGACAGTTTTCCCATAGGTTTTCTGTCAAATTTACGTCAACGCATCCGCAACGTATCAATTGTGGGTGACTCTTAAGTGCACAGAAGACAACAAAACGATTTGACGTAAACGTGTACTTTTATCACACTTTAAAATGTGCAAAAAGCACTTCTAGAGTCCAATCACAACTGCAACCAGCAATAACGAACAACCAAAATTGTATGAGATAATCGTGTTGCGTGCATCCGATTTCTTGCATACAAGTTCTAGCAGCCAACAGCCCCAACTGTCTACACATACGGCCAATAAAAACTAACCAACAATGCTGAAGAATTAATTGTTTCATTCTCGGTTTATGCTTATTGATAGTCAATATAAGAGCTGTGGTGTAATTCGCGCATTAGTTATAATTTTCACTTAAACTCAATCCGGCAAGCCCGGCTTTCTCGTGATTAACTTTTTTCTTCGAAATTACTCAGGATTCATCAAATTTGCTCATTCTATGATTTTCTTGTCCTTCCAAGATTTAGAGTGGTGGGAATGCCAAAAAATGTGTGCAAAAACGAAAACAACAAATTCACTCATATTTGATCATAAAACTCACGTTTGCTCCGAATGCATCAGCTTTCATCAACTTGTATAATTTATTACTCGATATAAAGTATTCTGGCAGCACTGGCTTGTATAAGACGGTGGTGACAATGGCGACGGTGGTAACATTGGCAACCAATAACAGCAATATGTTTACTGTTTGGTAAAATCATTTATTATCGTTTCGTAAGAAGCTCTTATATCAGGCATGATAGGTCGCAGTATTTGGAAGAGGAATTGGACCCCGAAGTAGATTTTTTAATATTGTTTCATTTTTTTTCTCGCAGGAAGACGAAAAACAGATGGAATCACTTCCAAAAAGAGAACAAGCCGGTTCTCAGTGAAAACTCTAGTTTTGCGATTGATCGATCCGGCTTGGTTTCTTTCTGGAAGTGTTCCGTTCGGCAGTCATTAAATTCCACATATTCCTATTGTACGGATTGATCGACCTTACCAAGTCGATATTGGCTTCGACTGCGAGAAGCATTGCTGATGCAGTGACGCATATTCGATTTGAGGGAACAGGATAGAGTCGTTTCGATGAAGAATGCGTCGGTATGCGGACACTGAGTCCAGAAGCGAAAGTTCTGTAGGATCATTGTAAGTTGCATACTTAGAGGGGGGTGGGGCTGATGATGGCGCGACAAATTCATTTTCATGCAGGTGAATTGAAGATGGGGGCTGGCGATGAGCTGTACTTGGGATGGGGGACCGACACAAGTTCCAATCAAGCTAAAAACAACACAATCTACACACATTATTATCAACGACATATTAATATGATGACTACCCGGATAAAAATAACCATACAATTACAATACAATAATATTAAATAACACTAAAATCTGTTTCCGACCATGAATCTTATTGTTCTTGAATCGGATAAATGAAAAATGCATATTGTCATTACAATAGATCTACAATTCAATCCATATGCCAGGATTTTCAACAATTGTGAAACAATACAATTAATAGTAATTGACTCAAATTTGTTCGGAAAATAATAATTTTTTCTATGATTAAGATACATAACAACCCCCCTTTTCTATTGTTGATGTCTCAGTTTACATTAATTCTACTGTGGTTACAATAACTCCTATTGTCATCCTATCGTTTTGAACAATACTTTTAATTGTACATACTATAGATTCTATTGTATGGTTACAATATATTCAATTGTAACTCTATGAGATTTTTTCATTCGGGTAGCGGGTGAGGATTACAACAACGTTGATATGGTAACCCTTCACGAAAGAACTTGTTTTGATTATGCAATTTCACTGTCAAAACCAAGCGTTACAAAAGGTAGGAATGTTGAATAGCACAATATGAATCCAGTGAATATGAGATGCTCATAATGGCTCAGAGTAACTCAGGATTGCTCAGTGTCTTGCCCCTAGCTTAAACTGGACAGTTGGAAAATAATCGATTAAGTCGCTACTCGAGCTGACTTACTTTTGACAGACGGAAACTCAATTTTGACAAACACCTACCCGAAAGTTCGAAATCGATTAATTGATTATTGTCCTTCTGTTAAGTTTCAGTAAAATTAAAATTAATTCGCGAATTATGCCTTGTTCAGACTACAGAGTTATAACCTGTTATAAGCCTATCTTGATGACGAATTTCTCGTTGAAATTAATTGACAACCGTTATAACCGTTATAACGTTACAACAACAGATAAAAAAACAGTAAAAATACCATTTTACTCGACTTTGCCTATTTTCAAAACTACCATGAAATTTCTGTCAAATTTACTACGTTTATGGTACAGCCATCAACATTTGTGGTGTTTTTGACAGACTTCATGTTGATATCAACTCCACATACTTGGTTTTTTTCCGCCGAGAATCCAACAGCCGATCATTTCGGCATATCAATTTACTGATGTTCAGTGACTAAATTACCGAGATTCGGCTAATAAATTTACAAAAACTTCGGTTAACAATAACATACAAAATTTAAGCGATACGCATGTAACAAACAAACATTAAACAGGGATATCAGGAAAAGAAACTACCGAGTTGCTCGGCTGTTGGATATTTTGCCGAGGTTAATTGAGTGTGAACCATGGTAGATCTAATCGTCAGGTGCAAGTTGTTGGTGTTTGCGCTTAATTTAACCTTCAAAATGGAAGTTTCTACTGGGATTTTTTTTGCATGTTGGTAAATTAAGTCGATACTGGCCTTTACGGAATAATCGAGCGGAATGTTTTTTTCCGAAAGTAAAAGTGGCAGCTTTCATTAGTTTGCGTTTAAACCTTACAAGTTCGAATTATATTTCTCGTTCTTTTCAGGTGGATACCCGAATAAAAAATTCTCATAGAGTTACAATTGAATATACTGTAACCATACAATAGAATTTATAGTATGTACAATTAAAAGTATTGTTCACAACGATAGGATGACAATAGGAGTTATTGTAACCACAATAGAATCTAATGTAAACTGAGGCATCAACAATAGAAAAGGGGGGTTGTTATGTATCTTAACCATAGAAAAAATCATTATTTTCCGAACAAATTTGAGTCAATTACTATTAATTATATTGTTTCACAATTGTTGAAAATCCTAGCATATGGATTGAATTGTAGATCTATTGTAATGACAATATGCATTTTTCATTTATCCGATTGACGAACAATAATATTCATGGTCGGAAATAGATTTTAGTGTTATTTAATATTATTGTATTGTAATTGTATGGTTATTTTTATCCGGGTACTGCTGCAGAAATTTCTTTTCGATTGTTTACTTTTCCGTTTCAGTAAACGAACTTTTACATGGGTTTGGGATAGAAAAAGAAATTTCTTTCGAACACGATATCGACCTTAATATTGCAAAAAAATCTGTAACCTCTCTACATTTTAAATCGATACTGGCCTTTAGTGAAACTTAAACTTGGTTATTACGTTTTCGCTGAATCTCTTAAACACTGGCCAGACTTAACAGTTATAACATGCTATAAGCCTATCTTGATGACGAATTTCTTGTTAAAATTATTTGACAACCATTATAACATGTTATAATTCTGTAGTCTGAACAATGCCTTAACCACTGGCCAAACTGAGCAGTTATAACATGTTATAAGCCTATCTTGATAACGAGTTTCTTGTTGAAATTATTTGACAACCGTCATAACATGTTAAAAAGGCCTAGCTACAATAGTGAGCGCTGGGCAAGCGCACGACATTGCGTATAGTGCGGCAACGAACTAAAATGTTCAAAATATTTTACCTCTGCCGCGTGCCGCTTTCTTGATCACAATACGTTGTCATTTTCATAATCTGCGAACAAACAAAATAAGACAGGCGCAAACGGACATTGGTGGACAATGTTAACAAATCAAAGAGGAAAACGAGGAAGATTTTACGAAACCGCGTTTAATTTTATGAAAACACAAGATAATTTCATCCGGTCTATTCGAATGACGCCAGAAGTTTTTCAGAAGCTTTTAGAACCACCGATATGTAACATTTTCAACTAGGAAGTCAATAAACACAAAGTGTCGGCTTTTATTATACTAATGTTAGTATTCTTGTATATATTTATTTATTGGTGGAATTTCGGTCAAACTATTAAAAATGATTAAGTTTTTTTTGGATTATTTCATTATAATTTTCTCTAAATCTCAGAAGAAAAATTAGTATTTTCCATTTAATTCCAACTACCTTTGCTTATCTTCGACAGATACGCGTATTTCGTCTACAATGTGTAGACTTCTTCAGTGTCTCGTACTAATAACTCGACTTAAAGAAAACCTTCGCCACCTGCCGTATATATACTATTTTCCAAATACAAAGCGTTTACCTATTATTATTTTGCTTATACCTATCTTATTATTATTTTGTTTATATCTATCCTGAGTCAAAAACAAATGTACTTAATATCTACCTAACTTTTTTTTCCATCTATACCTATACCTATAGATGGAAAAAAAAAGGAAAAAAAAGGAAAAAAAATTAGAAAAAAAATAAAGGAAAAAAAAAAAAAAAAAAGGAAAAAAAAAGAAAAAGAAGAAAAAAAAGTGAGGTAGATATTAAGCACATTTGTTTTTGACTCAGGATAGATATAAACAAAATAATAATAAGATAGGTATAAGCAAAATAATAATAGGTAAACGCTTTGTATTTGGAAAATAGTATTTATACGGCAGGTGGCGAAGGTTTTCTTTAAGTCGAGTTATTAGTACGAGACACTGAAGAAGTCTACACATTGTAGACGAAATACGCGTATCTGTCGAAGATAAGCAAAGGTAGTTGGAATTAAATGGAAAATACTAATTTTTCTTCTAATTTCTAGTTACAGCCCAAGTAACCACAAGCATTATATCATAACACTAATTCGACCGACTATCAGCAACAGTAATACCATATCACATTTTTTCAACAACTCCCATGCTATGTAGCATTACCTATACATTAAACATGTTATGATGCATTACTATATTTCTACAAACAGCTTAACGTTAAATACGCATTAAATGATCCATTAATGCATTGTCTCAATAAATGCTTCATTGCTAGCTAAAAAGTAGCATTGGTGCAATATCATCTGGATGACGTTTTCCAATTTCACTTTGGAAATGAGAAACAGATTCAGATTCAGAATCGTCATATTCATTCTCCTTAACCAGAAAGTTTGATTCTTCAAATTTCAGCAAAAAGGATGCATTATCGGGAGCCGCGGGTTTTTCTGGTTGTATATATTCAGAGGACGGAGCTGTTTTTTCAACGAGGAATCTTTATTCTCATATCATTTTCATTAATGATCCAGTTTCAACCTGCACCGGGCATCAAAATTGTGTCGGCTTGTTGTGTGATGAACGGCGGTGGGTATGATTTCATTTGTAGCTCGTATCGGGTTGAGATTTGCACTGATTAAAGGTTAGAGTATCGCAGTCTCAATGGCGGGTTTAGCAAGAAAAATCTAAAAATAGCTGCATAAATGTTTTTATAGAAAGACAAAGAGGGTATGTTTATGGTGTGCTTCCTTAATATTATGCAGTTGTCTTAGATAATTCCATTGCTCTTATGGCTAAGAGCGTTAACACAACCGGCATTCATTGATCAGTCGTGAGAAGCCTTGGTTCGAATCCCGATGTAGAAAACACATTTGAGCTTATGAAAAATATATCCCATCATTGTTACGCGCAGATGCCATAAAATAAAATAAAATAATATCCCCACAATAAAACGTAACAGAAAAAATGAATTCATCTAGATTAAATACATTTTCGATGTTTCTTTTTCCAAAATACCCCAAGCTCTATATATGCTTTTTAAAATGCAATAAAACATTTCAGTAGAAGCAGTAATTCAACTGCTGAAAAAGTAACTATGCCCTAAATATACTTATTTTCGGGCTTCAATAAAGCATGTGCGCTAGCTTTAATTTGACAGGAGTGGGGCCTTTTCGACTTTAGTTCTACTTCAAGGACGCAATTAAGATTAAATTGCTTTATACCAAAAACTTATATCGTAATATAATGCATAATTGATGTATCTATATAGAGCTTCATGGTTACTTGGGAGGTATTCCACTAAACAGCTCAAACCCTTTAGGATTCTAAATCTCAGTTTTTGATCAAATCTTCATTACTTTTTCATTACGTCATTAGTTGATCAAAAAGTCGTTAAGTTTGTTTTCTCGGTCAGTTTGGATTTTCCAGCTATTTAATCTTATACCAAACTCTCCGTAGATTTAATTCGGTACACTCAGTAATCTGATTCACGGATCTTCATTGTTATATTTAACGCTATTCAGTAATTCATCGTCCATAAAGTTTTCACAAGAATCAGTGCATATTTTAAAATCCCGCATAATCACAAACCATTACTGGACCATTTCCCTTATTGTTGACGACCGTTTCCGTTATTGATACGACATTTACCCTTATAGTTGACAACTATAAACTAACAATCTTCCATGTAGTTTTAACAATATGTCCGATGGTAAAAGGCCAAATAACAATATGCTGAATAGGCGGTTAAGTTAGATTACCATAAAAAAATGGCCATTTTCACAAACAAAATTTTTGCTGTACTCTATGCCAAAAAGTTAGTATATAATCCAGACCGATTGCAGACAAAAAAAGCTTTCAATGACAATATGGCATACATTAACTATATGTGTTAATGTAGTGGTTGTATAGTGAAAATGAGATTAAACTATTCGATAACAATAACATAAAATGTGATAATATAGTTTACATTCGAAATATAGTTTTGACCATATAGCAAATTGTTTTTCGTTATGCGGGTATAAGGTAACGGGATGTAATGTTAGCCTAGCTCCTTCATTCGGCCTATGTACTAAATGTGTAATTAATTTGGCGATAATCAACAAAATTATGTTGCTATTAGGATGACCGATGTAATCCGAAGAAATTGAGGCAATATTAATCAACTTATAGATTTTCACTTCCGCGTTATTTTCGATTTCTTGAGCTTTTGAGGCATCATGATTTCACTGGTTAAGCTGAACAGATGATCTACACGATCTTCAAATGATCTTAATTTGTCTTAATTGAATCGATAAAGCAAGTAATGCAGTCTGGATGTGCAGAAAATAGTCACACGTTACAAATTAACTGTTCACATAGCTGAAATAACAACGTTTTTACAAGAAAATCATAGACCCAATCTTCAGGACAATTTTTTTTGTATGTTCCCAACTGTGGCCTGTTGTATCAATAACGTATCAAAAAGGTTGTTATTGGTAAAATTTCAAGTGGAAATACATGAATTTGCAGTTGCTTATATTCTAGTGACTCATCTAAACACAAACAGAAGGAACAAATTCGTTGTATAGTGAATTATAATGTTTTCATTATTAAATGGCTGATAAATCATACATGAACATCACTTAAAGGCAGTTTTACTTTAGTTTGTTTTGTGAAATGTTATATTTGGTAAATCGAATACAGCTAGCAATGCCTTAATTCATAAAATTTAAAAAAAAGAACCGTACAAGGACTTTATTTAGTAATAAATTCATCGAATAGGACGAAGTTGCATCCATGAATAGACCCAATTTGGTGCTTATAGACCGACAATTAATCCATATCCCTCGAATGTTTCTGACTTAATAAAAAGAGTTGTGTAACTTTTCGTGATACATTCTACCAAATGTCTTATCAAACTTATCTTAGCAAACTTCTAACTTGTTGAATCTCGCTTACAGCTTAAAAACTTTATGAGTTATAATAAACAATGTAATCGATGGTTGCCCAAGTAACCACAAGCATTATATTATTGCACCTATTCAACCCAAAATCAACATCGGTAATGTGGAATCGCATCAATACAACAGTTGTCAAGTAATGAAGCGTTAAATAAGCTTAAGAATGTAGTGATGCATTACTAATGCAATAATGCTACATTAGCAATGTCTTATGGCATTACAAAAGATTTAGCATTAGTTCGATCTTAGTGGGGCCCTTTTCAGCTTTAATCCAACTTCAATGATGCATTAGACGTAATGCATATGCCCTATATATGCATGTTATTACAGCCTCGTGGTTACTTGGGTGCATAATAGGCTGAGTCAAGGGACACCATACTCTATTTCTCTATATTTTGGCTGCCGTGCCGTTGCCCGGCGCTCACTATTGTAGCTAGGCCTTAACTCTGTAGTCTGAACAAGGCATTAGACTTTAAATCATAATTCATAATTTTCGGTGATCGTGTACCCGCTTTGTGTTGCGGGAGATTATAGCTAGAGAAAGAAGTCAAAAAGGCCTACTTCAAATCCTTAACAATGATTTTTATCGTCAATTTCTCAGTACATTCAATACGTACATACGTAATCATAAGAACATAACCCGCTTGAAAACATTTCGCATTATCAGATGCAAGGATAATTTACTTGGTAGTGTTCAGATTCTGGAGATCAGCGACATCATTAGCCATTGCTTGATTGCAGTGAGGCCCTTCACATTTGTTGCTTTAGAGTACACGGTAATCTATATTTACGCTCTTATGACTATAAAGTATGCTCTTTCGAGGGAAACTGGGACTACGCCAAAAAGGAGTATATCATTTTTACTCTCATTAGCGTAAATTGAATATACGTCAAAATGTGCATACTTTTTACTCCTTTTAAAAACTAAAAAATGCATACTTTTTACTCCTTTTCAAAAGGAGAACATGCATACTTTTTACTCCTTTTCAAAAGTTAAACATGCATACTTTTTACTCCTTTTAATAAACTGAAAGATGTGTACTTTTTACGCATTTCGGAAAATCAATATTGCTCGAATATTGCTGAAAATAGCTCAATTCCTCAATTAAAATTTGAAAGTGAACAAGACATCAATTACACAGCCTTGTTTATTTATTGGAAATAAAAGAATTACAGAAACGTGGCTGGAGTTTTATGCCGAAATTGACTCACGCATTTTTTCGTCAAGAAGAAAAAGGATGTAGTTTTTTTGCTCAAGAAATACCAGCACATCGATCCCAAGCTTAATAATTCGTCCCTAAAAATGTATGCCTAATAGCTGCAATTGGCCTCAGGACATGGGAGACCTGTTTTGTTTAATACAGTGTAAAACATTTGTAATTACTGACAAGAACAAATATTTAACTTACCTGTCAATTTCGCGAATGCGGCTGTATCCAACGCAACGCAACGTTGCAACGTATTGGATAATTCTTTATTTGTTTATACTGCAGCAGCCTAAACCAATTCCGGAATGCGCTTATCAAATAAATGCTTATTTGAAAATGGCGTCTGCATAAAGTAACGGGCAGAGTTAATTTTCTTTTCTCAGCGGTGCCTTCTTTTTACGCATTTTTCTGTCGCTGTTGACATACTTGAAAAGGCGTAAAAAGTACTCCTCATACGTGTATAAAAACTAGTCACTTTTTGACGTATAAACTATAATCTTGAAAATGTGCAAAATACAGTCATAAAATGAGTTTATCAGATTTACCGTGTAGTGAAGCGCTTTGTAACGTAGTTCTGTCAGTCAATGCATGGAAGGTAACTGACCTATAGTTGATTAAGTTAATAAAATAAAATGGTAAACTCAATGCTACTCTCGGAACTATGAAATTAAAATTACATATGTAATTACAATTAAAAATCGCATTTTCGTTTAGAAGTTGTAAAAACATTCTGTATATGCCTTATTTTATTGATGCAAGTTGTTTCGTTTAAAGTTTTCATAATCACAACATTGGTCACTGCACCTTATGCAAGCTACGAGTTTCGCTCCATTTTGTTTGCAAGCTAGTGCAGGTTGAACATAACATCAGTGATATTGTTAACAGTTTAGAAATATTTGGCCACAATAAATAGTCGTGTGCAAGTTTATTTTTTTATGATTTCTCTGTTGCAACTTGATATTGAGCCTTACGAGCAGCAGGATAAACCTTGGAAGATGACCTCATTCGATTGGAAACGACCGGCACTCGAAATTCTTTTGAAGCTGTACCATGAACATCCGATTTTGTACGATATGCGACACCCAAAATACTATGCCAAAGCGGAACGTCATAAAGCTTTAAACACGATTATCGATATGTTGGAAGATCACCGTCCTGGCACTACCACGGGAGATATCCTTAAGAAAATTCAAACCATGAGAACTCAGTTTGGTCAGGAATACGGAAAGGTTCGGCGAGCTCTATCCAAAGGTAAAGAATATATTCCTACGATTTGGTGGTATCAGCACTTGTCTTTTTCTGCGAAGGCATATTAAGTCCAGAGCCGTGAAAGATGATATGGAAGATCTTCAGGATCAGGAGGATGATTACATGTCAATGTCTCAGACCACCGAGGCAGAGTACGAAAACTACACCGCTGAATCATACGAGCTCGAAAACTCTGAAATTGTGTATGAAATTCAGACCTCTCCAGCGGAGAAGGGTGAGCGAAAGAGTATTTTTTGTGATACTGAATCATCATTTGACCATTTCAATTCAGGGTCTAAAGAGGGAGCAAAAATTTACAGACAGCGAGATCTAAGCAATAATGCACGGAGCAATGGATCCACCAAAGAGGAAATAATCTACGAAATTACCAACTCCAACACGGTTGTTCCCAAACGAAAGATTGAGGTGATCACGGAGGACGAACCGCGTATAAAAACTCAGCGCAAAGACAGCATGAACGATCCATCTCCATCGTCTTCACCGGTCGCTACTGCAAAGAGAACCGAAGTTTTGGAGATCACTGTCGAGCCGGATCGGTCCAAAAGCTTCGGGCAGTTTGTAGCGTCGCAGATTGCGGCCGTCAAAGACGACTACCTATTCTATTCGACACAGATGGAGGTGTTGAACGTCATCAACAAGGCACAGTTGAAGCAACTGCAGATGGATAAAGATGCGGCGAGCAAGTAGTCTTCGCGGCCTATTAATTGGTTATGCCTTCGATCTAGGTATTAAAAGTAAGTTCCCCGTCGAATCCATAATTTTGTACAAAACTTTAATATACGACTTATGTGTGAATAAAGCAGGTATTCGACAAAATCTAAATGCTTGATTACTGTAGTATTCCATGTAGATTCCATTGGGTGTGTTTTGCTATTTTATTGACCAACCGTAAAAGTTATATTGGATTAACTTATTTATATATTAAAGTTGGAGAACTGAGTGATCATTTGTTGCATTCTACAGCTTTATAAGTTAATGCTTAAGAACCTTGAGAAACTGGAATTGAAATACAGTCTTTTTAGATAATGTTATGTTCACTGTGGCGTTGTAACTAAGATTAGGTTGATCTCGAGCAAGCAATTCAAGCTGAAAAATGCATTAGGTCCTAAGTAACATCGGAAGACTCTCTTTGTCGAATTTTTCTTTGCGCTTCTATGTGAAAACATGTTCAAGTTTTTTCAACACACAGTACGGTAATATAAAGTGTAATTAAGGATCCAATACGTCCAAAACATAAGCAAATAATTTAATGTACAAACTATTAACCAAAGAGAAAGTCGACCAAGAGAATCTCTCAATGTTACTTAGGGCCTAATGCATTGTTCAGCTTGAATTCTTTAAGTTTCAATATAATTTAATACATCGATCTTAACAGGATTGTACTTCAATTCCCGAAATTTACCATTTTCCGGAAAACAGCATTTTAAGATAAGACGATTTCATTGTAGCAGGTACCTTGCCCATTTAACATAACAAAAAATTTTATGTTATGTCAACCTCAGGAGACCATGCATAAAAGCCACAAATGGTTGCCTTATGTAACTTATGGTGATGATTCGATTTCAGTTTTCAAATTGCACGAATTTTTCCCGATGCTTTTGCATTTATTCCCGGTTTCTTTTGTATAGGTTCAAAGTAGACCAAGGTACCCAAGTAATCATTAAGCACTAAACGTGGCTTTATATTAGCATTATATCTGCATATAAAGCAGCACTTAAATGCCTTGAAGCTCTTTATTCAGATATAATGCTAAGAAAGGCGAAATAACGTGCTTATATAATGCAGATGTTACAGCACGTAAATAGCATTAGTAATGCTGTATTAATGCACCTGAACATAACTGTCAGTTTTGATAGCCCGTTTGTGGCACTGCTAATGCTATTATTCTGCTTTCATCTGCTGTCTGTTTCTGATTTATTTTAAGAACTATTTCTTCTTTTGCTTCTTTTGATTGATAGTATTAGCAAAAAAAAGGAGGAAAAATGCATGCAATATTGAGCTTTAAGCAAACCGTTTAGTGCACGGAGAAAAAACAGTCCCGTTTGAAACAACTAACTTGTTGGTTGACATCCAAACTAAAAAACTGGTTGTTTTAAAAGTCCGTTTTGTTGTTTCAAACCAATGATTTCGTTTTGAAACAAACAGGTAGGTTTGTTGTTTCTACCTAAATATATTACCACAATTAAACACAAATTATGGTTGTTCTAAACTAATATTTTTGTTGTTTACAAATTGAGAGGGATTTATTATTACCAAAACGCAGGTTGTGTTGATCCAGGGAATCAAATTAAAATTTTAGATTGATTCAACCAGAGCGACGGTAAAATCAAACTGATATTTTGTTAGGAGAAAAAACAACAATAAATTTAGTTTGAAACAGACTTTTTTAGGTTACTTCATATCCCATCACCTGGTCCCGCTGCATGCTCTGACGCTATCACTCAAAAATAGGTAAGAAACTGAAAATAGTAGAAAGGCTCGCATTATCATTTGTAGATTTCTCTTAGACGGAGAGAAATCTATTGTAAATGTGCACTTTTCTTATGTTTCTAATTAGCATTTTAATCAAATAAATATTTTTGAATTTACAGTAGAAATGAAGGTGAATGCAAACTGAAATGTTTGTTGTTTCAAACGTTTTCATTTGTTTGTTTCAAACAGTAATGCAGTTTGAATCATACTAAAATTAGTTTGAAGCAAACCATAAGCGTTGGTAGAATTAACCAACTAATATGTTTGTTTTCGTAGCTGTCATAATGAAACAACCAACATAATGGTTAATTTAACCGGATGTAAGTAGAACTTAACTGCATTGTTTCCGAAACAATTACTCAAAATTTAAGTTTGTTTTAACCACCGTAGGTAGTCAAATCAAACTAATATGATGTTTGTGCCCAATTCAACGTGAAACTCCGGTTAAATTAAACTAAAATATCTTTGTGTTTACCAATCTTTTTTCTCAGTGTGTGAATGCATATTTTTAGTATTGGGTGTATTAGTATGAGTAAAGTAATACTTTGTAAATTTAATACATTGCGAAAATTTCCTGTACAGCGTCATAAACCAAGGTATAATCATGGTTGGCCCGCTGCCTGTGCCTGGCTATAAGCTGTTCCAGAATTGTTAGAACTTTCATCTTCGGATTCTACGAACGAATTTGAAGGCGTAGAACTAACTGGCTGATGGAGATTTCGCAGATTCTGGAACCAAATCTTCAATATGATCAGAATTGTTAAGTTTAGAAGTATCTTAGTTTCGATACAATTTCACTTTACGTCTATAATTTCCACTGTTTAAAGTTTTTTTTTCCACTTATTCACGGATATACTGGTTTTTGTTGACTCCAAATGCTTTTGTAAACAAATTCTAAGCATTATATGATAGCCTTATATTAGCGCTAAATGCAGATATAAAGCATGTATGCTGTGAACATGATAAATACTTTTATGCATTATAACAGCCTTATATGCGCATATAATGCTAGCGATAATGCTAAATTTTGGGTGGAGCTTGAGTGCATTTATGATGCTAATATGAAGCTTGCATGCATAACATATGCTAATATAGAACTTTTAAGCAAATTAATGCTGATATAGTGCTATTATCGGGCTATAGCTTAATGATTATGGTTACTTGGGTAGTGCTGATGGCGATGCAACAGACACAAACACAAAGAGTGATTTAATCAAAATCACTCGTAAAATTTTAACATCGTCTCGATAGAGATTGAGCCTAAATACTGAGAAAGATCGCCCAAACATGTTGCATTAGACGCGCTCATCACACAGAGCAAGATCATCTCATAATTCGGAAAAAAAAACTATTGTGCTCTTTGTGCAGTTAGAATTTCTCATGAACTTTATTCAAAATACCGGGAAAAAAAAAATTTCTAGCGAAGCTGCCCATTGTTGCATAGTCGACGACCATCAACACTTCAACACCATCACTGCAAGAGAAATGCGTTTTTGTAGTTTTCAGTCGAATGACTATACCTGTTGACCATTTTAATCAAATAATATGTTCATTTGCTAAAGGTTAACGATCGAAAGTTAGCCCATTAGTTATATAATTTATTTTGCATTACATCCGAAAGAACGTATACACTAGGTTTTGCGAACAATCAGGTGTTATGCTAAACATTTGCTCACATAACATGGCGTAAAAACCTGGCGACTATTTCTTAGTGGTCATTCCCGATTCCAATCGTTAGTATTCTCTAGTGCTCGTCAGAAGTTGATTCTCAAAAGTAAAGAAATCGATAAACATGTTCGTCATCAAGATAGGTTTATAACATGTAGTAACTGCTCAGTCTGAACAGTGTCTTATTGCCTTCTTCAGACTTTAGAGTTATAACCTGTTATAACCCTATCTTGATGAATTTCTGTTGACATTAATTGACAACCGTTATAACATGTTATAACCACTTAAAACTCTGTAGTCTGAACTAGGCATTACTCACCCTAACGATGGAAGTCGCACTAGGATTTTATCAGCAATGCATCTTCCTGTTCTGATGACTTTATACAAAGATTGTTTGAAATTGCTGTTCACCATATTCCCAGCACTAACTGCTGTCCTGTTAGGAAGTCAATTCTCTCGTGGAACCCTGAGTTTCGTTCCGCGGTCAAGTTCCGCCGTAACAAAAACTCGGTGCTCTTAAAAGGATGACAATAGGCGATCGAAAAGACTCCGCCACTCATGCAGAATTCCAATCCGCTACAAACGCTGCGACGACAGCAGTCAAACGGGCAAAGCAAGATAGTTCGGATCAATTTCTTTCCTCCATTAATCCTGGAGACACCTCAAAGAAACTGTGGGAGAAAGCCCATAGATTGAATAAGAGCAAAAACAGACAATCAATCAGGATCCGTGTAAAAACCAAATCGAAGATGACCCCTCCACTATCTCCGAACACCTTGCTGATCGTTTCTCCAAATCCTCATCTGCCTCCAATTATCCTGACCATTTCCTATCATAAAAAAATCTTTCAAAAGCATCCCTGTTTTGATACTGTCACGGATCTAGACAGAACAGTTATGATAGTAATGAAAAATACTATTTTTTCTTCTCATTTCTAGTCACTTATTTGAGTTTTGGAAAATATCTACATGTGCTTCCACATGTGTAGTAGTTATGTCGGAATGTTAAATGTTCAGTGTATCAGAAGCAACGTTAAAGACCCCGACCTGATCCGGTATGGCTCTGATTTAGGGTGATTCAAATTATCGCTCCATCCAACTTAATCGATTCCAAATCAGGGGTGGCATTATGTAGCTCGAAACGAACGACTTTTTGTACCAACGCTTATGAGAATGAAATCTTCGTTTCGAGATCCGCAATACGGTTCATTTACTTCTCCTAAGAGAAAGCCAGAATTCTTTTCAAATCCTAGGAAAGACACGTTCTGAATACATGTGTGGCATACAATGTTGCGCAATATCCTGAATAGAAAAAGCTGTTAGTTCTAGAAATGTTTTCATCCCTTCCAAAGTAATGTGGCGCTCTAAGCAGGATTTGTAAAAAGTCATACACGGATAAAAAACTTCATAACCAATGTATATGGAAATCTAATAATTTTTCGCCATAACGATTAACACATGATGTCCATATGATAATGACATATACTTTATGGGAAAGCTCCAATAAGAATTATAACAGAATTCATATGGTGTTAATGCAGCTATTCGAATACGTTTTATATGGTGTGCTATGGTATTCATCATAATGAGGAAATAAAAATCATAAACTTGACACATACCTTCTATATGGTAGGAAAACTGTGGTTAGGATAATTTTACCAATATAATCATTTAAAAATGCTACGTATTAATCAAAAATCAAATAACTTTCACAAAAGCTTATATTTGGATTATCCTCAACTCATTACATGGACAAACTTTTCCGTAAATTACAATACATTTCAATAGGAATGTGCCTTGGCCTGTGGATTTCATTTTTTTTTCTTCCTTCTCGATACGCTTCTTTCCACCGTGGACACTGACATGGACCAGTCCTTCTCTAGTACAACAGCGAAATATTAGCCGCCTTGAAACGGACTCCGGCAATACCGACGGCGTGACATTATGTGACTGATACCGGCAACCAGGACCTCGTCGTTTTCTTCGATGTAGGCAACCATCCCGGGGAATGAAGCCAGTGATTTTCTTGCCGTTCTCGATGAGCTGCATTCGGACGTATTGGTGGATGGTGGAGTTCGGCTGCTTGACTTCGATGCCGAGCTTTTCTGGCACGACCCCCCTGAATTGAACGGCTCCGGTGGATGGATTGAACTTCCAGCGGGTGCCAAAATGATCATTCTTGTAGCCCGTATCGGTTCTTCGCTGATCCCGTGGGACGGATGCGCTTCCAAGCGGTCAATGTGGTTTCGATGCAAAGTAGCTGAACAGAGCAAACACTTTAAAACAGAAAATAGAATGATTATATTGACAATGACCAATACCTTTCGAGCGCCATGGTGATTTTTCAATCCAAAACACAATCAAAAGTATGTGTCAAATCTAATAATTTTCAGTCATAAGGCGCGATACATACTTTTCATTGGATTTGAATATGCAAACTATTTGTCGAGATAATACGTTTGAAGTGTGGCACAAATAAAAATGATTTTTTTATTAATGAAATATATGTGATCATAACACATAAAGGGCATAACTTTGCATTAATATATTGATTATTTAATTTTTTTCTTCCGTGTAGCATAATACTGTAAGAAACTTAAGAAGGATTTCATTTTCAATTTCATTTTCATTTTGTGATGTACAAGGGGGTCGAGGGCCAAGTCACCGATACGAAATTTCACATCGTCCATAATACATCAGGGAGGGGAAGGGGAGTGAGCATCACAGCATCTTTAACCCATGGGGGTCAATTAAGTTCTGCGTGGTTTGTGGTAAACCGGCTGCTCAGGGATTATGTAAAAAGTTGTATATCGTTGAACATTTGCCTAATTTGCTTGGCCTCTCGTCATATGGGGTTTTGTTCGTCACATAGCTAGCGAAAAAGATACTACAATAAAACATTTTCATTTCATTTTCATTTTCAAGCACAGAAGGGGGTCACAGAGCCAGGTCTCCAGCGATGAAAACCACTGTCCATACAGTACCAGGGTAGAAGTATAGATTTGGTATCACAGAATAATAACCACAGGGGTCAAGTGAATCCTGCTTAAGATACCGGATAGTAAGAGGCTGTTGAAAATAGGGGATAGTCAGAGTGAAGGAATAGTAGGAGGCAGAAAGTGAAACAAGAGAGAGAGAGAGAGGCGCTTGATTGCTACAACGAAACCGGAATAATAGTTTGGTGATTAGTACATTTCTCGAGTAATTCATGATTAGGGCCCAAAAGTCACCTGCAAACAATGACCTCAAACGTTAATCTCTCACGAATCACGAGAATCCTACTATATCCAGCTACTCCATATGATAGAACTAACATTCTTCTACCAGATGCTGCTTGCATTTCACGAGAGTTATGGAAGACTAAAGAGAAATCTACATTTAAAGTCATTGCCCACAAATGGCCCCCAGGCCCCTAACATGAATTACTCGAGATTTTAGCAATTGATAAGTTCAACTATGAATAAGTTCTCATCTGTTTCTTCTCCTATTGGTTGTTGTTGCACTGGTACCGCAAGTTACTGTCATCCAACTTGCTTTTCGATCTCATCCACTTACTGTTGATTACAATTTTGAAAGCATTTGCCACTTCTCAAGTGTCTGCAGAGATAAATTCGATGATACAAATCTAGCTTTCCTGTTGACTCCAGTATATCAAAAAAAGAAACAGATATATAGTCATTAAAAAGTGATATTATCAAAACGAAATGGCCATTCAGTATTGTTCAACGGATGTGAAATGAAGAGACATCGGAATTAAGCATGTTTGGAAGAAACAACGAGATGACAAGTTCAATTTCAAATACATTTGTTAGCCTTGCGTTATTAAATTTTTCAATAAAGCATCTCAGTCAACTTATGAAACATCGACTCATGTTCTATGCTAATATTAAAAATGTTTCGTCATATCACATCTTCAAATGATCTGTGTAAGCCACTTATTTTGTTCAAGCCCTTTTGAACAAGATGAGGTGAAATAAGGAGCACAGTATTTTAGAACAAGGATTCAAACAACAATGACATGATGAATGTCATCACTTACTTCTACCGCCAACCTGGCGGAACGTCACCCAATTCCTTACTGAAGCAGTTCAGACAATAATCATGCGTTATTGGCAACAAAAACAAGAGACAGAAGAGAAGAAAAAGGAAATTAGAAAAGAGACAATAACAAAGTAATTATTAATGTGAGTTGATGAAAAGAATTCTAATAGACACTTTTGCCTACCACCAAGAGTAACAATAAAGTAGGAAAGAAAAGTTTAATACATAACTACAATATAGCTAATCTACGCAGATGAACGTTGGTTTCAGGGTCTTGTTAGTGCTAGAATTGTTAGTATAGACCCGTACTTAAGCCCTGGCGGTCCCTCTAACAATAGTGATAGGCAGCTGTAGTTAAATCATGCGTAACTGTTTCTATAGCTATGTTAAAGGTATGATAAATCAAGTTTCGAAAAAAATAAATAACTTAAATAATAGAAATATCTCAACTATAATTACTAGTATTAATCAGAAGATTGATTATATCGACACTTGACGAATCATCGTCAAACCCTTCATCCTTGGCCAGGGCACTGTAAGAAACTTAAAAAGGATTGGAACCAAATCAAATTTGTGTCAAATTTTCACTTGTTGTACCTAAAAACATACGATAATTATGACCCGAATGATACACCCGTTATTCCTTCACTCTGCAACAATAATAAGTTGTAACTTTAATGTACACAGATAAAAAGAAACATCGAATTTTCTGCGTTATCTAATGCACATGAAGGGAATGCTAGATTTGGCAGAAAATTATAGGATATTTCATGTAAATTTAAGCCATATAACGCCTAAATCTAGCCTGTTGTATGAAAGATTGCTAGCATTGTTGTATGCAAACAATGTTTACGCCTCCTTTGGCTTGGAATTAAACGAGGCGAAATTTTACGCGCTTGTTAAAATTAATTATTTTTTTCTGTGTAGGAAAACAACACAATGTTGTATCGATGATGGGAAAGAGGCAAGTTGCTTTGAGAAAATGTTGTGATTCGCACACAGGTGGCAATGTCCTTGTTTTCATGTGACAGCTTTAAAAAAATGTTTTGTCATTATTGCAACACTACCGATAGCAACATTGCTCTATCAGCAACATGAACAAAAGGGACAATCAGTTGTTGCTGTCAAACAAATTACCGATCTGAGCAATTACAAAATTATAAAAACTAGTAATCCTCAGAGTACAGAGATATGCGGAAATTCAATCCGACGGTTTGGCAACGGTGTTCGTTTTGTTTACAAAAGCTGTTAACACTTCCGCAGAGTAAAATGTTACAGCCTTGTGCATGACTTCGTCGTTGTTAGCGTTTTTTGTAAACATTTATAACGTACAAGTAATTTGATTATCATATATCTAAAAAAATATGAAGTGTATTGCAAAGTTTTGCACAAACCGCGGGGGTGTTAAATCATCGAATTGCGTCAACATAAGCTACGTCTTGAATATTGTTGGTGTATACCAACGTATCGCCGTATATGACACAAAATCGATTCAAGACTGGAAGCGGCTTGGCCGGAAACTGTCGTATGGACGACTAGTAACTTTTCGAAAACTCTGATGATTACTATTGCAGACTTGAATGAGTATGAAGGTGATTCCTAATATTGACTTCAGACTTGGCGATTTCATTATTGAACGGCTGTGAGGGAATCTGCGATCCAAATAAACAGACAGAATTAGAAACTGGAGCAGAATTCTCTTCAAAATACTGACAACACGGCACCAGTGAAATGAATTGAAAAAAATGGCCTTCTGTACAAATTTCGACAAATTTTCATTTCAGCAACACAAGCAACATTATCGAACACAGATAATAATAAAATATTATGTTATTATTACACCACAAGTTCAGCAGAAATTGAATGATTCATTTTTGATTTTTGAAGCCGAATAAATATAAAACATTTCTTTTAACTCCATTTCAATACTTAGCAATCTAAATATTTCAGCAAACAGTAAACATGCTCGTTTGGCTCAGATTTTGACAGTTCTCGCTGCTCGATTGGCTCAACATGGCCGCTTCCGCATATCTCTGTACTCTGAGGATCACTAATAAAAACGAACACTATCTACACAGATAAAAATAAACATTGAATTTTCTGCGTTATCTAATGCATATAAAGAGAATGCTAGATTTGGCAGAAAATAATGGGATATTTCGTGTAAATTAAAGACGGATAACGCCTGAATCTAGCCTGTTGTATTGAAGAATGTTAACATTGTTGTATGCCACATGAAAATTGCAAACAATTTCGATGTTTACGCCACCTCTCCGCTTATTAAAATTAATTATTTTTTTCTGTGTACGGCAAACATTTTGAAAATTGACTATGCTACCAGGGAAAAATGAAAAATATATACCTACTTTAAGCCTTATTTTGAACCTACACCATCATTAACACGAAGAAGCTCGTAGGTACAGTTGTAACGGTAGCTTTTTCGATTATGTATGGTTACGATATTTTTTCAACCGTATTCATTTAGTCTTCTAGAAGATCAATTTCAGAACTGATCTATAGTTGAAACTTTTTCGGCAATACAAAGTTACGACATGTGTTCAATTATGTTCACTGAAACTCGAGCTGAAACTTTTGGAAGGTCAACAGACATTTTGAGAAAATCTGGGATTTTCTAGGTCATCCAAACTGTTTTTGAGTTTATAACTTAGGATCTACATTTGTTATTTTAGCTTTTTAGCTATAGAAGTTAGCGATATGTAATCAATAAAGAAATTTGAATCTTTTGAAAGGTCAATCGGCACTATGAGATAATCAGGGATGTTCGAGATGATTTAAACTTAGGATCTACAATTGTAACGGTAGCCTTTCCAGCTATACTAATTAATATATATTAAAAAATGTTCATTCAGGCCTCTGGAAAAACAACAGAAATTATGAGATAATCTGGGATGTTCTAGGTATCCAGACAGTCCTGGAGCTCAAAACTTGGGATGTATAGTTGTAACTATAGTGTAATGGATCTTCTGGAAGGTTAACCCATATAACGATGAAATCTGCGATGTTTTGAGTCATACCAGACTGTTCATCAGTTCATAACTTAGGATCTACAATTGAAACTGTAGCTTTTTCTGATGTCCAAGGTGTTCTGATGTATGATATGTATTCAAGTATGTTCATTGAATTTTATGGAAGAGCAACCTACTTTATGAGATAATCTGTGATATTCTAAGTCATCCAACCTGTTCTGGAGTACTGAACATATTGTTATGTGAGGACCTACTTAGCCTAAGCGTTTGTGCATACTAATCCGTATAGCATGCCGCCACTTTCACTAACAGGCCCCGTTGTCCCATTAGCTTCCGTGCATTGGTTATGGATAGGAGGAGATTGATAGGGAAAATTTAGAGAGAAGGAGTTGTAACTAAAAAGAGACAAGCATAACGAAAAACAAAACAAAACAAAATCAGGACACTGGATATTGTCTTCAAAACCTGGTTGAAATAAACTATTTGATGCCTGAAAAGAAACAGAACTAAGAACAAAGATACAAGCGAAATCCTTGTAGTCCCCCGGATGTTTCAAGAGCTCAGCCATTTATCTGAAAAGATACTAAGAGTTATTGTTTTACCTGTCTAGTTAAATATAAACCACTAACAAAGTGTGTTGGTGGTTCCTCACTAGGAAAACAAGGAAATTTATATTAAGGCGTGATAGCCAATTTGGATCGATCTAAATCAACAGTAAGGAAGATATTACAGCCAATAACACAATGGGATAGTGGTTCACCCGTTCCAAGATATGGCGGCCCGGCGATTATGGCAAAGGAATACTATAGATCACAACTAATTATAATACCCACCACCGGCCCACCACACCCGGCGAAGCACCAGATCTCCCCTAGCAGCAGTTTTTTGATCTTTTTCTGTACTGACTGGATCACTCGCGGCGCCGAAAAAAAAAACCGAAAACTATAGATAACGCGCCAAACCCTATAAGAAAATTGTAAATAAGAGAAAATCAACGCAACTGTTCACATTAGATGCTCGAAGCACTCTTCTTCCGTAAACTTTGAATATGTACAACTATACACCCAGACTTTCCACAGAAACCTGCGAAACTCCACCGAACTCTCAACAGCCGAACGCCCGGCATCCCCACCTTAAGGGCCCCGGCAAAACTTTACAGTTGTCTGTAAAAATTTACCGGTTTTCGGTAAAATCCCACCGAAATCCGCCAAACCGAACTACCGGAAGCTCAGCTGACGAGAACCCGGCAAAACATCCACAGACCTCTGCAAAAAAAATCCGAGTGTGCACATTTTACAAACAACCCTACTACTGGAACTCACATCTGCAACAAAAACGTTGAGCGTCCCAAAGAGCAATCTAAACCGTAAATTAAGATTGAAGGATTTTGTGGATTTAGCGTCCCTGGAAGCATCTCGTGCCTTCTGGCAATTTTACGCTTCTATTACTAAGCTCATCATTTTCGCACCACCCGGGGGAGACTTGGTCCTATACCCAATGATTTCATTATCTCCAATCCGCTCAACCAATCGCAATGTTTTGTGATATAGTGGACGGAGTATTATAATTTGAGATAAATCAATGCAGACGTCTTCCAAAATTGGCAGATCGACAGGCAATCGGTGGAGACCCACCTGGTACCTCACATCAAGATGCTTAGAGGCGGACCGGAAGATTTGATGAGCTACGTCCCCCCAACCTGTTCTGGAGTACTGAACATAGGACCTATAATTGTACCGGTAGCCCTTTCGGCTATACATAGTTACGATATGTTTTCAACCATGTAGTCTTCTGGAAGGTCAGCAGATATTATGAAATGATCTGCGATGTGCTATATCAGCCATACCATTCTGGAGCTCGAAAATTGAGATCTGAAATTTTAACTGTAGCTTTTCAGGCTACAAAAATTTACGATATGTATTCAACCATGCTCACTGGATCTTCGGGTAGGGTTCTAGGTCATCCAAACTATTATGCAGTTCAGAACTTAGGATCTATAATTGGTCGGGGCTCTGCCAGATTGCACCATGCGACATATGCGTCATTCCTTGTAACTGATCCGATACAGTCCTCACCGAATATATTTTGTACATATTTGTACAACATTGTACAAATTTCAAGAACCACTGATCTGGTTCATCTTCAAATTTAAAAGTTCTGTTTGAATATGTCGGACAAAATTAATGATTTTCGATAGGCGCTTGGTGCGATTTGGCTGAACCCCGACCAATTGTAATTGAAGGCGGCAAGGCTGATTGAGAATGACCTAGATTATCCCATAATAACTTTTGACTTTTCAGAAGGTTCATTGAACATGTTTGAATACATATCGCAACTTTGTACAGTCGAAAAATCTATCGATACAATTGTAGATTCTAGATTTTTAACTCAAGAAAAGTTTGCATGACCTAGAACACCTCAGATTATCTCATATTTTCGGTTGAACTCCCAAAATATTCGAAAACCATTAGTTGATTACATATCGTAACTTTGTGTTATCGAACAAATACAATTACAACTTTTGATACTGTTTTGACATTCTCTCAGTCACCACTTCTTCATCTTTAGTGCGTTTTATTTACATCGAGAGGCGATTTGCTCTTCGGGGATCTCCTTTCCCAACTTCAACACATTGTAACACTCCGGGTAAGAGTTCTTGATGTGTCGCAAACAGTTGGTCAACCCAAATGTTTTCGGACTGAATTTGAAATTGTGACCCAGGCTACAACTCAGACCCCCGTTCCCCGAACGCAGTCCGTTTCGTACTTTTTCGGAAACATTTTCTTTTTTCTCGTTAACAAATGATGAATCCATTTGTTCAAAACAACACAACGTAACAAAATGCACAGCGAAAATGCCACAAATGTACAAAGAAAATCATATTAATACTCGAACTTACTGATCGCTCGAATATTGACAGTACATCACTACCCAAGTAACCACAAGCATTATATTAGTCAGGATTAAAAAAGCTTTGATGAAACGTACTCAATATGTAGAGGAATGTCGCTAGAAATAGACACGGTTGAAAAGATGGACAATATCTGTTGCAAATCAAATCGTATTTTAAGAATAAATAAAGTATTTTATGCTATTGTAACAGCATAAAATACTTTATTTATTCTTAAAATTCCTTGTACTCCATGAACTAAAGAATATGTTAGGGAACGTTCATTAATTATGTCACGCAAAAAGTGACTTTTTATAAATAAACAAGAATGTGCGCATTTCTCTTTTTAGTTCAAAACTTGTGAAAAATAAAACAGGATTTTTACTTCACCGAAAAAAATTCTTATTCCGGAAAACGGTATATTACGAGAAAATGGATTGTCGGGAAACAGTACACCCTGGAAAATAGTTTCCTGGGAATTTGTATGTTGTTTCATACAATTTATCTATGCCTTTCATGTGGTTTTTCTCTAGGTGAATAATGTTGCCCAGGCCATTCCCTTCTATTCATAAATCCGGTAGGAACCTATAAATGCATAACGACCGAAACCCAGACTCTACACGGGGAGAAACTTTTAATAACCAAAAAAAGAGAATCTACAATGTTAATTGCACACTTTTTGTTTAAATTATTTTATTACACACTTGGGAAACACAATTCAGAAAAAATCTGGGGAATGGATTCAGGAATGGATAAACAGTGGTTAACGTGGTTCTATCAGGTATCAGGTTATTTCTCCTATTAGATTTTTCTCAACGTAATACTTGTTTAGCAATCAGGACTGATTGCTACAAGAGATGCATTCGATTGGGAATTCATTTGCTTATTCCGACACGCTCGCAGTATGCCGCCCAAAGCCGGTCTCTGTAGGTTTTAGCCGCGTCCTCCTGATTTTTTGCATTCAGTATTCCTCTTCCAACAACGCAAATGTCGGCACCCTTCTGCTGGACGACGTGCTCGGGACTGTCGTACTTTTGACCTAGCCCGTCGACACCTTCCTCGAGTTTTACGCCCGGAGTTAGTTGCAGCAATCCGGGGGAAGAAACCAAATCCGAGCTCTGGCAAACGATGCCGGCGACAAAATCCGTGTCCGTCTCCGTGGCCATTTTCATCGTTGCTGCACTGTACTGCGAGTTAGCAAGATTACCTTGGGAACTCATCTCGGCTAACAGAAATACTCCCCTTTGTTGAGAAGGGTCGTTCAGTACTGATTTCAAACCTTTCAGCACACCTTGGCCAGGAAGTGAATGAACTGTTACCAAATCAGCCCAGCTTGCTATTTTGAACAAGCCGCTGCCATACTGCAGAGCAACGGTATGTCCTATATCAGCAAACTTGCGGTCTTCCATAATCATGAAATTATGCTTCTTTGCCAGAGATTGCAGCGATTTAACGAAGTTTTCGTTGTAGTCGTCGATGATGTCCACATGCGTTTTTAACAAACAAATGTATGGTCCAACCTTCTCCACAAGATTCAATAACTCCTCCGACTTGGTCAGATCTGCGGCTACGCAAAGGGTACTTTTCTTACTGGCCATCAGTTTCATCAGCTCTTTGCCGACGGGGCACTTTGCCAAGCCTGCGCGTGCTTCGAATGACATTCCCACGCGGCTCAGCTCGTTGATAACCGTGGTGCCATTCTTCATAAACGAACCGTCGCTTTTGATTTGCACCCCTTCGATGTACTTTGCCACGGCTTGCACGGTCTTCTCTTCTATGCGACCAGCCTCGAGCAGCACATTCAACAGATATGACAATGTAAACAGCGAATGCATTCGGACGCCGTTTTCCTCTGTGTTCTGAGCACCACCCTGTTCACGATCAACCACCACTATAGCGTCCGTGACGACGAGACCTGGAAATAGATGGGATAAGTGATTCATTTAAAAAATTTGCTGGCAATGCATTCCGTTTGGGCTTAGGGCGACATAACAAGAATAAATAGAATTGCATAAACTAGTATTGTCGCAAAACCCCCCAAAGGTGTTTTTGGCGATGATTTTTGTATTTCTAATTTTTTGTTGTTGTTTTTTCGCATTTACGTGACTTTCACCTGAGAGCATTTCCAGCCAGAATAGCAAACCGGTTGGACCCTACGCTCTCCGATCTGAATGAAATTTTGTCCATATGTTGGTTTCTACACAAAATTACGTTCTCCATAAAAAAATCCAAAACTATCCTGGACTAATTTTCTATAAGGGCGTATTTGAAATGTGGATTTAATTTTTTAAATTTTTTTTTTCGCTAGCGGCTCATCTCATCAAAATGTTGTCTTAGTAAAAGTTGTTGGTAATAAAGTGTTCTTCAAGAAAAATACACTGAAACTAAACAAATCGTAAATTCACACTTAAAAACATAAAACGTTGTTTTGCTCAAAGGACCCCCCCCCCCCCCCTTCCATTCTTTTTAATTTCTATTTTTTTTTTGAAACGCTGAAGTTATGTCCGTAAAGCAGGTGATCAATTCACTTCTTTAACTTTTTAATTTTTTGTTTTTAAATATTTATGAATGTTTTGAAAATGTTGAAAATGATTTTGTTTTATTAAGATAAACCCAAACTAGAATATATGCATTATGTTTAATTTAAAAGCATGTTTAAACTTTTTTCGTAAGCTTAGCCGTTCTCCCGAAATTTAGGTTTTTGCAATTTGTTTGGCCCTTTGTGATTGTTTGTTGTGATGTCCACAACAAAATGTATTTTTCATAATAGATTATTAAAAAACAGAAATTTTCGCCTACTTGAGAAGAGACACGTTCTTTTTCACCCGCTTGGAGAAACAGATGAGAATGTGAGAAGCGAGAGACTATTACACGCTCACTGTAGTTTTCGCGAGAAAAGCAACGGCAATTTATAATTTTCGGAGAGCATGAGAAGCTGATAAATCGTGTCTTTTTCAGTGAATCTAGATGCCGATAACTATTTTTTATTTTCTTTTTGACACCTGAAAATGCACTAGTCTTCATTGTTTTATTCTGACATTATGACTTAATAAAAATCCAATTTTTCTTCATGTGTACGATCTAGGGAGCATATTTTCAGTGAAAAATGTGACATGAGAAAATATTTTCGTTGAATTTTGGAGAGAGATATTTTCGCATATGCAAGAGAGAGGATAATGAATTATTGGCGAAAAAGGAGAGATGAAAATGTGAACGGTTCGCTATTCATCGACAACCTGCTTGAGAGAGAGCATGGTTTTCACCCAGCTGAGTGAGAATTTCGATCTCTGACACACATACATTATTTGAGCTGTTAACGATATTGAAATTGCTATACACTTGCTTAGATATGTTTAATGAGACATTTGGTAGTATGTTTAACAAAAAGTTACACAACTCATTTTATAACGTCAAGAACTTTCGATGGATATGGATGTAATGTCGGCCTATAAGCACAAAATTGGGCCTTTTCGTGTATGTAGCTTTGTCCCATGCGATAGATTTCTCATTAAATGCAATCTTCGTTCGGTTTCTTCTATCTGCTATTGTGATTGAAGGCTTTGCCAGCTGTATCGGCTCTCCACAACACAAATATTTACAAACGAACTAAAATAAAACTGCTTTGAAGCACTTAGAAGATTTTAATATATGATTTCCATTCGTCCATTCGATAATGTAAACATTACAATTTTCCCTACACAGATTTTGTTCTATTGGTTTGTGTTTAGACCAGGGTGCGAAAAATTCAAATTCAATAAGCAGAATCCCGTGAATTTATCCAACATCCATCTCGTCATTCACCGATTCGGTGCAAAACTGAATTTCAGAAGAGCCAAAATTCGGTGATAGCAAGAACACATTCAGTCAGAATGTTTGCGATTATTGTGTTTTGTGATGCTCTCCTCTTTTTGTTTTGACTGATTGAACCGGAGATCTGTATAGAAAAATGTGTCGGTAGCATCCTGTGTGAATGAAGACATTCGGTGCGGGTCACCTTTTTGGAGGGGACCGAATGCTTGTGTTCGTTCGTTCATTGCCTTTTCTCTTTATTAGTAATTCGTGTGTTCAGCAAAGACCAAAGAATTGAATGCTGTTGTTTTTCGCACTCATTTCGGGCAGTCAATTTTTTCACACACTGACTTTAGACTAACCATTTGAAAAATAAAAAATCGCAAACTCTTCCGCAATTCGCAAATACTTCAATTAAAATACGTTATTTTAACTATTTAAACAATTCGTTTATAACGGGTGGCTATTATCTGTACATCTAGGCTGAATTACTCGGTTAATCGGTTGAATTTAGCCAAATTTAGATCCTTAAAAGAAAAGGGGATAATACGTTCAGCTTAACCAGTGAAATCATGGTGTTTAAAAAGTTGAGGAAATCGAAAATTACGTGAAAGTAAACAAGTATAAATTGTCTAGTAATGACTCAATTTCGGCGCAAGTAGTTGATGGTCCTGATAGCAACATATTTCTTTAAATTATCGCTGAACTAATGAAATATTTGTTACATTGACCGAATGAAGAAGCTAGGCTAACGTTACATCCCGTTACCTTATTAACCGATTTTGAAAAAAAAAAAAACTTTTCAATATCACTTCCATTGGGTATAAACAGAAACGGGTAAGGCTGACAGCCTCCATGTCTGAGAAAGATTTGTTTCTTATTCAATAATCTATCATGTAACATACATCTTTTTGGGACATCGCGACTAACATTTGAAAATGGCTGAACATATTGTTTCTTTCAACAATATTTCCTTTCAATAAAATTCGCAATAACTTCAGATCGGCTGGGTTTACGAAAAAAGTGTTTATGGGTTTTTTTTGTAAAAATTGAATACGTTGAGTCTATTTTTGGTATCAATATTACGATACATAGATAGAAAACACGCGATTCCACTAAATTCAAAAATCCATAGAAATTTAAAAACAAAAATTTTAAAAATTAAAGAAGTTCCCGTCTTAAACTTTTCACCAGATTTTAGGATAAAACTTCAAGTTTTTTCAAAGAAAAATTTAGAAAACTCAAAGGGGGGGTCCTTTGAGAGAATCAATGTTTTTTATTTTTTCAGCATGAACTTACATTTTTTAAAAGTTTCAGTGTATTTTTTTCTTGAAAAACACTTAATGACCTAGAACTTTTTCTCTGACAACATATTTATCAGAATAATCAAGAATCGCAGCAAGCTCTGGACACAAACGGTTGGGCTTTGCTGAGCTGTCACGTTTTTTCAGTATTTTTGTGTGATGAAAATTATCCTCATTAGAATCTCAATAAAATTGTGTGTTGAATAGAACTAAAATCCGGTGTAAATGGATTTCGAAAACGAACCGATTACGTTTGCTGATTGGTGCTGATTGTCTGGGTGAGCGCTTTCCATTTTACTGATTTATTTGCTGTTTTTACTAAGAGGAATGATGATTAGTTGTCGAAAAATTAAATTGACAATATTGACAATCTTGGTCACAAGAGGTGTGTTAACGATTTCGTGGATGGAAAGAGGAAGGCTGTTTTTTCAGCCATGAAGCTATTATACGCTTGGACGTCAACTTATTCCAATACATCGTTTGATTCGAACTTTTTCGGTTATTCAGATTACCATAATAGGTTAGGGAAGCAAGTTTGACGTGCATTTTCTTCCTTTTGTGTTTTCCGATATTAAAACACAATTATTGTCGGAGTAATTCATGTTTGACCCTTAACTGTATCGTCCCGTGGCCATTCTTGGCTCAGTCGGCTTGTGCCTGTTTGCCGGGCTCGGCTCCGGGACTCTGGAGGGTCTCTCCGGACGCCCTGCAGACACCGATGTTCGGCGGACGTCTCTTGATAGACCGGTTCCGTTGCCGACGTGGAGTTGCTGTGGATACAGTTCCACAGTTGGAGCTGTACCTACAGCGGTGCCGTGTCGGTGGTGGAGCTGGTTTGCCGGACGGGGTTTGTCAGGCATCGGTGTTTGTGGGATGCCGGGTGTCCGGAGAGATTTTCCGGATTCCTGGAGTTGAGTTTGACGGACGGGTGCAGGCCGAATGGCGGGATGGCTTATGTGGGGGGGATTTTCGGTCAAACATTGACCGGAGCATGTGGATATTCTGATGATAATGAAGAGGTAGCGACGACGTTGATAGGTTGAAGGAGTTAAGTTCGAGATACGATGGTGTTTTCGTTCACCTGCAATGCCAGATGGGGCAAGCTTGGCCGTTTTGGATAGGCATCATTTAGGTACCGCGGAAGAAGGACCTCGCAAGGGATTTTCAGACAATTGAGAGTTGGTAAGTGCTCTCAAAACCGCGGAGCGAAACGTGTAATTGTTATCCTTTTTGTCCCCTGAATTAAATGAACTATATTATATGATCACATCACTTATCAAGGTGAATCCTGATCCATCGAGCCCTACCCTACTAACATAGAAAAACCTCCTTCCTGTGACCTTTGTAAGGATGCAAAGATAAACACGGTCCCTAATCAGCAAGGGTCACACTGACATTCCTTCCCTATTCCCAGCTGATTGCAAGGACGTGGCCAGCGCCGTTATTGATTATTAAAGAAATTGAGTCATTGAAACGTGTACAGTGAGAATGGTCGGTTACTCCCAGCCTCATTCAGTTGATTCATTGTGCAATTTCACTGATTCTGATCAATCACGGAGTAGCAACCATTGATAAGAGCAGTCAGTCAAGCTAAGCTAAGCTAAGCTAAGACAACATTTTTATCAGAATAATCGTTTACATGTTATGATTGTTTGAAAAAATAAAATTCATAAGCGAATTTATGTAAGCCTTTACAGAAAATTAGTCCAGGAATTTTTAGGATTTTTCTATGAAAAATGTTATTTTGGGTGGAAACTTACATATGTACAACCGGAAACTGTCGAGGCAAAATCAACATATTTCATAGCGTTTCTGGCTGGAAATGCTCCTGAGGCTTCTTCGTCAGACCTGGACATATCGAACCCATCAAGGCATGGGTCGGGACCAACTTCCGAAGAAAGACGTGATCAGAGATTTTTCGCCTCACGGCGCCGACTAGAATAGATACCAAACCGGCTGGAGTGAGAGGAAACAATGCTTACCGCTACATCGCTGGCGCGAGCTTGGAGATTTGTCCTCCGCAGTGCTTTATAGCGCACGAAATCAAACCATGAACCAATTCTTACCACATCCGAAAAGATTTAACAGAGATTTTGTTCTTAAATTTGATAAAATCCATACATAAACAAAGTTTTCTACATGTCAAATCGTTCGTTTTATGTTTGTTCAAATCGTTAACTGTTGAAGTGTTTGTAGAACACAGTTGAGAACCTGCATAGAAGCGTTGCAGCGCTCTATCAACCATACTCCAGCCTATACTTCTGAGCTAACATCTTATCAGGAAGAAGCGATAGACTTAAACTATTATAAACTACTCGTAGGTAGCCATCTACATCATTCTAAGTTGCACGCTTTGCCTACTATCGCATGTCTCAACACGTTGCGCCACATGTTGGTGCGATTGAATGCAGCACCTCGTTATCGGAAACACGACCCATATTAATATTAATAAAAGATAACAAAACACATTCAATCGTACAGACCATTCTAATTGACGATAACCATCTGCAGTGACTGGTGGCCGCGTACAATTGATAATTCAATTACCTATCTCTCATTTTGTCTCTATGGTTGAAGACTTACCCTCCGATCTCAGATCGTTCACCGTATCCAGAATGCTGGAGCCAGACGTCACGACATCTTCGATGATGAGACACTTGTCCCCGGCATTGAACTTTCCTTCCACAAGCTTCTTGGTTCCGTAGGTTTTAGCCTCTTTGCGACGGATCAGCATCGGTTTCTTTGCCTTGATTGAAATCAGCGTGGCTATCGGAAGTGCCGTATAGGGAACCCCACACAGCTGTGCTCCCATGTCGACTTTGGTTTGCAGGATGAAATCGGTTAGCAGATCCGACAGTGTCTCCTGAAAAATAGAATATAAATTCACATCCATAGCCGATGATCCGGTTGAATTTCTAATGAATCAACGGTAGCAGTCATTGTTTACAAAACCTGTTACATCCTTAATCCAACAAACGCAAAATCTTCCATTTCATTCTCACTCACCATTACATCTGGATAGCTCACGATCACTCGGAGGTCAAAATAAACCGGGGAATTGATGCCGACTTTCATTTTATAATCGCCAAACTTAAACGCATTTATTTCGAAAAGGCGCAAGCCGAGTTCCTTCAGCTTGGTTTGATCCATGGTTCTGGAAAATGAGGGAGGATGAATTGATCCTGTCAGCGTAAAAGGAGCACAACGTAGTAAGACTGATGGCACGTGCACGTGGTTTTCGTGTGGGCACACAAAATCAAAATAATTGAAATTGGAATCCACACTACCGCTTAAAACAGTCTTGGTTGAATGATAAAGCCCTTGGGAAACTGGTTTATAGTATGGCTACCTGTTTGGTGCTGTGGAACGAATTGAGTAAAATTCCGACAAGAAAGCTAAAACTAACTCTTCCACGGAAACGTCTGCTTTGCAAATGAAATTGGTCGGGTTTGAGTATTATAATAGTGCCTATATTTACTGTTTTACGCTGAATGCATACCAGAGCAGCGTCATATAGTAACAGTACTATGACGGACCGTACATGTGTACCGAAAGTTCGATGGTTGACGCTCTGTTCATTTACCGGTGTTCGTCGTCGTATTCTCCAGTTTGAATGTGTTGGATTTGTTTTGGAATTAAGCGTTAGCGACAATGAACTGGATCACCGAGTTCAAACAAATGGCTAAGTTGTAGAAGTGACATACCTGTATGATAGAAGTGATGTCACAACTGCATACGCAGGACACCGTGCAATTATTGACGTAACTATTTGTGTTTACATTATTTTCGATTCACTAATCCAAAGGCATTTGATGATCAGCATTTCCTTTATCCTGTAAACATTGCGTTAGCGAGTGTTACGATTTTTCGTAGGGCAGGACGGGGCATTATCGGCATCAGGCGCAAGATGACACTTTTTCCATTTACATCATGCGTCGTATATATGATGAATCACGGTTGGAGACGTCACGACTGACTTATTAAAATAGCATATTTGCAAAATATAATCACCTCTAACGATTTTTTTTTTGGAAAATCCCGACAACGGTTGCAACAACTTTTTGAATCATATACCATTACAAAGAGCCGTCTATTGATATAAAAATAACACAACTTTTTATTTTTATAAAAACGACGGCTTTTGTAATGGTATATGATATAAGGTTGTTGCAACCGTTGTGGAGATATTCCGAAAAATGTTGTCTTTTGTATTAACATGACTTTCAGCCTGAGGCTGGTTAGTCATGGCCTAAATATAAAGTTTCAAAAATCTATAACAAGACTTTTTTACCTTGGCATTGGCAAAACCTTGTGGTAGCTTGATAAATACCAGGTTCCAGGGCTTATCTGGATCTTTACCCACACGGGAAAGATGCAAACCAGTGTTGCCAGGGGTGATGTGGACCAGAAGTGCATTTGAACCCTTTAGTAGTAGCATATTAAGTTTTAATTGGACACCTGTTCTTATTTTCAAACAATATGTATAGAATATGCATAATTTCAATTATATTACTGCTATTTAAAGATTCGTCTATTAATCTCAACACTTTTATTATAACCATAGACTAACTCTAAGACCAGTAGGTCCCATACAAAAACGATTTTTTTCTTGGCTCAGTCAGTACTACCACATCGGTCCCAAGCTCAATAATGCACCCCTAATAATGAACTCACACGAACACACTTTCAAATATTCTGTCAAAATAACACCCCAAATCAAAACAAAGGCGCAAATATGTATAGCAAGGTGCTGGCTTCAAGGTGTAATTCGGACCAAGGGGGTTTACAACAGTGATCCAATTTCAAATCGCTAGTTGCATATTGATTGTTGTTATAACTGAGTTTTATTATGGGTCTGCAATTTTCTGAAAAGCATTACCACACAGATTCTACATTTGGTTTGGCTGTTTTTGGCAGAGGAGCGAATATGTTTGTATACTTCTAGAACAAAAAAAGAAACAAATAGAGCCTGGTAGGATCACAGTGGAAGCAAATGCGAGTCTCATGGCGACGCAACGAGGACAGTCAGGCATCTCGGCCTCTGGTTGGAACAAGACCAAGTAGGCGCCCAAGAAAGACCTACGTGTACGAAGCACATGCATGCGAGTATCATCTAAGCAGGTATGTTCCAAACAAATCAAAAGTAATAACAACAGTGTGGGTAAGTAAATCAGTTAACATTACCAAAACTACATACACATCATACATACAGACATAACTATATATTAAGAGACCGTCCACACATGTCCAACAGAGCAGCTTATTTTCCCGATGAGTCTAACGTCAAATACTTTGTTCCATTTGGGAGCGTAGAATAAGGAAAATAGCTGTTACATTGTCACACCTGTATTATATGAAATTACGCAGATACTGCACTGACAAGAATATCACTAACAATATAATGACACGGACAAGTACAAAAACACGGACTTTAACAAATACCTGGACAACATAACGCTTACGCTGACTGATACTGAATTCCAAATATTTTCAAGAAGATTATGTGAGCTGTTTTCGAAAGTCCGGTGTTTATTTGGTCGCCATAGACTAATCCTTCCGGCATAATCACTTGAAAATTTTCAAAAACCAATCCCGATCATTGCAATCCTATGGGGATAAAAATGTATATGTGTATGTGTGTGTGTGTGTGTGTGTGTTTGTGTATATGTGTGTATTTGTATGTGTATTTGTATGTATATGTATATATATATATATATATATATATATATATATATATATATATATATATATATATATATATATATATATATATATATATATATATATATATATATATATATATATATATATATATATACATATATATATATATATATATATATATATATAATATATATATATATATATGATATATATATATATAAGTTATGAAACAGCGGACACCACCACCACATTAATCGAGAAGCAGGATAACCACACCGGAGCCCAAATCAACATAGCAACAGCCAGGGAAACTACCAACGGCAATACCACATCGATCAACGCACCGCAGAAATGATGACCCAGGGAATCCAGCACAGCAACAAGCGAAGCGACGTGGACGACCGACGTGGACGAGCAACGTGGACGAGCAGCACATCGGACGATATTGATCGATTTTGCTGAATAGGGACCTTTACATAATAAAAGGGCTAGAGATAGGAAATTAAGATTC
This sequence comes from Aedes japonicus, assembly GCA_034211315.2. Classification (NCBI taxonomy): domain Eukaryota; kingdom Metazoa; phylum Arthropoda; class Insecta; order Diptera; family Culicidae; genus Aedes; species Aedes japonicus. Next base: position 194,685 of record JASCZW010000628.1, read on the forward strand.
AGTTTTGATGTAACTTTGTAGTGAATGGTAATTAAAGTTGTTTTTAGTGAAATAAATATTTTTTTATAAGTTCGAGATAAATCACGACCTAACTGGCGCAGTCGAGTAGTTCAAGTAGTGAAACAAAGTGAAAGTGTTGTTGGAGCGAATATCTAATATCACAATCATCGAGTTTGCAAAGGCGAGCGGCCCTAAGTCCCAGACGACACCGATAATCCAGCAGCAGCTATTCTGGAGCGGATATCCAGGATTTGAGATTATTTGGAGGACCAATCCCGCTACTTGGAACCCACCCCAGCCATCTCTACGTGCATCATTACCAAAAACTCCCTGATGAAAGGAATCATCTTGTAAGTACCAAAGTTTTTACTACCTATAAAGTGAAACTAAATGAAACCAAGTGCAAACAGAGTGCTACAGTGTAGTTCAACTCAAGTGTAGGAATCTGAAACGTGTTATTAGATCTCTATTGTGAGGGCATATCACTGGCGGTCATAGCTCTTATTACGATTCTTGCTACCACATTAATTTCCTGTCCAACAGGCGAGTAGCGACATAATATAGGGAAAAAGTTAACATTTTGAATAAAATCTAACATGGCAAAACCAGCTATGAGCGCAGAAGCTCTGCTAGAACAAGTGAGAACACTCACCGAAAATCAAACACAGCTTATTGAAACGATCAATGCTTGAAAGATAAAGCTAACGATCCATTCTTAAATTTCACAACACCTGATCCGATCAGGAATATCCCCATCTTCAATGGGAATAGAAAAGAAGCGGCAGCCTGGGTGCAGGACGCTGAACAAACTCTTAATCTGTTCGACCAATATAAAAACGACATTTGCTATGGACAAATTATTCGTAGTATAAAGAACAAAGTGGTCGGTGAAGCTAGAGAAATATTGATAGCCTCCGGAAATCCCACAACCTGGGATGAAATCAAAGAAATTTTACTAACTGCATACGGTGACCGTAGGGATTTAACGAGTCACATTCAATCGTTATTTTACATTCGACAAGGCAAGAAAAATCTGTCGGAATATTACAATAAAATTAGAACAATTGACACAGCTATAAAATCATCTGCTGCTAATATGGACGATTATAAATCGCACACAAAGGGTTATTAACTCTTTCGTCAATTTACTTACGTTGATCCGGTTCGTAGATGGATTAAATGAGGAAATTTCTATGCACGTAAGAAGTTGTCGACCAGAGACACTTGAGCATGCTTACGAAATCACTTCACAATTTTGCCCGGACTATACAAAGGGACCAATGGAAAAGCCATAGTCGCAATACGCAAACAACACTAAGGAAACATCTGATTGAAACTCAATGCTAAATGAACTAGAGTTGGGACAAGACTATTATGAAATTGAGAAGATCCCGGAAAACGTAAGTCAATCAAGTTCGATATAAGGGACAACCATTCTGAATGATAGAGAAAAAACAGCACTAAAAGAGAATATTGATAATAATAAAGAAGTTTTATACTGCGAAGAAGACAATCTTACCTTCACGCATAAGATTAAACATAAAATCAGAACAACGGACAACATTCCGATCCATACGAAATCCTATAAATATCCCAAGATTTACGAGGACGTAGTCCGACAACAAGTAGATAAACTACTCAAAGACGGTATCGTGAGGAATCCATCTTCCCTATACGTCTCCGTATGGGTAGTGCCTAGAAGCCAGACGCTTCAGGCCAGAAAAATTAGACTGGTTATAGATTACCGTAAGCTCAACGAAGAAAACCATTAGCGACAGGTATCTATACCAGAAATTTCGACATCCTGAACAAACTAGGAAGAACAAATTATTTTTCAACCATTGACCTGGTCTAGGCTTTCGCAAATTCAGCTTGATGACGAAGATATCGAAAGACGGCATTCTCGGTGAACTCAGGAAATACGAGTTTACACGCATGCCATTTGGGCTGAAACAATGCGCCCGCAACTTTTCAACGGGTCATGGACTGCGTGTTAAGAGAAGAATTAGGAATATGTTGTCTCGTATACATGGATGACATAATCATATTTTCACCATCTCTCGAACAGCACAAAATCGACTTAGATAAAGTCCTAAACAGGCTAAGAGAAGCGAATCTGAAAATTCAACTCGACAAATGTGAGTTTTCAGAAAGAAGTACAATTTTTGGGACACACAGTCTCTGAAGACGGTGTAAGACCCAATCAAGACAAAATAGAAACGATAAAAAATTGGCCAGTGCCGACAACAGAAAAACAAGTAAGGCAATTTCTGGGAATCCTAGGATACTACCGAAGATTCATATAGATTTTGCTAAGTTGGTAAAACCACTTACCTCCTTACTCAGAAAAGATAACGACTTCGAAGTACAAGGAGATAGAATTATGCTTACGAGAAACTGCAAGCAAATTCTGTATGAGGAGATCCTGTACTCATCCACCCTGACTTTTCAAAAGAATTCATCCTAACCACAGACGCGAGTGATTTCGCCATAGGGCCGTTCTTTCCCAAGGACCCATTGGAAAAGATCGTCCAATCGCCTACGCTTCTAGAACGTTGAACAGGACCGAAGAGAACTATTCAACGACAGAAAAAGAGTTTTTGGCAATGTATTGGGCAGTCAAACATTTCGAGCACTATCTGTGGGGTAGAAGATTTAAACTACTAACGGATCATCAGCCTCTCACTTACTCTCTTTCAAATACAAATAAGCGAATATTCCGAGGAAAATTGGAGCTTGAAGGGTACGACTACCAGTTAATCTACAAACCCGGTAGAAACAACGTTGTGGCAGACGCCCTATCAAGGATCAAAACGGAGGAAATAAATGTCAACTCCCAAGACAATTCAAATGATGAAGAAACCGAAAGTGATTTAGCTACGGTGCACTCCGCTGACTCAAGCGATAATTATTTCATTTGGTGTACGGAAAAAGCCATAAATACATTCAAAGCACAAATCATTTTCAAAGTTTCGAAGATACATTCAGATGTATCGGAGGAAATATTCGAAACGACATCGGACAACTATTCTCAGACCAGCATACACAGAAATCGATATTGTAAACATATTTAAAAATACCTGAACCCCAGAGGGATAAATTGCCTTAGAGTACCAATAGAACTGAGGCAACTGATACAAGAAACGTATAAGAAACATTTTGAGGCTAATAAGTTGTACAAGATTTTCATTTCAGAAGTTCTCCTGGAAGACGTGAGGTTGGATTCGGAACAAGACAAACTGGTAAAAGCAACACATGATTATGCGCATAGAGGTATAAAAGAAAATAAAGCGCAAATTCTCCAAAAATACTATTTCCACAACTCGAACGAAAGGTTAAAATTCATATAGATAGTTGTGATACATGCAAAAAAAGTAAATACGATAGAAAACCACCACAACTAATTCAGAAAAGTATTTTCGGCGAAAAACCTTTCGATCGAGTGCACATAGATGTGTTTTTCATGAAGGGAATGAAATGGTTGACAATAGTGGATTCCTTTTCCAAATTTGCTAACATAATTCCATTAGACTCAAGAACAATAATTGATATGAAGCAAGCAATTAGCGAACATATCAGAATATTTGGAAGACCACAAACTATTGTCAGCGATCAAGAGCCCTCTCTACATCTATAGATTTCACAGGCTTTTTGAATGACCTTGGCATTTCACTTCTACCATGCCAGTAATTCACAATCTAATGGGATCGTAGAAAGGTTTCACTCAACCTTAATCGAACTCTACAGAACCCTCAAGACAAAATATCCCAACAAACCGATACGAGAGACGATGAACTTATTGACGGACATCTACAATAACACAATACACTCCGTAACTAAAAGGAAACCTAGAGACATTATTTTCAACTCCTCAAATTTTACTGATGTAGAGGAAATACAGAAGGCAGCTGAAAATCTCCAATCAGCAGTTAGAACACAACTTCAAAAAAATAAGCGAATGTTTGAAGAAAAACACGCAAATAAATAGACACACGACTTAAACCCACAAGACATAAAAATACGTTAAAATTACGCAAAGACAGACAAAAGACAAAGACCCCTACAAGACTGTCCATGTAAAAGCTAACGATACACTGACCTTCGAAGACACTAATAATGTCAAAATCCACAAGAATCGACTCAAGCAATAACCGAAAAAACTCCCTTATTATTCCCTTATTACTCCCAGACAACATACAAAGATGTAGGTAACGATAATGGGATGATAGCTTTCAAGATAGAAAACGTTAGAATAAAACTAGGCTATGAAAGAATAATTAAGAAACTCAGTTTAGGAAGTATAGAAATCAATCTCAACCACATAGAGAAAATAGCCTCATCCCTAAAGATAAAGGATCATTTGCATGAAACATTACTAAGGAAAATCATTATTGCTAGAGAAAAATTAAAAAGCTTACAACCTCATAGACAAAAAAGAGGACTTATAAACGCTTTAGGTACAGTAGTAAAATACATTGCAGGAAATCCAGATCAGGAAGATTTACAAATAATACAACAAAGTATAGGAGCTTTGCAAACTCGAGATAATGAGCTAACCAACAACCAGATGAAACAAATCAAAATCAATGACAATTTTCAAAACAGGATCAATAACGTTACAAATACCCTAAGAAAGATTAGTTCTCAAATATCATTGATCAATAACACATTAAGACAAGATAACATTGTAGAACATATGAACCTAATATTTAGTACGGATTCTTTAATTCATGCCTTAGAAGACATTGAAGAACAAGTCGAATTTTCAAGACAAAATGTACTAAGCAAGAATATACTTTCGTTAGAGGAAAAAATATATATCTTTCAAAAGTTAATGCAGCAAGATTTAAAGTTAGAATTTATAGACGAAATTTTCTTATTCAGCTCCAGGAAGCATAACGATCAGCAAAGACAATGTCGTCATCTTAGTGAAGATCCGATACTGGACGACAACCTCTACGAATTACTGGAACTCCAAACCGTCAACATAAACCAAACAAAAATCAACACAGATATTCAGTGGGTAGCCAAACACCAAAATAGAATAATCCCACAACGTAAGAAATGTAAGATTTGCGATGACTCACAGACATTAAAAGACGAGTGCATCTACAAATTCCTGACGCATCAGAAACCAAAATGTTCAATGATTAAAACAGAACAACTAACTCGTGTAAAGGAAATAATGAGAGGTATTATATTCATCGATACAAAAGCCAAGCTAGAAATTTTTAGCTCTTGTGGCGACTCCAGGGTAGTATCAGAACCTACTGTAATTGAAGCAGAGAACTGTACTATAAATGTCCTGAACTATACATTCCATAGTGAGGATCAATTTAAGCCCAAACAAGAGTACCTTGTGCCAACTTACAACAAGCAACCGGAAACAATTAACAACGTATTGGATGGACCTGAAGAACTCAAAATCGATAATCTGAAGTTCCTGAAGGAAATACAATTATACTCAGAGGACGACGTTGGTTGGAGGTACAACCATAATCTTAACAATAACCATTATAAGTTTTCTCTTCCTAGTGATCATCATTAGAAGGAAGAAAGCCAAACAGGCCAAGGACATTACCAAGAAACCTCTAGATGATGCCAGAAACGAGGAAGAAACGATAGCCGAAGGACAACCAAGGGGTACGAAATTCATCAAGCTTCCTGTACTCAGCTCTCCTAAGAAGTCAACCGAGGACGGTCAACAATCTTGGAGGGGAAGAGTTATGAAACAGCGGACACCACCACCACATTAATCGAGAAGCAGGATAACCACACCGAACCCAAATCAACATAGCAACAGCCAGGGAAACTACCAACGGCAATACCACATCGATCAACGCACCGCAGAAATGATGACCCAGGAATCCAGCACAGCAACAAGCGAAGCGACGTGGACGAGCAACGTGGACGAGCAGCACATCGGACGATATTGATCGATTTTGCTGAATAGGGACCTTTACATAATAAAGGGCTAGAGATAGGAAATTAAGATTCAGTTTTTGATGTAACTTTGTAGTGAATGGTAATTAAAGTTGTTTTTAGTGAAATAAATATTTTTTTATAAGTTCGAGATAAATCACGACCTAACTTATATATATATATATATATATATATATATATATATATATATATATATATATATATATATATATATATATATATATATATATATATATATATATATATATATATATATGTATGTATATATGTATGTATATGTGTGTGTATATATGTATGTGTGTGTATGTATAGGTATGTATATATCTATTACACATCTTCTCTTAGCGACAGAGTTGCAATTCTCCTCGGTGCTAGCAGGGTGCTTAGTGAAAAGGTACTCCGGAGATTGGCAAACGCAAACTCACCCGAGAGATTTTTGTTTTTGTTTCCACTCTCTGCTAGTCACCACAAGTTGAGTGACACCAAAGTGTCTGTCGTTTGCACCCTCACCACACAAACAGGCCGGAGCGTGTGAGTGATCTCTGAGGAGCACCGAAGAGAGCAGAATTATTTCACCGGGGAGAGTCACCCTGGTCAAAATATTTATTGCTAGTTTTATACCGCAACAGTTGAATTTGAACATTTTTACAATGTTACTTATTTCTTAATGTTCCTCGTCTTCTTTTCGGCGTATCCAAGCATATTGCTTATCGCAATTAGCTGATTGCTCTCACAACCTAATGTTCTAGATGCACTTGCACAAGTATTAAGCTTTCGAAGCCAATCACCTATGCATGAATTTGTATATTTTGTGGCAAGTACAATGATACTCTTATGTCCAGGGAAGTTGATATTTATTTTAGTCGACTGGACTGTGAATCGAACCCGCCTCTTCTGGATTGGTAGTTCCGTGCATTTACCGACTAGACTATCTGTGGCCCATAATTCGTAATGTTCATCTATGATATTCTGAAAGTACAAAAAAGGAACCGGGAGTCACGAAAAAAACTTCGGACTGTACTTTCTTGTTTCCGTTTTCCAGCGATTTTTGCTTAATTTTTGAATCAAGGTTTCACTCACGTTAGTGCGGTGTAGTCCTTTTTCGCTCTGTCACTCTTCGTTGTTCACACTGCAGTGAGTGTATGAACGCTAAGGCAGCGAACTGCCGATTCTCTCGCTCTCCCGTGCTGTGTCGAACAATCTCTACTGTGGTGTCAGGATATAATCTCCGTAGAGACTGAGTGAGGTTCACCAAAGAGAGCTAGAAAAGTGCACCCGGGTGATTCTCCCCAGAGAAATTGCAACCCTGCTTAGCGACATTTGCACTTTTGTTCTAGCAGATGTTAACGGTAATCAAATTACCATTATTCTATAGCTTTCTAAAATGATTTCAATTCTCGTTCACCTATGTCTATATTGTTGTATTTTTGTAGTAATTTACTAACAAAATTAGCCCTTAAGATAGGGCGTTGTGATAATAACACCTTATATTTAACATATTCCATTTCTATCCCTTTTCCAATATTTTACGTGCGGAGACATCAAGTAAAAATGGAGTATATGAGATACGATAATGGAAGCAACGACATGCTATCAACCCCATTCGAAGGAGGGTAAGTTAGGAAAAACTTCAACAGGTGAGTCAAAATAAACCACTTAAAATTAAATGCATTGCTGATTGATCCCGATATACTCAAACGTTAATAGTGCGTTCACACTGCTGCTTGAATTGCGCGTGGTGTGGGGTGTCTTGGTATCGGCGACTGTACATCTAGTTTTCACTGGAAATAATGTACATGTCGTTTGATATCGGGATGCTCTGTGTTGCGTGGTGTGGGCTGTGGTGTGAACGTACTATAACAGTGCCTATCTGACCGACATTGGTTACCTTCGTCTGACAGCGTGCGAGTAGTGGATCATTCAGAACAGATGCAGGCCTTGACAACTGAGCTCTGATGCTGCAACCTGCACTCTTCAAAAAAAAAAAAATCTATAACAAGACTTTCCCCTCCTATGGGGCTGCAAAATGGTCAACTACTGCAGTATGGTATGGAGCGTCCGTCTCCGCAACATAACTATGAGTCAAGAGATGACAAAGATCGCCAGCTAAGGGTTACGTACTTAGCTGATAGTGCAACCTGGGCACCGTTGCCCTTCTGACTTCAGCTAGATTGAGGAGGTGCGTGCCGAGCGTCTATCCACCAAGGAGGTGCAGCTCAAACAGCGTCTGCCCTGGCATCCAGCGGCATTAGGTGGCAGCCGCACCAAGGCGACGTAGGCAGCGCGACCCCGGTAAGGAGTCCACGAAAAATGGAAGTATTCTTTATACGGTACCTATATGGTTTCAGATCATCAATGGCAATCCCAGATCTTGTATCAAGTATTTTACGCGTCCTCATGGTCGTCTCTGTTGAGCTCGGTTTCTGGTAGGGAGCAAGCGATTCGACGTTTGGCTTAGATCGTTTGACGCGCGTTTGACAGCTAATCGATAATATTTGATAGATTCTCTGTCAAACGGCCCAAGCCAAACGTCAAATAGCTTGCTCCATAACAGAATCCGAGCTTAACCGAGACGGCCATTAGAACTCGTAAAATGCTGGATAGTGGTCTTAAAATATGCTTTTCCCTCGTGGCTATGAAAATACAGGTACGTCTACAATTGCAGCAGGATCACAATCTGCAACATGCAGACATTGCAAATATAAATGTTATTATCAGTTTATATTATTACATCTGTTGACAATATTTTTTATGCTATCTTCAGCTTCGCATTTATGCATCGTTGTAAATCTTACATACCTAACATACGTTATGTATTTGAAAAGATAAGAAGGTTGTTTTTTAGAAAAGATCATATACGACAAATTCTACAAACCAATTTTCCTTCATCCAAAACATTAATTAAAAAACTAACATTATTTATGGTCCTACATTTTCTATTTCACAGAATAAAGAATCATTTATGGGCTCACCCTGATAAAAAGTTACCTTAACCGAACGACATCACAAATCCTCCAACCATTTTTTTAATGGTTTGGATGATACCCCAAATAGGTCGTTAAGAAAACTAACCATATGAAATTTATTAGGACAGCGGGAAACATGAGTTGTCGAAAAATTTGCATTTTCTGTCTTGTTTTTTTTTTGGATTTATTAAGTTTCCGTTTTTTGGGCAGTGATCATACTCATATGAAATTTATATCGCATTGTTGTTTGCTTAAATTTTCTTTGCTGTTCTGCTTGGCTGCCGGGTGTTCGGCTATATTTCATAATATCACGTTGGAATTTTTGCCATTTCAGATTTTCAATTACCTAGCACCGAGACGAAAGGGACGAAATAGCTGCATTTCATTATTATATGTACATTGTTTTGTGTTTTTTACAACATCGTGTTATTTTCATTATATCACAGCCATTCAAGCCTGAATCTCAGCGTGTGTGAAATTTCGCAATTTCAATTTGAAAGGAATTGCCAAATGTCAATAAGCAACTAGCAAAAAACAAATCTGTCAGTTTTGTAGCTGCTACAGGGCATTGCACGTCAACACATCGTGTCAGTATCGGGTGGCAAGTGGCGAACGACGAAGTGTTATTTTGACATGCTAGCAGATGCTGCAACTTCACCACATCAGTGAGCACCTCGGCTAAGTGAACTAAGTGGCGTTAGTGAAGCAGCAATTGCTAACGCTAGCAATTCCTAGCGATTTGAAAATTTACACAAAGTTATCGATTAATTTTGTTCTTGCTTAAACGTCTGTCTGTGATTATATCATGACCAGCGGGTGGATAGTCATGAAGATAATGAATATATTTTTTGGCTCAGGAAGTACTAGCACACCTGTCCCAAGCCTAACAACTCACCCTAATAACGTAACTCACATCAACATACCCTCAAATATTGTGTCAAAATAACATAGCGAATCAAAACAACAACAAAGATGCTATAGAATCGAAAGGTACCGAAAAGTGCAAGAATTACTGCAAGATGTGCTTTGCACCCAGGGGTTCTACAACAGTGAACCAATTTCAAATCGCTACTTTCATTAAGATTGTTGATTGTAGGGAGGGCGATTCCAGGTAGTGTAGATGTTTTACTGCTGTGCACACCAAATCCTGGTTTTAATGTTCGGTAAAAAATTTACGATATTGATCAGTAAAATAAAGTTTCTACTGAATGATCTGTAAAGTTTCTTCAATTTATAGATATCTGTCAAAGAACGACAAGTTTTCGGTAATTCGTATGAAAATATTACTGAACATTTGTATATATTTCACAGAATTACTTTGTAAACTAATGAACAGCCATTGAACATCCACTGTTCAGTAAATCTTTTACAGATTTTCAGTAAAACCATAATAAATGCTGACGCAAAATGTAAAAATCGCTGGACTTCAGGAATCTTTACTTCAGTATAAATTTCATTTGTCAAACTCCGCAAATTTTCGCGTGCTAAAGCTTTTCTGTAAGTAATGAATAATTTTTAATATTGCCCCGCTGTTTTGTAAAATGTTATTCATAAAATAAACTCCAGTCCAACCGTGCACAGTTAAATAGGTTTTTGGTGGTAGGAGAATGCTGACGAAATATTCCACCGAACTCGTGCCGGTTAGGGCGAGATGGAGATTCTGGAGGTAGGTTCAAAACCTACAGATGGGTGCTTGAAAACAATAAACATTCTGTGCGAATTCATGAAATCAACTTATGGCCCTGCATAGCACTTTGCTGTCTTATTGCGTCCAATACCTTCCACAAGGTTTTGGTGCATTCATTTTTTCACAACATATTACAACGTGAAATTAGCAAATAACACTTTCAAAACATATCGGAAACACTCAAATTGAAATGAAAGTCTTCCAGATGAAGATGTTGTTTTAACGTTTCGACCGTTTGAACTTACCTATTTTGCTTATTTTTTTTTTAATAGCAACGCTCGGCTCGATTTGGTCGGGTTGTCAAATTTACGAACCGGCTGCTCACCGAGCGAGCAAGTTGTCATTTTCCAACCCGGTTACCAACCACCGGTGCGGTTTCGAGTTGTCAAATCGATTAACAATTCAGCGCCAACATTACCCAAGCAACCTTAAGCATTATATCAACAATCAATATGCAACTAGCGATTTGAAATTGGATCACTGTTGTAAACCCCCTTGGTCCGAATTACACCTTGAAGCCAGCACCTTGCTATACATATTTGCGCCTTTGTTTTGATTTGGGGTGTTATTTTGACAGAATATTTGAAAGTGTGTTCGTGTGAGTTCATTATTAGGGGTGCATTATTGAGCTTGGGACCGATGTGCTAGTACTGACTGAGCCAAGAAAAAAATCGTTTTTGTATGGGACCTACTGGTCTTAGAGTTAGTCTATGATTATATTATTGCACTTATTCAACTCAAAATCAACATCGGTAATGCGGGATCGCATCAATTCAACAGTTGTTAAGTAATGAAGCATTAGATTAGCTTAATAATGTAGTGATGCATTACCAATGCAATAATGCTACTTAAGCCACAGAGAACAGACATTGATGTCCATATATCTTTTCTTGAAAAACGTGTGTAAAAGTTAATATGGGCAGCCGGTATAAGAAGCACGTGCAGAGGAAAACAAACAAAACTTTTCAGGTTATGTGCTAGGCTTTCTATTGATAAACATTTACATGACAGTTTTCGCACAACAGCAGCGCCGCCTACCAGGAGCATAACGACATACATCCAACTTCAATGATGCACTAGACGTAATGCATTTGCCCCATCGAAGGCTCACGACTATCGTATGCAGACGATCTTAAAATCTTCTTTCGGATTCGTACGACCGATGACTGCATCTTCCTCCAACGTCAATTCGAAGCTTTCGCCAGATGGTGCAATTTAAACAGAACGGTAGTTAATCCTGCGAAGTGTTCGGTAATCACGTTCTGTTGGAAGAAAGAACCGATCATATTTACCTACAGACTCGAAGGATCAACAATAGATCGTGTGAATCAAGTAAAAGAATTGGGAATTATTCTGGACTCTCAACTTTTTTTTTTTTTTTTCTCGCTTTGGCGCAGACTTGTCAGTCCATATCAGCCAAGTTTTGTTTTTGCAATTTGACAGATTTGATTGTCATGTGAATTTTCGGACGTTAAAAATTTGAAAGTTCGCTTGTTTCAGTAACGGAATTCTATGGTGTTTGAAGTCAAGTCAAGTCAAGTAGTTTGTTACGATTATTTTTAATATTATTTTTTGTCTTTAGCGCGCGTTTATATTTTTCAAACATTAACCCTTATCTCTTTTATAAATTTGGCAATCTGTTTAATTTGATCAATCGTATTTTCAGCAAGGATGGGAAGAATGTCCGTGTATTGAATTAATATAGGAATTTCTGTCTTATAGTTTGAAATTTGGTGCAATAGTGCAAGATGCGCGACAGGTTTTCAGTGAGATCACATGCCTCACATTTATCAGAATTGATCAATCTCCAGCTGTATAGTCTGTTTTTAGTAGCAGTATGTCCTGTTCTTATTCTGGATAGTATTATCGTAAGGTCAGTAGGCAGATTCATGTCTTTATACCATGGAGTCGATAGTGCATTTGGCTGTATATGAAAGTGATATGTTCCTTTATCTTGTGAGATATGTTTGTATTCCTCATTAATTGGCTCATACAAGAGAACAGACGTCCAGGTTCAAACGACCGCTTGTGATCATAAACGGAACTGTCGATTCAAATTAGTATGGAATGTCTAATGGGGTGGCGCTAGTGTGCCAATGTTGACACAGGGTCATTGACAGAGTTGTTCTGTTACGTCATCAATATTGGTAAACAAAGTGATGGTAAAAGGTTGAAATGGGACGAAAATGTGAATATTATTGGTGCACAAATCCGAAAGAAAATACTTTGGGAGAAACATGCCATAGGTTTCTGCAAACATTTGAGAAAAGAGCAATTAACCCTCATTGTATCATTAAGATGCAGTAGGTGGATGGCATGTTGCAGATCAACAAAGGCAGCAAAAATATTCGAACGTTATGGTGCGAAAGCCTTCCCGCCATAGAATCATCGGGATTGGCACAGGAAAGAACTCGGGTGGGGAAAAAAAATATCACAATATTGTCAGTCACTATAATACTTTCATATACTTTATAAGCTACTTCTTGCGTGGATTTTCTTTGTAGGTCCTGGTGAAGGTTCCGGTGAGGATTCCGATGAGCAATCAAATGCTAGTTGGGAAAGAACATAGAAAGAATTTGCCAGCAGATAACGCAATGGAATGCGAAATTTTGAAGATGATGTTGACTTCCAAAAGTGTCGAGTTATTAGTACACGACACTGCAAAAGTCTGCACATTGTAGACGAAATACACGTATTTGTCAAGATAAGCAATAAAGGTAGATAAAATTAAATAGAAAAAACTAATTTTTCTTCTCATTTCTAGTTTCAAAAGTGGATCGAAACAACTTCACATGGAAACACATCAAACTTGGTTGATGTTCAAACGGATGGAAAAGATGCTCATTATGATATGCCGGTTGAAAGTGTGCCTCCAGATTTAGCAGGCTCAAGACAATGACTATAAATTTACAACCCAAGTGAAATCGACTTAGTCGAATACTCCAATTTTATAACACTTGCAAGGAATTCGGCTTTCGATGTCTTGTTGCAGGTAGAACATCAAAAGAGAAAGAGACGATACATTAACATTGCTAGATCTGTTTTTTTTACATGGAGGCCGGATGACAGATTGAAAATTAATCTGCATGGTAAACGCTTCTTACCCAAGGGAAGAGTAATATATTTTAACCACTTTTTCACAGGCCGTCTTTCTTTATACGTGGAAACCAAGGGCAAAAGAAATTAAATTTGTAGACAGTGAGGTTTTTATACAACTTCACAGATTTTTCTTCTTTAAGGTAGGTCCAATTCTCCTAGCTTTTCCCAGGAAATTGAAACGACATGAAAAAAACAACTCTTCCCATGGGTGGATTACTTTCACCGTGATGGCAGTGATTAGTATGGAATGTCGCCGCACTACGGTGCCACTATATTAACGTACACAAATTTTGTGTTATATTTGTATGAGCCAATTGGGCTTCAAATGGTGAGTTGACAACTTGGCAGGAGGGTGCGACCGACCTCTGGTCCTCACAAGTTCCTACCTCACGCCTCCACGAGTCATATGATCACAAAAGACTGCCAGCTGAAACATGGAGACGCTGGTTGGCGTAGCCTGGGCAATGTTGTCAATCCGACAATAGCGAAGTGAGGGGGTGCGACCGGTACATCATATCATAATTTTCCATTCTCATATCTTTCAGGTCTTCCAGGTCGTCAGGTATTACAACATAATTTAAAATTTAAAATTCTTTTTTTTCATGGCGGTCATACATTGCCTAAATTTTCTGGTTCATAATGGATGCGCAAGTTTGTCTACAATTGCAACAAAACAGCAGTCGGCACACATGTAATTTTCAATTCATATTACAATATACCCTCACTATATATTTTATCTTATAGGACATTGTTTATTCATAGCCTAATTCTGTATATTTCATTACATGTATTACGCCAGAAAGGTAAATTTCTCTCAGGTACCATACAGTTTAGGAGAGGAGGTCTTGCGGTTATAGGATGATCATCTTCTGGTAGAAGCATCAGTAAGAATGGGGATCAATTTTCAGCTGTATCTAGCACCGTCGGAGTGGCCTTCTCGAAAGTAGCAATGGATGTATATATAGATGTGTAGATACTAGTATGTGTTATTATATGATGCATGTTTTTTACAAGCTCTAGCATATTTTCATTAATAGAAATGTTGACGACTCTCTCGACCGCTCAACCTTTAATTCCTTCATTATATTTTCCATTAAATGGCGTAATATGACCTTAACATTTCAGTACACGATCATCAACTACTATTTGAGCGGTTCAGAGGAACACAGCTGTTCATCATTATTAATTGCATATCATAAATATAATATTATGGAAGAAGTAATAAAATAATTAATAAAATTTTAATTGCTTCAGTTTGGTGATCCGGCCGGTATAATTATTTTATTAAATTATATCAAATAATAATCAAAATTAATAAATGCTCTTCATTCCAGAAGGTTATATATCTATATGTCATGATTAAATACGTAATAATATAATATTATGGTTTTATATACAATTGAATGCTTTATTGATATTTATACCTCAATGAATAACAAGATGACCTTCACATTCCAGAGATACAGTCACCCATCAGTGATACAAAGTGGTACGAAGCTGCATATTATTATTACTGCCTTAATATTATTATTTCAGCAGGTTAATTAATTTAGTTTAACATGGTTATCATAGGCTCGTGAACTCCAACTATTACATAATTTAACTAAATATCCTTATATAATTTTTGCTCTACTATATAATCATATATAACATATTATTATTACATTACATCTATATTTATATAAATATAATAAATACTGGGTTGGGAGGGAGCACCAGGGTATCATTCAAGCTGAAACTGGACGATGGTTTGATTGACTGCCTGAGTCTAGGAGGGAACAAACAGTATCATTTCTTATCCTACCGATTCGAGTGTGGTGCTGCGAGTTCTACTCCAACAGTTTCAGGGAGAGTGACGCGCCCTTCTTAACAAGCCATCCTGTAGAAAGCTTAATGAGTATTGCGAATTGTGTTATTCGATTTGTTGGATCATATCGTTGGAAGGAGATTCTTAATTTCCCGTGGATTTCGTGTAAGTGTCTCTGCTTACGGGTCCACCCCTCCGTTTTTGGCCCTTCATACAGCGATAGTGCGAATTCAGATCGGTGGCCCAATTTGATCTTGCTGTTAAGTGGAGCTGCATCCAAGCCAAGGGCTAGAGGGGATGGTGGCTACCATACATACATACATATATTTGTATGAGCCAATTCGTCTGTTCTCTGTGCTTAAACGTCTGTCTGTGATTATATCATGACCAGCGGGTGGATAGTCATGAAGATAATGAATATATTTTTTGGCTCAGGAAGTACTAGCACACCTGTCCCAAGCTTAACAACTCACCCTAATAACTTAACTCACATCAACATACCCTCAAATATTGTGTCAAAATAACATAGGGAATCAAAACAACAACAAAGATACTATAGAATCGAAAGGTACCGAAAAGTGCAAGAATTACTGCAAGATGTACTTTGCACCCAGGGGTTCTACAACAGTGAACCAATTTCAAATCGCTACTTTCATTAAGATTGTTGATTGTAGGGAGGGCGATTCCAGGTAGTGTAGATGTTTTACTGCTGTGCACACCAAATGCTGGTTTTAATGTTCGGTAAAAAATTTACGATATTGATCAGTAAAATAAAGTTTCTACTGAATGATCTGTAAAGTTTCTTCAATTTATAGATATCTGTCAGAGAACGACAAGTTTTCGGTAATTCGTATGAAAATATTACCAACAATCAATATGCAACTAGCGATTTGAAATTGGTTCACTGTTGTAGAACCCCTTGGTCTGAATTACACCTTGCAGCCAGCACCTTGTTATACATATTTGCGCCTTTGTTTTGATTTGCTGTGTTATTTTGACAGAATATTTGAGAGTGTGTTCATGTGAGTTCATTCTTAGGGGCGCATTATCAAGCTTGGGACCGAGCTTGGGACCGATGTTCTAGTACTGACTGAGCCAAGAAAAAAATCTTTTTTGTATGGGACCTACTGGTCTTAGAGTTAGTCTATGATATTACTGAACATTTGTATTTATTTCACAGATTTACTTTGTAAACTAATGATGAACAGCCATTGAACATCCACTGTTCAGTAAATCTTTTACAGATTTTCAGTAAAACCATAATAAATGCTGACGCAAAATGTAAAAATCACTGGACTTCAGGAATCTTTACTTCAGTATAAATTTCATTTGTCAAACTCCGCAAATTTTCGCGTGCTAAAGCTTTTCTGTAAGTAACGAATACATTTTTAATACCACCCCGCTGTTTTGTAAAATGTTTTCATAAAATAAACTCCAGTCCAACCGTGCACAGTTAAATAGGTTTTTACGACAGAATTTTCTAACTTGTTTTGAAAAGTGATTTTCGTTTGGTGGTAGGAGAATGCTGACGAAATATTCCACCGAACTCGTGCCGGTTAGGGCGAGATGGAGATTCTGGAGGTAGGTTCAAAACCTACAGATGGGTGCTTGAAAACAATAAACATTCTGTGCGAATTCATGAAATCAACTTATGGCCCTGCATAGCACTTTGCTGTCTTATTGCGTCCAATCCCTTCCACAGGGTTTTGGTGCATTCATTTTTTCACAACATATTACAATAAACGTGAAATTAACAAATAACACTTTCAAAACATATCGGAAACACTCAAATTTAAATGAAAGTCTTCCAGATGAAGTTGTTGTTTTAACGGTTCGACCGTTTCAACTTATTTTGTTTATTTTTCTTAAAATAGCAACGCTCGGCTCGGTTTGGTCGGGTTGTCAAAATTTACGAACCGGCTGCTCACCGAGCGAGCAAGTTGTCATTTTCCAACCCGGTTACCAACCACCGGTGCGGTGTCGAGTTGTCAAATAGATTAACAATTCAGCACCAACATTACCCAAGTAACCACAAGCATTATACCAACAATCAATATGCAACTAGCGATTTGAAATTGGATCACTGTTGTAAAACCCCTTGGTCCGAATTACACCTTGAAGCCAGCACCTTGCTATACATATTTGCGCCTGCGTGTAAGTTCATTAAGTTCATTATTGAGCTTGGAACCGATGTGCTAGTACTGACTGAGCCAAGAAAAAAATCGTTTTTGTATGGGACCTACTGGTCTTAGAGTTAGTCTATGATTATATTATTGCACTTATTCAACTCAAAATCAACATCGGTAATGCGGGATCGCATCAATTTAACAGTTGTTAAGTAATGAAGCATTAGATTAGCTTGATAATGTAGTGATGCATTACCAATGCAATAATGCTACTTAAGCCACAGAGAACAGACATTGATGTCCATATATCTTTTCTTGAAAAACGTGTGTAAAAGTTAATATGGGCAGCCGGTATAAGAAGCACGTGCAGAGGAAAACAAACAAAACTTTTCAGGTTATGTGCTAGGCTTTCTATTGATAAACATTTACATGACAGTTTTCGCACAACAGCAGCGCCGCCTACCAGGAGCATAACGACATACATCCAACTTCAATGATGCACTAGACGTAATGCATATGCCCCATCGAAGGCCCACGACTATCGTATGCAGACGATCTTAAAATCTTCTTTCGGATTCGTACAACCGATGGCTGCATCTTCCTCCAACGTCGATTCGAAGCTTTCGCCAGATGGTGCAATTTAAACAGAATGGTAGTTAATCCTGCGAAGTGTTCGGTAATCACGTTCTGTCGGAAGAAAGAACCGATCATATTTACCTACAGACTCGAAGGATCAACAATAGATCGTGTGAATCAAGTAAAAGATTTGGGAATTATTCTGGACTCTCAACTTTCATGCAAGCAACACATCTCGTATGCGGTTGATAAAGCGTCGAGGACACTGGGCTTCATCTTCAGGATAGAAAAAAATTTCTCCGACATCTACTGCCTCAAATCACTGTATTGTTCGCTGGTGCGATCCACATTGGAGTATTGTTCTACAGTTTGAAACCCAAATTACAACAATGGTGCTGAGAGAGTGGAGTCCGTTTCCGACGCTTTCTTCGATTTGCTCTAACGAACCTGCCGTGGAGGGACCAGTTTCATCTGCCCAGCTATGAAAATCGCTGCCTGCTGATCGATCTGGAGCTTCTCCTTACCAGAAGAGAAACCTCGAGGACGCTTTTTATTGCAGATATATTACAAGGCAGAATAGACTGCTCTGCAATCCTGGAGCAAATAAATGTCAACGTTCAACCTAGAAACCTTCGAAACAATATAATGCTAAGACTACCTCTCCGCCGTACTAACTACAGCATGAACGGTGCCATCGGTGGATTACAGCGAGTATTCAAACGGGCCTCTCATCTGTTCGACTTTCACCATTCACGCCAGATGCTGCGTCAGCGATTTACTATGTTTTTCAACGTTGCTTCCGGTGTTGAATAACTATATGACCGTATTTATGTACAGGTATTTTTGTTATTTGACCCTACGCTTTAAAATAATTTATTTTCAACATCATTGGGGCCACATTGAGCCTGTTGATGTCAATAACAAGTGAATAAATAAATAAATAAATATATGCATGCTATTACAGGCTCGTGGTTACTTGGGTAGATTAGGGCGAATCTGCTTTTGTAAACAATGGCTTTCGTAGTCATTTTCTCTTGAACAAAAGGTCACAAATACAAGTTAAGCAATCTTTAAGGAAGAGGAGCTTTAACTCTACCCGCTGATATATTCAATTTGAAGGAATTGTATTCAACTTCCGATAAATTAGCAGACAAATGTTGGCGCTGAATTTACCGATATTACCGTATTGGTCCGGTTGGTCTAATCAAGGCATGCAATGATATTATAACGTGCCTTTTAGCATCTTGATGATTCCATGGCTATCTATTTCGCAGCGCCAGATGGCCCTGCAGACAATACTTTTTTTTATCTCCACTCTACGCAGTACTTGCAGTGTAAGGTAATATAGCGTGCGAAATATACTAATTGCAGAAAACTTTCCGGAATCGTTAACCAATCAGTCCAGGTGGCTGAAAGTCCCCTAATAAAGTATAAAAAAATCCAGATTTGGCAGACAAATAATCAATAAAACACCAACTACTGGTACTTATTAGTACGATGCAGTAAAGCGCATCTAAATATTTGATATCCACATGACGACAACTGTGACGAATCGTTGTCCAGAACGAATGAACTGCAAGTAAACTAATTGGAGAGATAGGAAAATTTAAATTAACACTTTATTTGATCACTTAAAACATAAAATAAAAAACTGAAAAACTTGTTCAAGTTATGACTATTAAACGCTTGCGAAATCCTTTAAATTCCACTAGAAAAAGCTTATCCTTTAACAGATTTCGTCTGCGACTTATAGACTACTATAGTGTCGAGCACTCGACACTTAAGAAGTCTGTAAGTCAGTAAGACGCAGTTTTGAGTGAAATAAACTACTGTAGTGTAAGTCAGCTGGTTGCCGGGTTCACATCGTCGCTTAGGTTTGCAGAAAATGCATTACCCGGCAACATTAGCAAGAATAATAATAATTCTTAGTTGATAATTGATTTCATAATAAACAAATGCCATTTCTTGTCAGCTGGCAGCCAGCGGTAATGAAGAAATAGTATCAGTTTTCCCTTCATTCAGCGCATCGCATTTTTTTTTCTCTGTTCGGAAATAAACCACTGCGACTAGTAATTTGATCTATTGTAGTATATCACGTAACCTTTGTTTAGTGCATGTCGAGTTACCTCATCACTATTGAGAAATGATGAAGTATTCGGTGTTGTTACAGTTGTCATTGTTTGTTTTATTGGCAATCAATCAAGTTTTATTGAAAGTTTCCGCTATTTAAACCCTTTATGAGTTACGACACTCTTCAAACAATGACTCCGATACTGACCATGCATCAGAACCCTAGTCCTAACCAATTCAAACTACAGAACATCAAATAGAAAATGAGTATTCACATAAATGAAGACTAACCATGTTTTCTTTATTCCAAGCTCATCCTCGGTGGATGAATCTGAGTATTATTCACAAGACATAAAATGTAATAACGACTTCTATACGTTCCTTTGACTACAAAAAACAAATATGTTCCCTAGTTTGAATTAATTCATACTAGGGTTCCGTGGTAGATCTGATACCCCGTAACGCACCACGGAAAGGTGATCTACCAGCGTTACGGGTCTTCATTTCATATAATAAACCATATGTACACATCTCGGAAAATTAAATCGTTCCTATATTATTCCAAAGCGCAAATATTATCATCTGGAAAGCTCATGGCAACCCAGGTAATCAATAAGCATTAGCATATGCAGTAAATCAACCCTAAATCTGCATTGCAGATGCTACAAGCTTTATATTAGCATTATATCAACACCTTGAATGCTATCTGTTGTAATGTTTGATTTTAAATGCTATTTAAGTGCTTGTAGCCTGTAATAAGCATTTTGAATGCATAATAGCATTAATGAAGCATTATCATAGCATTGCAGTAAAGCAGCCGTATATTGGGCCAAAAGCGGCATTTATGTTGCATTTAAGGCGACTTAATTGCTTGATAGGCTGCCGTAAAGACGCTTTGGAACTGCTTATTGGTTACCTGGGAAGTGTTTTTCGACAAATTTTTGTTTAAATCAGTTTAAAATTTTCGCGACTATTAATTCAATTATCAAAATTAAGATGAATTACTGACTTACTATTTCAATGTCCCATCTCCCATCAGCACCAGCGTTGAAATATTTCGCTATGAAACGTGCGATGCCTAATTTAACATTTTGAACGAAATGCAAAAACCATCAACCGGTTGTATCCTTCAAACTGCCGTTATGGAGCCACAAGCAAGAAGTTTTTTGTTTGCTAAACAAGCATGAAAGGATTACCGGATGTGAACCACAACGCATAGAAAGAAGTAGCATCTGTTTTCTTTTATGGGGGTTACCAAAATTTATGACGGTACTCTACTAATAACAAACAAACAGCTATATGTACAGTAACATAACTAATAGTCAATAATCTACCAAATTGTTCTGGAAGGACCCGCAAAATATGTAAAATTGAAACCACATGTACAAATAACAAATAACTGTACAAAAGGGACCGCTTCGGACACACGAAAATCTCTCATCGATAACATGGGCTTAATTTAATTCACTATATAATAACAATTTACCTCGTGTCTCTAAAAAACGTTACACTCGCTACCGTTCCATGCCAAGGAATCCTCGAGCCAGTATAAAATTCTCCGCTGAATCGCTTCTGCTTGCTCTGGGTTTGATTCGTTTGACTTGCTGATAGTACTTTTGCATATTTTTCTCCAACGTTGGAACTTCGCCATTGTCCCAGACTTTTACTAACAGTGATGCATTCGACGAGGACATCAGAATCGCAAACCGCAGCACTGAGTAGCAGAGAGTGATAATGTTCTCCTGATCTAGAGCACGGACACCGGTAGCGTTAGGAGCCATATCGGAAAGAACACAATCCACCTGCCTTTTGCCCAGCAAAGAACGAATCTTGTCTTGCGTATCCTGCTTGGTGAAATCTGTGTTGCCTAACATTGTGGCATGCTAAAAGACAATATTATGTCAGTGAGGTTGAAGAATTGTTATTTTTTACAACACCTACCGCAATGGGGTATATCTGTAGCAGATCAACTCCTACCACCATACCGTTAGGTTTATCAGGTTGGGAACCGTCGGCATTGGATTGTTGTACTGCCAATTGTGACCATGAACCTGGTGCAGCACCACAGTCGATTACTGTGAATCCCGGTTTTATGATCTTATACTTGGTCTATTTCAATAATTTGAAAGCACTACGGCATCTAGAATAATAGTATAGAGAAGGTCCATTAATTACGTCACGCAGTAAGGGGGGAGGGGGGGTTTGAAAAAACGTGACGATCCATACAAAAATTTTGAAGGTCCATACAAAAACGTGACAAGGGGGGGGCTTGGTAATAAAAGTCATTTTTTGGGCGACGTAATTAATGGACGTTCCCATATTAAAATTCAGTTATTATGATCTATTGGACGTACACGAGCGAACTCGAAAAACAGTAACTGCTTACCGGTAGTTCAACATTTTCGCTCTTTCAACAAAGGGATCGTTCAATTGGCGGGTGATCCATTGTTGAGAACTTTGCGATTTACCTTTCAGGTTCCTGGGGATCACTTTTGCCAGGCACTGAGCAGAGCTATGTAGTCGTCTACTGAACATTCTATAAAGTATTCAACATGCGATAATTTTTAGTCGATATTCATAGATAACAAAAATCTACACGATACACAGCCGATTTGTAAGCAAAATAATATTAATAACATTTTTAAATCGTTCCATGCATACCATCAAATGACATTTGAATTATGTCGTTTCTGTACACTGAGCCAAACATCCCCCTTTTATCGAATGAATCATTCGTTGGTTCATATCGAAACATTGAAATTGCATTTTCAAATGATAGATGCAGGCGGAAGACGGTTTTCTAGAAACCAGATGATTATCTTTCGAATGTTGAACAACTAATGAAACGCGAAGTGAATTGACCTTTCGTTCAAATACGAATGCACACACTTAGTTTTTTTTACAGAAATCTGTAAAGTTTTACCGAATTCTCAACAGCTGAACGTTCGGTAATCCGATTTTACGGATTTCAGTGAAATTTTACAGATATCTGTAAAAAAATTTACCGGATTTCGGTAAAATTTTACCGAAATCCATAAAATTGGATTACCGAACGTTCAGCTGTTGAGAATTCGATAATACCTTACAGATTTCTGTAAAATAATCTGAGTGTCCATGCTGTTTGAAAAATCGTCATCCTAATGTGGAATGCGTGTTGCATTTTAGGAGCCCTAAAACGCAAATTATATGATATGAGGACAACAAAAATTCCATTCTACATCATTCGGTAAAAACCTATCAGTCGCTATCAGAACTCGTACAATTCCGAATAAAGGGTGGAACCCGATCACTTCATACGGAGTTATGGAGAAATATCACCCGACTCCTTCAATTTTTGTGCTCCCGTTGCGATCCTTAGAGCATCCGAAGCGGTGCGCGACTAAACTATATTTGATCACCCTCACCATCACTTCAAACCGTATCGGGCGCACTAAAAGCACTAGCAAAATTGGGGCGCGACTATCGGAAAGCATCAGGCGCTCAAATTTAGCAACGCGATAGTGGTGCGAGAGAGGGTTGCTATTCGACTGCCAATTGTCAAAAATCACCAATTGGTTTGTTGTTTATTTTTGTTTACGCAATCAGGCTTAGTGGCAAATTTTGAATTAGATTTGAAGAAAATTATTGCTTAAGTCAATTTCCTTTAACAATAAGAATTCTCAATAGGTTCGTGTGATGTCTCTTTCATGATTTCTCCTGGATAGACTTTTGGTTGGAATGAAAAAAAAAATCATTAGCCACAATGGCCGCTCTGGCTACCTCTGAGGTGCCCCGGGCCCAAGTAGCACCGAAAACATAAATATTCAAGTTTAATTTTTCATATGTCATGCAGTAGATCTATAACAGTGTGATCTAACTAGTTTTGTCATGAAAGTGTTCGTTTGATGCAATTCAAATCTAGATTCATTTAATCTACTAATTTATTTGTCATACATGTGTTTAAAGTTTTTCAGCTATGACATGTTTGTTTACGTCTGACATCTTGTTTGCATATTTTGTTTCATAAACGCTCCACTTATGTCTTCCGTATTTCAAGAAACAAACATATGCGAGAAAGGCCAAACGTCAAAAAAACTCGTCAGGTATGTTTGATTAGCGCCGTATTGGACGGAAAAATACAGTTTTTGAGCTTTCCTTAAGATAGATATATATTCTATATCTATTTATGTCACCTACTCGTTTGGCACTGAACCTAGTTCTGTTTTGCTAGAATGAAATATTGAAAATTCCTATCGCGAATTGTTTTCATGATCGAACATCAGAAGTGGTAGAATTTGCTTGTATGATAAAATGACATTGCTTGTGTGATAACATCTGTTATCATTGTTTTTATTTTAAATCAATACACATAGCCTCTTATATCAAACTGAATATGCATTTAAGTCCCCTATAAGGTTGGTTAATAGGATAATGGTAGGGTTTAAGAGGACTCTGACTATTCTCCATCCCATATGTTGAGACGGTCGAGTGGTGAGAACACCGATCTGGTAAGCTTGGAGTCCATAGTATGAACCTAGTTGATGAAAATCTTTTTTGCCGACGAAATTTGTTACACTAATGTCTTAGAATTTTTTGTTTATGACAATTATCAAACATAAATTATGTTTCATAGGCTCCACCTTCTGCGCTATTTCAATTCTATAGTAGTATCCAAAAAGGTTTTCTATCATCGGAATGGTAACATAATCATTTGTCACATTTGAGCAAAAATGCATGCAATCAAACATTTGGTGTTACTTGGGGGGGAACCTGTAGGAACCGTGCAAATTTGTTCTATGACAAGGACTACCCAAGTAACCACAAGCATTATATAAATGCACTTATTCGACCCAAAATCAACATCGGTAATGCGGGATCACATCAATTCAACAGTTGTGAAGTAATGAAGCGGTAGATTAGCTCAAGAATGTAGTGATGCATTACCAATGCAATAATGCTACTTTAGCAATGTCTTATGGCCTTACAAAAGATGTAGCATTAGTTATAGTAGTTAGTATAGATCTTAGTGGGACCCTTTTCAGCTTTAATCCAACTTCAATGATGCAGTGGGCGTAATGCATATGCCCTATATATGCATGCTATTACAGCCTCGTGGTTACTTGGGTCAGTTCCAAACTGGATCGGGTATCTAAATTTGGTCAGCTTTTTGTTTGTTAAACATCAGTGTATGCGGTTTTATTTGTAACTCCAATCGGGTTGAGGTTTGCGCTGACAATAAGTTCGGGAATCGCTGGTTGAAACTAGTGTCCTACTGAATAACGAAAAGTTTGTAAAATGGATACAACGGGGAAAGCTTTGATGGATTTCATATTGGTAAGGTCACTGAAATTGATAGTAAAAAAGGAATGATTTTTGTTTTGCGCAACTCACTGGAGCAATCCAAGGAGATTTCATACGAAGAAAATCTGAAATAGCAAAAGATATTGTTGCTTGCCCAGAAAGAAGTGGATAGCTGGAAGCGATTAGTTTACGGTAAGTTTTTTGAGTAGGAGAAAATCTCTGTTGTACATAACCGAAAGGCATCTAATAAATCCACAGATGATCAGTACGAACCAATACGCAACGTTCAAGAAAAGCGATATAAACAACGACTTCTTAAATCTAGATCACAACCGGAACTTCCTGGTATAACTCGCGACAATGGCCAATCAGAACCACCGAGAAAGCGGTCCTCCCTAGAAAAGCTTATATCGGCCTCGGCTCCCTCTTATCTGCAAGAGCATCGTGAGTTCAAGAAACTTAAAGAAATACAGGAACATTCATCCAAAAAAGCAAATCGCAAATCAAATCCAAAGAAAGTAGCATTCCATCCGCAACTCGAACGATTAGAACGCGAATGCGATAACCTTTCATTTTCTCCAGAAAAATCGATCCGCCAAACAAAGCCAATACCAATGCAGCAACCAGCTGAACAGACGAATACTCATTCACCATCTTTACTACCACAGTAAATGGAACAACAACTGCTAGCAGGTCCTATGGACACTGAGCTCCAAGACAACTTTTCGTTCGGTAGTGCTTCCCCTCCGTTTGATTCACGTCAGTCCAAGGATGACGGCGATTCTTTCTTCGATACGGGCAGCATTTCGTCGTTCGATATGGATGATCGTGAAGGTAGCAGCGATCTAGGGTTCGCAAGCAATCTAAGAGATGAGCACGGAGAAGGTAGTGGAAGCGATGGAAATACGTCAAATTTTGACTTTCTTGTTAGTCCGCTAAGATCCGCTGCACAGTCTGGATCACAAAGTGGCGGCAAGAAAGGTTTTGCGCATTTATAGACGACGAAAGCTGAACGGGTTTCGATTTCTTTTAGAATGTTTACTTTACTAGAACGATCTCGCTTAATTATGCTGGAAATAGTTGGTCTTGAGATTTTCTTGAACTAGTTTTAAGGGTAAGAAACGCACTTTCGCACTACGCTACGATCGCTTGCCGGAGGTTGGATAGGTAAGAGTTAGATGCTTGGTAACAGTTTATTTTGTTTTGCAACGAGCCAGAAAGAATTTATTCGGTGTTTGTCAATACGATATCTGTTCTAGTTTTAAGAATAAAACCATCCTTGTGTTTTAATATCCGCTGTACACTTTTTTTTAATTATTATTTAATAACATCCGAAAATTACAATTACACTATTAGTTTTACATTGCTCTCTTTGCGTCGTGACTATGTAGTACCAACAATCAATATGCAACTAGCGATTTGAAATTGGTTCACTGTTGTAGAACCCCTTGGTCCAAAGTACACCTTGAAGTCAGCACCTTGCTGTGTTCGTGTGAGTTATATTAGTAATATTTTGACAGAATATTTGAGAGTGTGTTCGTGTGAGTTCATTATTAGGGGCGCATTATTAAGCTTGGGACCGAGCTTGGGACCGATGTGCTAGTGACTGAGCCAAGAAAAAATCGTTTATGTATCAGGACCTACTGGTCTTAAAGTTTATAGTACGTTCCACACTACTGCTTATGTTACGTAATAGAGTATCTTGTGCTTAGCAACTATACATCTAGTTTCCACTGGAAATAAGGTACATGTCATTTTTGATATCAGATACTCTAAATCACGTATTATAAGCTGTAGTGCTTGAACGTGCTGTTAGTCTATGGTGGCGCCATAGACTAACTCTAAGACCAGTGGGTCCCATACAAAAACGATTTTTTTCTTGGCTCAGTCAGTACTAGAACATCGTCCCAAGCTGGACCCAAGCTCAATAATGCACCCTTATAATGAACTCACATGAACACACTCTCAAATACTCTGTCAAAATAACACAGCAAATCAAAACAAAGGCGCAAATATATTAACAAGGTGCTGGCTTCAAGGTGTAATTCGGACCAAGGGGTTCTACAACAGTGAACCAATTTCAAATCGCTAGTTACATATTGATTGTTGGCAGTACGTCGCAATGGTCCACGTTGTCTCGATGAGTTACGTTGCCTCATTTACATCAAGCAAATTACATCGATAAGCAGTGCATAATATGCAACTAGCGATTTGAAATTGATTATGTTTCATAAAACCCCTTGGTCAGATACACCTTGAAGCCAGCACCTTGTTATACATATTTGCGCCTTTGTTTTGATTTGCTGTGTTAATTTTGACAGAATATTGAAGTGTGTTCATGGGAGTTCGATATGAGGCACATTATTAAGCTTGGGACCGAGCCTGGAAGTTTCGATGTTCTGGTATTGACTGAGCCAAGAAAAATCGTTTTGTATGGGACCTACTGGTCTTAGAACCAGTCTATGTTCTTATACGTTGTTTGTCTGTTCCAGGTATTATGCGGAACAGACATACAACGTGCGGCGTTGTACCATAACAATCAATATGCAACTAGCGATTTGAAATTAGTTCACTGTTGTAGAACCCCTTGGTCGAATTACACCTTGAAGCCAGCACCTTGTTATACATATTTGCGCCTTTGTTTGATTTGCTGTGTTATTTTGACAGAGTATTTGAGAGTGTGTTCATGTGAGTTCATTATAAGGGGTGCATTATTGAGCTTGGGACCGAGCTTGGGACGATGTTCTAGTACTGACTGAGCCAAGAAAAAAATCGTTTTTGTATGGGACCTACTGGTCTTAGAGTTAGTCTATGGTTGTACTCCTTTAGTCTAGTACGTGTTTTTTGGTACTGGATTAAAGTATTTGACAGTTCGTACAACGCTGTACGTTGTATGTCTGTACCAGGTATTACACAACCGATGGAATGACCTATGTGCATCTGATTCTGTGTAATATTCAACAACTTTTTTTGCTGTGTTGGATTCGCCTATATATTATGGTTTCAGTTGAAAATCGAATTTATCGACTAGCGACAACCGATTTAACTCTCGTTCTGTACCTTATACCTAATGTCGGAAGTAGTGTGCTGTATGACGTATCAGATGCGCCATACAGCGCACTACTTCCGACATTAGGTATAACGTACAGAACGAGAGTAAAATCGATTGTCGCTAGTCGATATATTCGATTTTCAACTGAAACCATAATATTTTGCCGTCGATCTGGGGGATGATGGTTTGGTTCAGTGTATAGGATAATGCGTCAAATGACGTACCGATGTTTAGTTGCTTAAAAAATCAAATGGGAACACTTTCTCATTCATTTTTTAGTTCTTTCCAGCCATTCAATCAAACTAGAAGTGAAACTGAGCTTAGCGCTGTTATTTTGCAATTTTTAGAAGAAAAAAGTTTGGACAAATTCAGTGTTTTCGGATTAGTCTCATAGTGAATTAATCTGCAATCGTGATACTTTGGAATCAACTGTTGTTCGGTGTAATGAATCTTATTCGAGTGAACCAACAAAGGTTATTGTTTTCGATTATTTGTGGAAACTATTCTGCTCATTGTCATCAAAGATCCATGTGGGGCTAGAAGTGGAAAAAAGTGCCTTTCTGGTTCGTGAGTTGTTATGTGTTGTGGGCGATATTGGTAGTAGTTGTTCGTGAAATTAAGGCTTAAGGCGGACAATGATTCTCCGGTGGACATGGTCTATGCAAGTGCATTTAGTGCTTGTGCTGCTATTGTTTCTAGGGGCGCACAGTGAAACTGCGTCAAAGCGAAATGAGGTGAGTTGGAAGATGTTAAGATTTTTCTACGCTGTACAGAATGCACGCCTGGATGTAATTGCTCTGTTGGCAGTCCACAAACCGGAGGAGATAAGCAAGGGAAAAGCTATTAAATCAGTGCCAACATTTCAAAAAGGCGAATTTACTTTGTGAATAGTGACTTTCATCGTCTGTTTTGCTCGCTCGAACAGAACTCTAATGCAATGTAAGCACACCATTAGATAGATTAATGTTTCTCTCATCAGCTGGCTTATTAAAACGAGCAGATTCGCGCTTATTAAACGTTGGCTCTGAAACACTAGCGCGTAGAATGTTAGCTGGCAAACAGATGATGAAATTGTGACGAAAGAGAAGAGGCGTATATGAGCGTCATCTATGTTTTGTTTATGGAACGTTTTTTCTTTGGGATTTATTTCGTTGTTTAGATTTGAGGCTTTCTAAACATATAAGTTACTAATTGATATTGTTTTTGAAAAACTTTTTTTCCCATAGGATTGCACTGCAGTTGCCAAAGACGAAGAAACTTTACTGGTTTTCTCCACCCTCGGTGGCGGTTTGACCGCCATTGATCCTATCACTGGTGAGATTCGGTGGTCAATCGCGGATGAACCGGCTATCCGGGTGCCATCTGTGTCGGAGATGAATCCGCACTACTTGCCGGATCCACGCGATGGCAGTCTCTATACGTATCGCAATCCCGAGGGAGGACTGAAGAAGCTCCCCTACACCATTCCACAGTTGGTGGCTAATGCCCCGTGCCGATCAAGCGATGGTATTCTCTATTCAGGCAAGAAAAGTGACGATTGGTTCCTGATTGATCCCAAAACGGGAAGGCGTGAAAAAGTCCTTGGGTTCGGAACACCCTTAGATCTGGAAAAAGCTGAATCGATTGGGTGGGCCACTTCGCGGTCTGTCTATCTCGGGCGAACCCAGTACACCGTCATGATGTACGACAGCATGACTTCCGACAGGAACTCAAAGCCGTGGAATGTGACATTTTTCGACTACACTTCGCATACCATGGCCCCGGAACTGACGCAGGAATACGGTATGTTTCTCATGAGTGACACGCATGCTAGATAAGAATGGCTGTTATATTTTTTCGGTTACGTGGGCAGTAACCAAAATTTGTGGAACGCTGAAAAATTTCAAGAAAAAAATACACAGTCGATAAGAGGGCGTATTGATAGTGTGTATCACACCTCAATCGTTGAAACAGGAGGTAGTGTTGTAAATGTTTAATCACCTTGATGATTGCATGTTCTCGCTTGCCACTTTGTGGCTTTGAAATAGTGCAACATATGAAGATTCCTGCCATTGGGGATTCCCTTGTTTTCCTACAATAGAACTTTCTGTTTATTCATTTGGTCGATCCAGTTTCTCAGCACCTGGAATAGAATAAATAGTTGATTTAGTCTGCACGAGTATGAGTAACCTACTTTATTTGAGTTTCAACCAGCAGTCTTAGTGGAAGTGATTTTGATTGAATCAAAGAGCATTTGGACTTTTCGGAAGAGTTACATTTGGAAACACTTTAGCCCTAACGGCTGCGATTGTTGGTGGGCGTTTGTTTAGAGTTCTCGTGAATTGTTTAGTGTTATTTATCAACAAACGTGTATGATTCGTAATCAGACCACATTTTCTCACCGAAAGATGGGTTAGGGGAGTTTGAACAAACACTGGTACAATTACCCAAGCCTACTATTAGTAGACCGGAAGAACCCTCTGAAGAAGCGTTTCTGCCCAAGCACAATGATATAGTCAAAGGAACGGCAACGGCAAGTTTGACAGTTGTTGCAAATGACTTTGATATGTCCAATTAGAATCGGCCTAGATCTAGCCTGTTTTCTTTCCAACAATCAGGCTAACTCAGATCAAGCCTTTCTGTTGACGTCGCCGTTCCGCTTCCGTTACCATTGTGTTTGGGTGGTTAGTTCGTCGAATAGAGTTGGTTCTTTATTAAACTTTTTGGCTCCCGAGATAAGTTATTATTGATGTTGAAAAATAAGCCCTAACCCATACAATATGCGATTTTAGGATGTAGGATGAAGCGAAGCGGCGCCAATACCTACATGAGTACGTACAGTCACGTATTTCTTTGCTTGGTGGTGACCTGGTGAAGATAGGTGTTCTTCTGATTTGATCTGCAATTGAAATGGTTATTCGGCCAATTTTTATAATTTCTATTTTAACGTAAGACTACGTTTCTCTTTTCTATACCGGGTGTTATTTCAAAAATGAAAGCGTTGCGCTAGTTGACGCCGGTTAAAGCGCTTTTGAACGCTAATAATTCTCGTTCAACTGCGAAAATCGGTCCTCAAACTCGATGTTTTAACATATTTTTGTATTCTACTCTAATAAACCACCCACAGTTGTGAGTGGCCCCAACAGCATCCCTACTGTTGGTTTAAATCGGTGCCAAAATTTGAATAATTTTACTTTTCATCTCTGTGCAGCGAATAAACCGGGAACATATTAAAATATCTTATACTCTGCCGACGTCAGTTGAATGTCGCACACAGTTTACAAAAACGGATCCTGCTGCAAACCCAACCATTTTATCCAAAATCCCAGTGATTTCACGTGGAAGTGCAGAGATGTTCTCGGCTTCCAATCAAGCGAGTATCACGTCAACATATTCCTTCCCATTCCCTTCTTGACTTGCATTCTGGCAAGGCCGGCGTTGGTATTGCCTTAGTTTGGGATAACCAATTCTTACACATTGATGATGTATGCTAGTCCCAAGCATCATCTGTTGGTTCTCTGTGTAATTACAGCTGATCTGACAATAACGGAGTAGCAACCTCGGGCGGTCAATCATGCTCATGCTCATGTTAATAGCTCTCGTTCAACTGAACACAATGACTTCATTCATACACCACCCAAGTAACCACAAGCATTATATTATTGCACTTATCCAACCCAAAATCAACATCGATGATGCGGTATCGCATCAATTCAACAGTTGTCAAGTTATGAAGCGTTAGATTAGCTTAAGAATGTAGTGATGCATTACCAATGCAATAATGCTACTTTAGCAATGTCTTATGGCATTGCAAAAGATATAGCATTAGTTCGTTCTTAGTGGGGCCCTTTTCAGTTCTAATCCAACTTCAATGATGCACTAGACGGAATACATATGCCCTATATATGCATGCTATTACAGCCTCGTGGTTACTTGGGCATATCAGAAAAAATAGAAAATGTTTGCATTGAAATTACAATTAAGTTCATTTTTTAACTTAAAAATAATCTACTTTTGCTCTCATACTAATTTTCCTATGAACATGTTGAAAATATGTTTTTCCCTATCCGGGTCCTCAAAAACGAGTAACAAATGGTTCAAATAAAAAGAATTTCATTTACACGGTAATTCTGAGGTACTTATTTCTTGACTACATTCTATGCATTTCAATGAACATCCGCCATGCGCCAAAAATGCCTTATTTTAATACCAAAAAATGAATTCTTTTAAGTCCTTTTCTTATTCCATGGTGGCCACAGACTCGGGCAAATCGGGAAATGCGGGAATCCAAAGTCATCGGGAAATTTGCTGGAAAAAGTCGAGGATTTCAATTTTTTTTTGTCATATGGCAGAAACCGTGCTCACGCTTTTTTCAAATTGATAATTTGGGGAGAATCTGAATTCTTTTCCGGCAAACTTGAGTAAACATGTTCACTGTGTGTTAGCTTTCATAATACTGTTACAGTTTTTGATTAATACGACCAAGAGTTTTCGTTAGGGCCTAACTGACAAACGTAAACAATGGCTTTTTCCGCGAATTTCTCGTCATTAAAAACCTGTCTATTCAATCCACCACGATCATTTCGAAGAGGAAGAGTTCACCTATCCGATAAAATTGGAGGCTCACATGGAGCCTTTGTACCACGAGATATTTTCGGAAGAAGCCATTGCTTACGTTTCTCAGTTAGGCCGTAATTAAACATCTTTGTGGGGTTCGACTGAGAAAACGCGAAGCTCGTCGGCGTCAGTTAGAATCCGGAATCACTTATTGTGTTTCAGCGGCACGGAAAGTGACAGCTGCAAGAATTATTTTACAGCGGTTTGATAACCGAGGCGCCCACTCTCTGTGGCATAAATTTCACGGTGTTTCATGCAGTGAGTCAAAAGTCCATCTGGAATAGAAGGTCGAGAAGAGAGAAAAAAATCTGCACACGCACGTTGATAATCCAACGTGGTCCGCAATAAAGATCGCAAAAACGTTGAAAATCGCCAAATCAACCGTGTATGACGTGCTCAAACGTTTCAGGCAGCGAAAGAGCGTGGATCGAGTGCCCCAAGGTAAGCGTCGTAGTGGAACATATGACCGCAAGCTGAAAAAGAAGGTGTTGAGAACCGTCGGAGCAAACCCTGGACTATCAGATAATGAAATCTCACAAAAATACGCTGCTGCTCGCAGAGTACCGTTCGAAGAATTCGTTTGCGAGCAGAATGTCGTTCTTACCGAGCCAGCACGCAACCAAACAACGTTGAAGCAAAGTTTCGTCACCAAAACTCGAGCTCGGAATTTGTTCCAGCAGGTTTTGACGAAGTACCATGGATGCCTGCTCATCAACGATGAAACCTACGTCAAAATGCATTTCTGACAGCTTCCTGGCCAAAAATTCTACATGGCGACGGCACGAGGAGATGTTCCTGCGAAGTTAAAGTTTGCTTTTATGTACAAATTTGCCAAAAAACTGATGATTTGGCAAGGGATATGCAGCTGCGCAGCAAAGACCAAAGTGTTCGTGACGATTAAGACGATGGATTCGAAGCTGTACAAAGAAGAATATCCCAAAAACCGCGTACTACCTTTCATTAAAACCCATAAAAATTCCGTGAAGTTTTGGCCAGATTTGGCGAGTTGCCACTACAGCCGGGACGTCATCGAGTGGTACCGCGATAATAACGTAGATTTCATCGATAAAAACATAAATCCACCCAACTGCCCGTAGTTTCGGCCCATCGAGAGATTTTGGGCTATAATGAAACGGAAACTTAAGAAAAGTGGAAAAACGGCTCCAGACGCGACTCAGATGACCAAAGTGTGGAACAAATGTACCAAGGACTTTTCTCCGGTGGTTGACTCCGAAGGTGTGCAGCGTTTGATGGGAGAAATAAAGAAGAAAGTGCAAATTATCATTAGAAACGAAGAAAAATGATCTGTATTGAAATTGTTTCCTTAAAGTACAGTGAATTACCTTTGTTTTGATGTATTAAACTTATTTGTACGTCAATCCGTTATCGATACACAGATGCTTTTATTATCCCGGATTCTAAATGAACATAGCTTTAGGAAGGAATATGTTAGTAAATGACGGTGAAAATACCTGCTTAGCTTGAAATTACGTTAGAGCTTCTTCTCTCGTTCCACATGTTGACTTAATCTTCCGTTCCTTGGGCTGTTTCGATAGTTCGTGACAGGATTTTCTATCCAGTTTCGCGTTTTTTTTAAATTCGTCCGCAAAACTCTTTCTTGATGGCGTATCACATCGTTCATAACCGATGCGTACTATAAAACTGCATTTTCTTTGAAACTGTGTAGCTAGAATTATACAAGTAAAATTGCCTTACCAGAAAAGACCTCGACACAAGTTTAGTGTCTAGGGTTACCAGTATCATTTTCATCTCATCACCTTTCAGCTCGTGCTTTTTGAATACTAAAGATTGACGCAGAACCATTTGATTTCTAACTTTAATTTTATTTGTTGTTGAAAGTAAGCAAATTTAATTACAAAAGGAATCAATTGGTTCAAAAATTAAACCTACATTTCCAATCAGTATGAATAATAGATCATGAGATGAATAATGGAGCAGCTCCCCCATGTGGTAATGCTTTCCAAAATCGTTCTAATTTGCAATAATAAACTAGAAGATTTTTCAACTGAGTTTATATGATCAAATGCAACATTTAAACTATTTGCAAATACTGCATCGGACCATTGATCACCATCTCCGAATTATAAAGTTCATCAATAAGGAAAGGACTACTTGATAAACTTTAGAAGCACTTTTGGACTGCATTACCACTGATCTGGCAACACTAGTGTGTTTATACCCGACCAGAAGCGTATAACATAAACATAACAAAACTATAACAAACCTTGTTAAGACTAACTGATTATGATATTAATTTGTTAAAAACATTTTCGTCTGCATAATTGTATAACATATTTATAACAAATCAAGATATAGTGCCCTGGGAGACACAATCTTCGTAAAGAAATAAATTAATTCTAACACTAGCTGATATGATTTTGCTTCATCGTAACAAAACTGTTACAAAGTTTGTGTTGTTTTTGTTATATCTGTATCATAGTTTGCTATAATTTTGTTACCTCTTGAGGATTGTTTGTTACAATTTCTGTTATTTTAACAACATCCGCGATTTGAATTCTAACAACCGCTATTATAAAAAGCAGCGTAACTGAATAACAAAACCTGAAATAATTTTGTTGTTTCCTTCTGGTCGGGTATATATATTTATTTAGTCAGCACTACCAGGCTTAATAAAGCTCCAATGGTGGTATCAAAAAGATGACGAGTACAATAAACTTAATCTTAAAAATTTAACCCTAACGCACTTGTTCATAAAGGTCTACATTTCGGAAAAATATGACGTGAAGCGTCTGCGCAGAGTTTGCCGAGAGACATGGTAGTCGAACATTGTCGAGACTCTATAAAAAAACACGCTGCAGTCCTCTGATCGCACCGTTCATGCTATAATTGTTTCGGCAAATTGGCATCCTCAGCATTACACTATTATGCAAAGCCCTTTGTTGAACGTCAGTATTAATCTGCTCCAGCATGGCGCTGCAATCTATTCGACCTTGTAAAATGTCTGCAACAAAGAGAGCCCTGGAGGTGTCCCGACGAAACCGAAGCGGTGCAAGATCGATCAATCTACAACGACTCTCGTAACTCGGCATGCGAAACGGGTCGCTCCAAGGCAACCTTCTCAAAGCGAAGCGAACAAACCTGCGTTGAACAGATTCCACTCTATTCCCGCCATTAATATAGCTCGGATTCCAGACGGCAGAGCAATACTCCACAGTCGATCGCACCAGGGAGCAATAAAGGGATTTCAAGCAGTAAATATCGGAGAAGTCTTCCGAAGTCTTCCATCCGAACAGTAACGCCTAGAGCTCTTGACGTCTTGTCCACGATGTACGAGATGTGAAACTTGTACGTCAACTGAGAATCCAGAATAACTCCTAGATCTTTTACGTAAGTCGCACGTTTAATTACCGTGCCTTGAATCTTATAGTCGAAGATAATCGGCTTCTTTTTTCTAGAGAAAGTGATCACCGAACATTTCTCCGGATTAACCACCATACGGTTGAGGCTGCACCAGTGAGCAAATATTTGAAGCGGTGACAATCGTTGATAGACTGGATTCGTAAAAAGATCTTCAGGTCATCAGCATACGATAGACGGGGGCATACGAGGGCTAGGTTCACATCATTGAAGTACAGCAAAAAGATCAGCGGCCCTAAATGTAGTTTTGCGATAGCGATGTCGTGTTTGAGCTTGTCAAAAGCTGCTGAAAGGTCTGTATAGATGACGTCCGTTTGCTCCCTTTCGGCCATATTTTCCGTAATAAACGAAGTAAGACACAACAGATTAGTGGTAGTGGAACGGCCGGTCATGAACCCGCGTTGATCTCCACTTAAGTATTGCTTGCAATGGGAGAGTATTATAACGGTGTATTATAACGAGCTCAAATAGTTTCGATACCGCGCTCAAACACGAAATGCCTCGGTAATTATCCACATCACGTTTGGTTCCCTTCTTGTGAACTGGAAACAATTAAGCAACCTTCAAACACGAAGGAAATATTCCACTTGATGTGGAATTCTGGAACAGACGATGCAAGGGGCCAGCAGAATGGAAATGTGTTTCTTTAGAATTACTGACGGAACTCCACCTGGGCCAGGATTGAAGGATGACTTGAGCTGCAATGCGGCGTTGGAGATCATCTCAATACTGATATCGAATTGCACCAAATGAGTGACCATGCAGAGGAACGTTGTTCGTAGCCGCAGTTATCTGATCATCAGTAACATTTCGTCAGTGAATATGCAAGACCATGGACGATGGAAGTCCAGACTCCCTGTGCGATATATAGTGTATCTTCGTAGTGCTGCCCTCTTGGTCGATTTAAGCGTGCTTAGTTACTTCGTCTGCCACGGATGAAGAGAGTCTTTCTGGCGTATAGTTTTCGGTACATGCGTGTCAATGACGTATGCCAAGACATGAGAAAATGTGAAAGCTGCATTGTTAACGTCGTCAGCGTCAGAATTGTATGTTGGCCATCATCTCGGTAATGCTACAATGGTCGGCTTTCCGGAAATCATACGACACAGGCGCTGGAAAGTCAGCATAGTCGTTGTCCATACTTTCAGGAATGGAAACGAACAGAGGTGGATGATGTGGGACATGCTTAACCAAAGAGGCGGAGGCCGTAGAGATGAGCACTCGAGCACTTACAAAACAGAGGTCCAAGCTGCGGTGATTTTCGTTCACTACGTGGTGAATTTGGGAGAGTGTTGCCACGCTATAGCAATCGAGAAGATGTAAAGCTTCTGAATGAAGCTCGGATCTTTCGCAGTCAGGATGGAGAAAGCCACTGCGAGACGATTTCCACGAAATACCAGCCAAATTGAAGTCATCTAGCACCATAAACTCGTCCGTTGAAGCCGAGTTTCAACTATAGAGAAAATGGAGCGGCAATTCTATCCAATAGTCTAACAGTGAGCCAGATCTGCTCCAAACACTCCCATTCGCTATTTTCGATAGGTTTCGCCTTCAATCCGCAACGAACCTCCAATAGATTTCCTGCTGTTGTTGGGATTTCTATCGCATCGGAAAACCTCATAATCAGGTCCAAATACTTGGTTGAAAAGTGTGCGACCATCGAGCCAAGTCTCGATCAGGACGACAACATCATAGCAGCGAGCAGCGGTAGCCAAACGGTAGTGAAGGACATTAGAATTAATTCCACCAATGTTCTGGTAGAAAATTATGAGGTCCTGTGTACGGCAGGAACGAGGAATTGGAGGTACTGTACATTGATGAACCACCGCTGGAAAAGGGATGGAATTCAGGAAGCGAAGATGTGGAAATTTTATCGTACTTGCCTGAGAGTGGTTGTTGGGAGACCCCTACATCAGACTCGACCGCAGGGCCAGAACGGCTCTGATAGCAGGAAACAGGGCGATGATGTTGGCGGAAAACAGTTGGCGCGACTGGGACGAGCGGCTCGAGGTGCCCCATGGGGTGGCAGGCAGTGCGTTCTGGCAAACAGAAGCTGGACGTGGCGTCTGAGTGTAAGAGCTGACTGTCGGTCGATACAGACAATAAAGGATTGCACATCGGAGTATCATTGTCGATGCAGTTGATAATAGGTGCGATGGAGTTCAAAGTAGTGTTTATTTCCAAAATGATAAAGAACCAGACCAGTCCTGGGACCTGGTAGTTGAAGATAAACCACCTCAAGGTTTTGCCAGTGCTAAGGAATTTGAAGCCCACTCGTTATAAGGCCCATATTCTATTCACAAAAAGGAAATTTGTGATGATGATGATGATGATGATGATGATGAAAATCATTGATTCGTCAAATACTCAAAAACTATAAATTCCTCCGTGAAGGGAATAAGAACAGTAGGTGCACAAAAGTGCAAGTGGATGTAGTTTACACTGACTTGAAGGCAGCGTTCGACAAAATTGACCATGGCATACTGCTGCATAAGTTGTCACGCCTTGGAGTTTCGACGCAATTGGTATCTTGGTTAGAATTCTACCTTTCGGACAGTGAGCTCAGGGTCAATGCAGGCGGTTGTGTATCACGGCCGTTTTCTAACAAGTTTCAAAGTGATCTATGCAGTACCGAACCATCCGAAGGTACCGTGACACCTGCTCGTTGGATAGCCGGAAGAGATCCGGTCGTACTCGTACGGTGCGGACTGCACGAGCTGTTAAAGTGGTCAAGGAACGGAGTAGACGAAAATCACAGCGCTCTGTACGTAAAATGGCCGCAGATCTAAATGTTTCTAGGTCGTCAATGCACAATATATTGCAAAATGACCTCGGATTTCAAGCTTTCAAGAAACGTAAGGTTCACGGAGTTTCGGAACCTTCCAAGCAGAAACGACTCGAAAGAGCAAATCTGATTTCGTCGCGGCACGGTGGGGAAGAATTTATCTTTTCCGACGAAAAGTTATTCGTCTTGCAACAATCCCACAATGTCCAGAACGACAGATTGGGGGTTCTCTCGTCGAGAACTGTTCCAGAGAGTGATAGGAATATGCCACGGATCCAAAGTGCTGCGTCAGTGATGGGTTGGGGACGAATTTGCAAGCGAGGCAAATTACCACTGGTTTTCATCGAAAAAGGCGTTAAAGTGAATGTCGTAGATTATAAAACGGAAATTTTGGAGAAAGTTGTCAAGCCATATGTACAAGAGGCGTTTGGAGATGATCACTATGTGTTTTAGCAGGACAGAGCGCCATCGCATACTGCAAATCTCGTTCAGGGCTGGTGCCGTGAAAATTTGACCGACGTTTTGGACAAGAATGAATGGCCTCCCAGTTCACCAGATCCGAGTCCCTTGGATTATTTCGTATGATCATACATGCTGGCGAAGGTAAATGACCACAGGGCGTCTAATATGAACCAATTCAAAACCGTTATCAAACGAATTTGGGACGAGATGCCGATGGAAGTCGTCTGGAGCTGGTCAAGAAGGTTAAAGGCGGTGTTGTTCTAAAACATATGCTGTAGTTGATCAGTATTCTATTGCAATATAATGGGTGGAGTTATCAATAAAATCTGGATTATCGATTTGAAATAAATAGAGTTTTATTTTGTATTAGAATATATTGGACACGGTGTATTAGTTTATTTTTATTCATACCCTTTGGCAGATGAATTATTTTAAATACAAATACAAATACAAAAGACATCCATCCGGTTTCCCTGGTTTAAAATTGTTAGTGATAAATGGCTTTTTTCCTCAACAATCGAGTAAAAACGAAAAAAGCTCCATACATTTTCCAATTGAATACTATCAAGCCCATACATTTCGACGTCCGTCGCCTACTATATGTGACCTACAGCAGAACCGACTTCCATCCGTTAATTCGAATTGATTCGAAACCCTTTACCGATATCATTTGCTATGCAAATTGCGTTTATTTTTGAACACATCAGCATGATGGGAAATGAAACCGTTCCGCTTCTCATAAGCAATGCAACAACTGATAACATTCCCACGATTAATGTTTCATCGTCATATCGATTATTATGAACCTTTCACTCAATCGAAACTGTCCCCTACTTTCTTACGGTCGTGTACGTCTTCTACGTATTTTCCTCAAAGGGGTGGAGTGGCAATAAATTACTATTCCAATGACATTGATAAGAAAACGTAATCCCCTACATGTGTAGGATTGAAGTGACAGAATGTAGGAACACAATCATCATAATTATCCTCCCATTACATCGGGTGACAATGAAAGCCAAAATTTTGACATAAATCGATTACCTTCAACCCTTTACAGAATTCCTCCATCTCACTAGCAGTTCATCCGGACTGACTGCTACCTTCGAGCAGAAGAAGGGCACTCCACTATGGCAGAAAGATCTTTCCTCTCCGGTGGTCGCGGTGTTTCTCCTTGGCCCGGAGGGTCTTCTGAGCGTACCATTCCAAACTGTTGCGGACGAAGTGCTGCGCGAAGCCAACGATCGGGCAGCAGCGGAGGGAAGTCTGGCCGATCTGAATCTACGGTAAGTTGCACAAAGCCAACCGACCTACTGCATATCTAAAATGTTCACCCCTTCTTGCAGCTCCACCGTTTACGTAGGCGAGGCATCCAACAGCATTTATGCGATTCCTTCTTTGGTGGATAAGAAGACGGTCACACTACCGTCGGAACCAACGGTTAACCTGCTGGGTGGTCCCAGAAAGAGCGAAGCTGAGAGCGAACCACCGGGACATGACCTGATACCGTCGGACTCTGGTCGAATTCAGAACAATAACATCATCATTTTAGGCCACTATCAGCCACCGAAGACGGATGAAAGTCTTAAGCTGGACATCTCTCCCGGTTCGCCGGGACGGTTCTACAAGGATGGCCAGATGTCGACGGTACTGTTGGAGTTCAATGGCCTACCAAAGGCGGAAGATAAAATGAAAACGATCGGAGTTCAAACCGATGATAACGAATCACGGATAAACGAGACTATCAGAAGAGATGATACCAGCTCTAAGGCCTTGATCGGTAGGTTGTATCTGGATGTGAAGGCATGGTTGGAGGCACAGCCAAACAAATTGCCAACGATGATGTTCGTTGCGCTATTTGGATTGGTAGTGTTTGGGTTCTGGTATTTCCATCTTCAAATGAAGGCACTACAAGAGCAAAGTCAGAACGGGTCACAAACCAATTCGAACCGAAGCAGTGGGAGCAATTGTGTGGAACCGATCGATTTCGGCGATGGGGAAATACGCGTAGGGAAAATTAATTTCAACACACAAAATGTATTGGGGAAGGGGTGCGAGGGAACGTTTGTGTTTAGGGGGACGTTCGAGAAGCGAGAGGTGGCTGTGAAAAGAATTTTGCCGGGTTGCTTCACGTTGGCGGACAGGGAGGTCGCTTTGCTACGAGAAAGCGATGCCCATGAGAATGTGGTGAGGTATTTTTGTACTGAGCAAGATCGACAGTTTCGGTACATTGCAGTGGAGTTGTGCGCTGCTACGTTACAGGACTACGTGGACGCAAAATCTGTCGAAACTCTACAGAAGCAGATACCGGTATTGGAAGTACTCCAGCAGGCTACGAATGGGCTGATGCATTTGCACTCGTTGAATATTGTGCATAGAGATATCAAACCGCAGAATATTCTTCTCTCGCTACCGGATAACAAGAAACGGATTAAGGTCATGATATCCGACTTTGGGTTATGTAAGAAACTAAACTACGGCAAGGCGAGCTTTTCGCGTAGATCTGGAGTGACGGGGACTGACGGTTGGATTGCACCGGAAATGCAACGTGGTCATCGAACCACAACTTCAGTGGATATTTTCTCCCTTGGTTGTGTATTTCACTACGTCATCTCCAAGGGCTACCACCCGTTCGGTGACAATTTGAAACGCCAAGCGAATATTCTAGCCGGCGAATACGATCTGCGTACTCTCTACAAAGAAGGAAACCCGAAAAACTTGTCTGTGCTGGCAGAAGAACTGATAAGCGATATGATTGCTGCTGATCAAGTGCAACGACCTCCGGCAGTGGCAGTGCGAAATCATCCACTATTCTGGAGCAACGAAAGGATTCTCTCCTTTTTGCAGGACGTTAGCGATCGGGTTGAAAAGTCGGATGTCCTTTCGGATCCCCTACGAACGCTGGAGCGTAACGCGCGGTTTGTGGTACGAGACGATTGGAGCTTACATCTAGACCAGGAAATCACCAATGACCTGCGAAAGTACCGTGGTTATCAAGGCTTTAGCGTTCGGGATCTTATGCGAGCACTACGAAACAAGAAACATCATTACCACGAGCTAACCCCGGAAGTGCAGGAAGCTCTCGGGGCCATCCCGCACAAATTCACCCAATACTGGATCAACCGATTCCCTAACCTCCTCTCGCATGCATATCATGCCCTAGCCGACTACTCTCACGAGCCTATATTCCATTCGTACTACAACGACGAAGTGAACTATCGGTTTAGAAAACCCGTCTACTTCGACGATGAGGGCAACGAAAATTACGAACTGATTCGATATTACGAGGGAGCCCAGAAAATGAAAGCCACCCAAAGTCCCAAGAGGAAATCGGTCACAATACAAGACCCAGAATCGTCGACTCCATCTACCCCGCAAAAAAACAACCGCCGGGGAACGTACAATTTCGTAAAATTTGGAATGGCCGACACGAGTTTCATTACCCGGGAACAGATGATGCGAAGCAGCTCGGCTGTTCCCGCTGCCAACAGCAGTGCCACTGTAGCAGAAATGGAAACAGCGAAAACCGGTGAGGAAGAAAACGAAAATGCTGATAACGACGATTTTATCACCGTCCAGCATCATCAACATCATCATCATCATCAGCAGCAGAATAATAATAATCGGAAAAAGTTCAACAATAACAATAACTATAATCAAGCTCGTAGGAGAGAAAACACCAAGGTTACGTGGAATCTGCAAGCACAACCCGAGCCAAAAAGTCAATAAACGTAGTGTTGGAAAATTGTGGCATTTTGTTACCAATTAAGTTTAGTAGAAGAAAAAAAACACCAATCTTTACTTACTCCTGACAAATTTCTGTTCTGTTGTTGTTTGTCATATGTTTAATTCCTTGAGTTATTAGAAAAGTACATTTTCCGATCCCTCATCCTGCCAACAGAACCACTTACCTAGGATAATATTCTGTGAAGGAGACCCTACTAAAGCAAAACGCAACGTGTGAATCAATCGAGTGTCTATTGGGATCTCATTTACACATCCTTACTGTAACACGTATACTAGAAATAGGCAAACAATCAATTCGATCAGTAAGCACCCGACCTCCCTCGCCCCCCTTACCTCGTTATTGTTGGTATGCAGTAGTGGTAAAAAATAACAATGAATACAGAAATGGGAAATCAACA
The DNA here is from genome assembly GCA_034211315.2 of Aedes japonicus. Taxonomy (NCBI): domain Eukaryota; kingdom Metazoa; phylum Arthropoda; class Insecta; order Diptera; family Culicidae; genus Aedes; species Aedes japonicus. The sequence continues at coordinate 238,675 of JASCZW010000628.1, forward strand.
TAATATATTGCGCGCGTGAGAATACACTTTTTACAAAATTAAAAAAAAAACAATGTAATATTAACTCTATTGCTGCACCGTTGAGGCATGCATACATGTTTGTAAATGTCTGTGATACTTTTGCTAACTGATTTGGACTTGCATAACTTAAACTTAAGAAAATTGTAAACAGAAAAGGTAGGTTTTTATTGTTTTCAAATTTGAATGCAAAACAAGTTGGTTAGTCATCTTATGTGTTTGTTTTTTTTCCAAGAAAATAGTAGCACTGCTACAGCAGTAGTAACTGTAGCATTCATATTCGACAATTACCGGATCGAACGTTCACTATAGTTTAGAGATATAAATTCTACTTTTATCTAAAAATATTTCACTGCTTTCACTGGAACTAATGATGACAGCCAGAATCCAAAGAAGGTAGAATAATAGCTTAGAATCATGACATGGTAGATTACGCAATGCCATCCGGATAAACCTGCGCTGTATTTTTTCGATCCTCTAGCTCCAAGTCAACTGATAAGGAAGCCAGACCAAGACGGCATTTTCTAGGATCGGTAGTACCAGTGAGCAATAGAGATCTTTCATGTAGTGGGGGTCAGTGAAGTTTCTTGAGATTTTCCACAAACCCTAGCTAGCGATTAGACTTAGGTTAAACGATAATTTATAATCCAGTTGAATACCCAAATCGCTGAACTGGTCGGTTTTATGAAGAACGAAACCGTTGATGGTGTAGTCGAAAAACAATCAGCTGCTTGATGCGGTAATACGACATTAACATACACGTTGGAATGCTGATCATAAGTTTATTCCTACTATAAACAATACTCGGCAGTTCGTATTACAAAAAACAGTTTTAAGTCATCAGCATACGCAAGCCTGCAGCCATATTCAAGTAGAAGCAATGCGTCGTTGAAGTACAGAACAAACAGTAGCGGTGCAAGGTTGCTACCCTGTGGAACACCTGATGAGTTCGTAACAAGACAGGAAGTGCTTGTATAAAGTTTCACTCGCAGAGACCTGTCTGTTAAATACAAGCACATCCATTGATAGCTTCGCCAATAGAATTTCATGGTTGATTGAATCAAACGCTGCTTTTAGATCAGTATAGAGACGTCCCACGTGCCCCTTTCTCCAGTTGCTCAAAAGAGGTCGTGGTAAAATCCAGAAGATTGGGTGTAAGCCGGCCCCGATGTTTGTCTCTCAGGCTGTGGTTGTTGAGATGCGCCAGGAATTAATGAGATAATGCTGGAAACAGAGGGCGAATCAGGTCTTTGCGGGCAATAATGGATTAATGCTTGCCTGTATTCACGCTTTGGAAGACTCGAAAACGGACCGGTGGTCTGATTGGTAAGGTAAGTAAGACTCTTTCCCCACTCATACATGTAGGGTCGGGATATAAACTTGTGATGGAATGTGGTTTATGGTTTCGTGGTCACTGAAGCCATTGTACTGGATGATGGCGTCACAATAAACTGCTGACGGTTTCGAAGATTTTGGGCAGGGTAGTCTTCAAATTCATGGAACATAATTCCTTCCGGCCACGTCGATAGATCCAGTGCGTTTGTATTTAATGATGGGTCCAGTCCGACTTTGAATGAGACAAATGTCATGCTGTTGGTCAGTTCCTTTGGCACCCAGTTTGACATCCTGCCGGTTCTGGATCGTGGCAAGGTTTGCTCTCATCATTGCCAAAAATTTGTAGCATCCGGCCGTATGCGTGGTAGAGCCAAAATTTGTTCGCTGGCTTTGCGCAGACTGTAACAAGCTTTACACTGTTGTCTAGCTGCTTAGAACCAGATTGGTATTCGGTTACATTATGTGCCAAAGCAGATTCATGAAGTCGTTTGGCAGGTCGGATAGGACCGATCTTACGGCACACAACTACAGCACACAATGAACTCGCTTGATAAACGATCTAAGCTGGAAAGCTGTGTTTGTTTCAACTCGAATTGTTAAATGAATACTAGGTTTCGCTCGTTTTCACCAGTGAACCTCTCAATCTCCAGAATGTAGACGCAGCCCAATTGTGGCAACTGGCTGCGAAAATAATAATGAGTGGTACCGTTGTATTCGGGCTGACTCCTGTGTCGTCTCCATCAGTACTGCCGGATGACACCGAGCAGCAAATGGCGAGGTTCCCGCGGCACAGGTTGTCTCCGTCCTACTAAAACCTTTTTTTTTAACCAGTTTGTTTATTTGTACGGCTCAATCGGGTTAGCTTTACGGAACCATATGCAATGTTTGTGGGTTACACACAAAAAAAAAACTATTTCTTAAACTAACTAGAGTTCATCTTCTTTCTTGGGGGCGACTTTATGGCACCTTCTTCTTGTTCTTTTGCTATTCTAGCTATCTCTTATTGTTTACTGATCCCTGTTGACATGAATCAGCAAACTGTAACAACGCGCGATAGCGGTTATCCATATCCTTCAGTTCAGCGTTACTGGTTTCGGTATCCACCGGTATCACGACAGATTCCTCCATTTTGTCTTCCAGCTCCTCTAGCGTTTCCAATTCGCTTTCACTTTCAGCTTCGATCTCGGTTGGCTGTGTCTCCGGTTACTACAGATCCGTACGTTTTTCTTCCATTTGCACGTTTTGTTCATTTTCTTGCCGACGGACTTTCGGCATGACTCTTAACCTTCCGCTTGGGACAAGAAGCCATCAGATGTCCCACTTCTTTGCAGATGAAGCATTTATCCTTGTTGCTTCCGTGATACATGTTACCCTTCCGATTGGCGAAGTGCAGCGATGAGTAGTAGTAAAATTGATCTTTATTTTCATTGTTTGTCTTATGTACTAATTTAACAAATTAAGTGTTTCAGCCCATTGGGCTCTTCAGCTTTGTTTTATGTTTTGTGTGTTTTGGGTGATAAGTGTGTTTAGTGTTTTATTATTTTTTTCAGTTCAGCCCTTGGGGCATTGTTTGTTTAAAATTTGATAACCTACCTAATCTACAACTAAAACTACAATTTGAAAATCCTAGGGTGGGAAACCAGATTCCGGATGATCTGGTGCTCCGATGTCAGGCAGCGTGCCTGTACCGATTGATAGACTCACTAAAGCGATCGTCAAGCATTTTTATCTCGGCCAGACGGTGGACCTCAGATGTTCTTGTCCTCGGAGGGTGTTCAGGATCATCCTGAGGAACTTGTTTTGGACACGTCTGAAGTTTCAGGAGATGTGTTTTGCTGCAACTCTCCCAGATTGGCATTGCATACTCGATGACCGGAAGTATGATTTGCTTGTAGACAGCAAGCTTGTTTTTAAGGGATAATGTAGACCTTCTGTTGATCAATGCGGTACAGTGGTTTCAGCAGGTGTTACATTTTGTGGCGCAGTTTTTGTCAGCCTGATCCCTGAAAATAAACTTGCTGTCAGAAATGATCACCAGAGATGAGACCAGCTGATTTTGCCAATTCCACCGTTGTGTTGTTCAGGCTTATTTTACAATTCTCAGGCGGGACAATTAGATATGTGGAAACAGGATGACCTGGAGTCATCGCTGCGTTGATACAAATATTCCGTTCGGTGAAGTATTCCTGACAGAACATTCAGGCTTCGCTGCAGTTTCGCGGTAAGCGCTCGTATTACCCTACTACCATTGTGGACGACTGATGTATCATCGGCGAACAACGAAAGAGATCCATTTTCAGGGAGCGGGGGTATATCCAAGGTGAATAGATTGAATAGGTGGTGAATAGAAGTGGACCTAATATACTTCCCTGCGAAACACCGGCAGGAGAATCTCCCTGACTACCAGGAAACTTGCCACACGTGCAACGAAACGCGGAATGTCCTGTCAGAGAGATAATTTTTAATAATCTTCACCAGGAAGATTGGAAGATTGTATCGATTGAGCTTGTACGCCAAGCCAATCGTACCACACATTATCGAAGGCTACTTCTCGATATCGAGAAGGGCGCATAGCGGATGTTTTGAAACGAGACTTGTTCACGCCCGAGGATGTTTCATGACTCGGTCAAGTTGATGGACTGTAGAGCGACCGTGCCGGAAACCGAACTGCTCATCCAGCAGGATATTGAGCTCGTCAGCAGATGTTAGAAGCCGACGGTAGATCGCTTTCTCGAAACGGATTTAGATGAGACCTGAGAGAAGGCTGATTGGTCTGTAGCTTCTGGAACGTGAAGGATCTTTCCCAGGTTTCCGAATGGGGATGACTTTGGCTGACTTCCAGCACGATGATGAGAGTGGCCAAGACGGGCGGCAGTTCTGGCTTAAACACCACCGCCAGATGATTGTAGAACTGGGGCTCAATTGTGAGCTCCAAGTTAAAAAATGTTGTCGAAACCGAAGGCCTTCATGTTCTTAGAGAGTCTTGATATAGAGTCAACAATTCGTCAGCTGAGATCTCCAAATCTTCGGAGAAGTCGTTAGGACTTTTGGTCGATGTTAGTTATAAGCGCGCTAACGGCAGCTTCGTGTGGACTGACGATGTTTTGACCGAGATTGTGGGAGCTGACGAAGTGTTGACTTATCTCATCAGCCTTCTCTGCAGGAGTTATCACATCGATCGCATACATGAGTCATTGACGCGTCTTGTGGGATCAACGGTGGAATGGGCCTTGGCTTAGTATTTAAATTTTTATGTCATGTCTTCCAGAACGGCTTAGCACAATCTGGAAAGTGAGTTGTCAGCGAATCGTATTTCTAAGGTCCACCATTCTGGCCTTAATAATTTTAGACACTTGATTGCAGTGACGTTTTAGGATTGGTAAACCAGTTCGCTGGTATTGCCTCCGTATGGCGTTGCGTAATTGTATCAAATCTTTAGTGGGGTCTATCAATGGGTACAGAGTTGCTCACCTGTTCAATCGCTGGAATGTGTTGCTCTCAGGCCTGGGAGATCGCCTGTTCGATGGACTGCAGTTGTTGATCTGATGTCATCGACCGACTCCCGAGGTGCACGTTGAAATCGACGGTGTTGTCGTAGTGTTGTCCAGACCTCTCCCATCTGGCGATGATAGTTCCGTCTGGTGATCCGATGCCGGTTGACCGAAGGACCCAACTGGAGAGCCACCACCACCAGATAGTGGTCCGAACTGAGCTCCTGGTGCACCGGCAGGCGATGTTGTTCCCCATGTTGGTGAGGAAGATGTCGATTGTCAGGCCGGACCCCGGATCGGCTCAACCGGGTGGGAGTATCCGGGCCCAGGACGGTGCTCGTCTGTCCCTCTTCCAGGTCTTCCTGTAGAATAATTCCGTTCGATTCGCCGAATTGTTCCCCAGGTTTTGTGTTTCGCATTGCTCGCCAGCGATGATGAACTGCTACCTCCAAGTTAGCTTACGGATGTCGAATTCAGCAGGGCCGTTGTTCCGTAGTTGGTACTGACGCGGGACAATGGGACCTCGATTCCAAATCAGCTGATTGACTGCAGCTGAAAGCTCGAAAGCAGGTGGCAGTTGATGTTATGGCGCAGGGCAATCGCAACTCCTCCTCCACTAGAGCCGCTACGATCAAAATCCAGCACAATTCGGTATCCTGGGATGAAATAGTGTGTTCCACGGCGAGATGTTTCGGTGACGATGGCGATGTCGATAGCCTTCCTGTTAAGGAAGTCACCGAGCTCTGGTTTTGTTCGGATGGAACAAGCATTTCAATTGGGATGTTTATGGTGTGTTTACGGTCCATAGCAATCATGAACGTGTCGATACGGATGTGGCTTTGAGCTGTTCACTCCTTGGAGCGGCAGGAACGTAGTTAATGACTCTTGCACGAGCTCCACCATTTATCCGAGTTGGCGAGCTGTCCATCGACAGCGTTGGTTACGTGAAGATTTTCAGATTTCATTACTGGCCTGGAGGAGGAGTCAGGTTGGGGGCGGCGGCGGCTACCGCGAAACGATGATGGACGGAAGCTGACGGGCGGTTTGCTTGGCGGTGATTTAATGACGGATCGGCGGTAGGTTTGGCACCTGATACCGAAGCGACGGAAATTCTCCTCGTTCATCTGGAGTGGACGGCGTTGAGCAGGCCAAAGACTGGTGGATGACTTCTTGCCGGATCATAAAAATTCAGCACGTTTGGGGCAGGTACGATTGCTACTCTCTGGCGTTTGCCACAGCAATTTGCGCACTTCAGTACCGCACCTTCCATCGGGCACAATCGTTGATGCTGTGGGCTCCGGCACACTTGCTACATCGGCTTCATGTAGCGGTTGCGGGTTCCATGGCCGGAACACCAAGGCGGTTGCCACGGTAAGTACGTCGTTGCTGTCGCGGACGATACCGGTCCCACTCGGCAGTGATGAAAGGCCCGTGTTTTCATTAGTTTCGCCATCGTGACGGAACCCTTCTCAATGTGGACCAGATAGGGGGTTGGTCCCGGTAGTTTCCGTATTGCTGGCGCCTGATAGGAAACACCTTTTGAGGATTTCCAGTGCCACCGCCCTGGCTTGGCGAAGATTGACTCGGAGTGAGTTCTGGAGGCCACGCGGGATCACAGCTTCATAGGCTTGCCTTCCGGGCGCGTCGACAGGTGTAGAACTCGTGTTTCTTCGCGACTAGGTGACGCCGCAGCACGGTAGAATAGCCCTCCGTCAGGCACATCACCTTAATGCCATTACTGCCTGGCTTGTACAGCGGTTAGTTTGATAGCTGCAAGCTCGGTCCTGAGTGCAGCAATGTCCTTTGACGTCGTGAAGAGCAGGGGAACCTTCACCTCTTCGGCACTCCTGGATCCGAGCAGCGAATTGGTTGCTCCGCTAGTAGACGAGCGTTGCGATCCACTGGATCAGCGTCATCGTGGCGCAACCGCTTGGAGCTGCCCGGTTGCGGTAATGTTTCGGAGCAGATATGTCGCCGTTGGTCTCGATTTTCGACCCATTGCCACAGCAATAGGTCAGGCGGGAAATGTTTCCGAACTTTGCAGCACTTTTTCTGCTTTACCACCAGAAGATGAGCAAGCGCAGGCGATAGATCACAGGCCGAACGCAATCGCAGGAAAGCGGGCGGGGGGAAAAACAGGGAAAAAACTTGTACAGCGAGAGAGCGAAAAAGCACGTCCGTACGTGTCGCTTGATCGAACAGAATGATGAAGTGCAGCGATGACAGGTTCCTGCTTCCGTCACCAGTGTAGGCGCGAATGCCCAGCTCCGCCGGGAAACTTCTCCGCACGATGCGTTTCCGCGTGTCCATATTTTGACAACACTGTAACGATCTCCTGGTCGGGGACCTCCGGATGGGAGATCGTATGCTCGCACATAGCATATGCGATCCTGGGCATGCGATGCGTGTACGCACAACCTTTTTCCATTCCCATAATGGAATATCAGCTCTGTCAGAGTTGGCGGTCAGCGCGTGCAACATCGACCGCTCAGACTTGAACTTCACGAGAAAAGGCTTTTCATCTGCTGTCCTATATGCAGCTTCAATTTCATCAAGCTCCGCACCCAAGCCTTTGAAGAAATTTGCCACTTCGTCTAAGGTTGGAAATGTCACGGAAGGTAAATCGCACAGTATTATTCAGCTCGCACATTGCTGCTACAACAAAGTCGACCGGATTGATGATGACAAGAACAATGCAAATTGATAAGCGAATCCGCTTTCGCTAAAGGCGGCTAGCGAGTCCACAGCGTAAAACCGGTGGGATCTGGCGTTAGCGACACGATGCGGTAGTGTCCTGGCATCGGAAGCGGGTGTCACCAAGCTAGGCGTGGTCATAAATGGGCCAGGACTCACTGGAAGGTGTCCGGCCGCTAAGGGTATTCCAAAGAGCCAACCGTAATGCAGGTAACCCAATTAAACCTGAGCCATTGTGAGGCCACCCAGCAACTGCTGTGTCAGACAGTTCGCGAGTCGGCATCGGATATCGCTATAATTTCGACCCATATCGCATCACCAGCCGGCAAAACTGGGTCCGGACAGGGTCAATATGGCGGCATTATGGACGACGGGCAAGTGCGGTTCAGGAGGTTGTGTCTACCACAAACGAAGGCTTTGCAGGATTGTGAAAGTGAATGGAGTGTTCCTCTGCAGCTACTGCAGCACCGCCAAGATGGTCGATCGAACAATGATTTTCCAGTATGCTCGATCGGATGGCAGCCGCAGCTGACTGGCCTGAGCCCGTTGGTAATACCGGGGGACTTCAGCAGCAGATTGGCGAGCGGCGCCTTACCAACACCGGGGGCCGGGTATTCCTGGAGGCATGCCCAGCGTGGGTACCAAGAGGTACGCCTACCACCGAAAACGGAGCGGAATCGATCATCGGTATAACATTTAGCAGTCCTGGGCCGCATAACATGCATTGGTGGATGATGGCTGAAAACCCATAGCGACCACTTGGCCCGGGTCGTTATTGTATCGTCCACAATGCAAGGCGGCGTGCGGAAGGAGGAGCATCCACTCAATTCGCCCGCAGATGGAGGACGTCCTTTACCTGAAGCGGGGACGCTTTCGCGAAGGCAGCTGGAGAGAGGCAGAACTCGCGCAGAAACCCAGGAACCTTGCGGCGAACGACTCGTTAAGCGGCCTTACACGAGCGTGCGATGCGACCTATGCCGAGGAAGTCAAACCGAAAGGATATGGAAGATCGCCAGTGTGTATTGGTGGACGGAGTCGATCGCCGACCTCCGAAGAACATGCCTCCACGCAAGACGGAGGGTGCAGGAAGCCGCGGTCAGACGCTCGAGAGAATCGAAGCGTAGAGGGGCGCTAGTCGCCGCCGCAAGGCCCATCAAAGAGGAGATAAAGGCCAGCCAAGCGAGCCTGCTTCGAGGGTCTGTGTCAGAGCCAATGCGAACCCGTGCAGAGGGTGACGCATCAGGAAATAGTAATGGCCAAACCCAGAGGATCGGCTCCAACCGAGCGTTCATCAAGAGTTGCCACGGTGATCGTTGGGGGACTCTTCCCGAGCCACTACCGAGTCCATGGCCCCCGCCGCCGTGAATTTGTCCCATGACCAGCGTTCCAGCCTGATGCAGACAGCAACGCTGTCGCGCGGCCTGGAAGGGTGGCTCAGTCGAACACGCGTGACCACGTGCACCATTGACGGCGCTGCCCAACTGCTGGGGCCGGCGACAAGGCGACGATGACGAAACGAAGAACTCATTGAGATAGCAAAGTCGCTAAAGGTGAACAAAGCGCCGGGATCCGGATGGCATTGCCGAACCTGGCCATCAAGACGGCTATCTTGCTGGATCCCAGGAAAATGATCAGGGTGGTGATGCAAAAGTGTCTGGACGAGGACGTCTTCCCGGACGCCTGAAAAATTCAGACTCTTGTGTTGCTACCAAAGACGGCTTTCCTGTCCAAGAGATCCATCGACATATAGACGTATATGTCTGTTGGATACAGCGGGTAAGGTGCTCGAGAGGGTAATCCTTAACAGACTGACAACATACACGGAGGGTATAGGCGGTCTGTCTAATAACCAATTTGGCTTCCGTAAAGGGAAGTCGACGGTGGATGCAATCCTGTCCTTCACCAAGACGGCTGAGGTGGCAATCCAGAGCAAGAGGCGAGGAGTACGATACTGTGCAGTGGTCGCCCTTGACGTGAGAAATGCGTTCAATAGCGCCAGTTGAGTGGCTATCGCCAACTCGCTCCAACGCCTTCAGGTTCTTGGAATCCTGGGAACCTGTACAAGATTCTTGGAAGCTATGGGCATGCACAGTCTTCCGCATGCAGCGAGTGCGCGGGAGTTGAGGAAACCGCGGGATACGTGTTCTTCGCATGTCCTCCCTTCGGCTCTTTAGACTGAATAAAACATAGTAGAATTTTTTTAATTTGATAACATTAATTTCTTCACACCAACAAGAAGTCCTACGTCAACTTTGCAGTTATGTCATTGACATAACTCATCCTTTAGTTTTTTTGTGTGTACAGTCTTTATGGTGAAACTGGAGGGTGTCCTTTTTCCATCACAGGCTGAAAGTCTCTCTAATAATGAAATCCAATCCAATCCTTTTTCCATATAATTTATAGGTTAGGTTATCTATCACTTCACGGTTTCTGGGACTAAAAATCACAAACAAAACGAAACAAACAACGCTCAAATTGCTAGCCAATAGATTCTCTAGTGGAACAAACGATTCTTGAAAATTTCACGCCTTTAGTCCTAATAGTGTTTGAAGTTTTTGCTCAAAAAACTTGGAAGTGATAGGCACTTGATGCCGTATGTCCTTATATGCATAATTTTCACAACTGTTCCTCGTTCCTTACACTAAAAAAGACGAAAAAGTAGGTGAAATGAGAAGAGCTCCGTAACAACCAACAGGAAGTCGCCTTATTCCTGCTTAGCAAATAGTGGATTATTTGTAAGTATGAATACAGTTTTGCGATATTGTAAACAACCGGTGCAATCATTAAACACAGCATACCTTATTACACAAAATCTCCATTGACATTAATTAAAATTCTCCTATTAGGTACTTGAAAAAATAAGGGACAATGAGTTCAAAAGGCAAGAGCCTACTTTTCTCGCTAAAACTGTATCGTCCAATGGCAACTAGAAGAAAAAAACTGAACTTTTCATATTTCAACGGATGATCCATAATAACATCAAACAACGTAACATTCAAAACAACACACGTGCGGCGCATGCCCTCAATTTCCACTCAACTACGCCATCTATATTCCACTACATCCGCGCGACTGCAAACTAAACGAATGTCAGGATGAAATCCTTCGAATCACGGACTCGGATCACGAAAGGAAGGAAAAACTCGGCGTCGCATCAGACAAAACACATTCACCACCACCACCCCCCTAAATTTTCCAAATGTGTACACGCATTTCCCACTCCCACCCGAAGGCAAAGTGTATGCATCGAGCGCTACACTCTCACACCTTCATCGCGCGCGCACAAGGACGGGTCAGATGGACGGAACACGCAGGACGACGAGGCGACGACGAGCATTGTCCTCCTTGCCAGCCGAACACGCTCTCACTCACACTCAGTCCGTCCGAAGGTGGTTGGTTTGCGAATCGTTTTTCCGCACTTGTGCCACAGAGCCAGACCCGTACCTACCTACATGTAGTTTCTGCTGCAGTTTTCATCAAGCTTTTTCACCCTTCTCTATTCTCTGTCTGTCTGTCTGCTGATCCGAGGATGGTGTGGAAAATGTCAATCAAATTTTAAGTTTTTCTCGTTCATTGGTCGCGGATTTTGTCGTGTGTTTGATTTTGGATTTATCTCCTGGTGTTTCCCTACGAACAAAAACCTAGTGAAGCTCACGAGACGCAAAAGTGATGATCTAAGGACGTGGATGAGGCCAATAGTTTCAGTGTTTCTTGTTTCCTCGAGTGTGTCCTGTTGAATCGGGTTTTTTTTTTCTTCGTTCCTTTCTTCGAGACGGTGGCTTGGTGCGATTGAATAAGTGAATGTGAAGATGAATTTTTCCGCTTTCGGAGGTCCGTTTTCCGGAATTCACCAGTTTGCGGCCAAGTTCGGCAGCAATGATGGAGCCTTTACCAGCACGAACACGGCTGCGGCGACTGGAAATGGCGCCGGGCCAGGTGGCATCGGGGGCGGAGGAGGTGGCACTGCGACTCCTGGTGTTCCCGTGAGCGCAGGCGGTGCCAACATTGGTGGCCAACAGGATCTGAATCGATACCATGGATCGACGAATGGGAACCATTTCAATCAGAATTCTACCTCAAGTAAGTGGGAAAATTTGTGAACGGATGATTTAATTACTACTCTATAAGCGTGGGTGTGTGGGGTGATGATGTGTTGCATACATTCGGGGGAATTTTTTCCTGGAAATGCTGTGTAGTCGTGTCGTGTGTCTGGTGCTGATTTGGCTCGCTTCCTCCTTTTTTTCGGGGTGGGGTGGGTGGTTGATAGCGAAAATTCAAAAGTGGAGTGAGTGCACTTTGTTGCGAGGGGTGATTCATTTGTGTTTTCCGATTATGCACGTTAAGAATGGATTACTAATATATTGAGTGTGGCATCGAGGCTACTGGGAGGATTTCCTTGATAACACTCGACTATTGCTATTCGAAAATTATCAAANAAAATAAGGTGCTGAACACGTATATCCATGGTTCTGTCATTACAGAAAGGCTAGAATGATAACTGGTTCATCTCGCCGATAGTGTGATCTTGAGTTGAGATAAGTGTAGTCAGATACTGAGTGCCACGATGCACAGTGAGTTGAATGTATGCGAAGACTGGACAAAACTCAAAACAGAGCATAATTCCTCTGTTCTGAGTTTTGTCATTTTAGCACATTGTTACTCTCGAGAGGCGAATCATTACATATATATCACTGAATCGAAAATTTGTAGGAATTTGGAAAAATGCGTTCAAAAGTAGACCAGCGCATTCAATGCGCTAAAAAATGCACAAATAAATCAAATGCGCTCAAAAATGTGCAATTAATGCGCACTAAAGTGCGTTAATGCGTTGAAAAATGTTCGATAAATGCTTCAATGCACTTCTTAATACGTGAGGCTGAATCGAAAATGCATAAGTGATTCGTCCCTCGGTTACTCTAGAGCAAATTATTTGTAATTGAGAAATCCAGGTATCGTAAAAGTGAGGTTAAACGTCGTAGAAGGCGCTCGTAAAAAAGGATTTTTCAAACGGTCTAAGCAAAGTAATTGATGATAAAAAGACAAAAAAATCGTAGATAATGACAATACTGACCAACTTCATATATTTAAAAAAAAATTGGAAAGTTATGATCAGTTTAAGTTTAAGAAACGACGTTGTTGAACCTCACTTGAGCAAACATTTTTCGAATTGTCACATTAGATTTGTTAATCGCAACCATATCTTCCCCCCATATTTTACTTCAAAAGAAATAATATCTCAGAAAAATTTGTTCCTTGAGATAAGATGCTGTTTTCACTCAGCGACTTCTTGATTGTTCAATAATGTTACACCGAAAAAAAGATGGTAAATGCAAGATATTACAAAATTTTCGGTAAACTGACATTATTTTACACATAATCGGCAGACTTTTATGATACACTCCGTGTCACAACTATAGAACCAGTCATTTTATTGAAATTTTGGAGAAATACAAGAGAATAATATTGCAAAGGATTGAATATGGTATTTATAATGTTAATAAGAATGTTTTTATATCTTGGATTGTTCTGGTAAGTTACTCAATAATGTTAACAAAAAAACTTTGTTTCATAACTATAGAACCAGACGTAAAATTAACTTTCTCCAAAAAGTTTACATCGATTGTGAAATGATTGCAGTAATATGTAGGGCCTCCTCTGTTTTCAATCAGTTCAAATAACCTATCTGGCATATTTTCAACCAGGCGGCGACTTGTAGATACTTGTATCTCGTTCCACCAGATGAGATTGCTCCATTGAACTCTTCAACATTTCCGTACTGCTTGTTGTCTGCATACACTATACGTACCATCAGTTGCCACAATTTTCGATCGGATTCTGATCTGGAGAACAAGCTGACCACTCCATTACTTAGATTTATGGCCACTCGGCTTTTATGAACTGATGCGCTATCTTGTTGGAATACCCAATCATCACGATGGTTTTGCTGCAAGAATTGTAGCAAATGGTTTTGAAGCATCTCGATGTACTCCTGACTGTTCATTTTTGTTGACGGAAAAGCAATCTGCACGACTCCGTTTTGAAAAAATACCCCTCAAACCATCAATTTGTCTCCTCCAAAGTTGCGAGATGAAAAGTAACGTGGCTCTTTCCATAAATATTTCCAGTACGAAAAGATTTCATCTGGTCCATCGAGATTAAATTTCTTCTCATCAGAAAGTATAACCTGAAACATTACATTACTTTAAAAAAATGTCGATTACAGGGTACGGCAAAAAATAATGCGAAAATTTGTTCTATTTCTTTCAAACCCCATTTTCAACTAATTCAAGCAATAATATCAACATTTTCGAGTGCAGTTATCTTTATAAAATCCTTTTAAACAAATTTATTCAATGTGTCCTCCTTTTTTATTAATAACATCCTCGAGCCGACGCCGGAAGCCTGACCATACCTTTCGGATGTAGTCCTCCGACATTGACTGCCATGTGCGTGTTATGGTTGACTTCAGGGTTTTCACACTAGGGTGTGATGTTCTGCAGGCTCGTGCTTCAACATATGCCCAAATTGAATAACCCAACGGATTAAGATTTGGACTGCTAGGGGGCCACAAATCCTTTGGCCAAAACTTCATGTTATCGTTCAACCATTGTTGGGTTCGATTGGACGTGTGACACGGAGCTCCATCTTGCTGTAGGACAACGTTTTGGTCCTCGGAGAAGTTGACCTTCACCCAGGGAAACACTTGGTCCTATAAAATACCGATATACATTTCGGTATTGATTTTAACTCCAGAATCAGTGAAAACAGGCGGCATTTTCAAACCGTTGTTTAGTTTGAAATTTGAATTTCACTTTTTCCGTTCTCCATTTTCTGCGGTGAAAGGAACCGGTCCGTGCGGCTGTTGGCCACAGCATCGATGCTGAAAAGGTTTTTGTCGGAGAACAAGATTATCATTTTTTCCTTCTTCAACGAGGAAAGCAATCTCTTGGAATGAGTCACTCGTAGTTCCTTGACCCGGTCCGTAATCAAGTGGCGTTTCACTCTGGCTCTGGAAGATGCATGCAGGTCATCTTTGCTGATTCTCCGCATGGATTTCTCCGAAATATTGGCTTCCTTTGCAGGTTTTCTTATGGAACGCACCTGGTTGCGAGCAATTTTTGCACGGACTGATTTGATCACATTCGGCGTGCGTGCAAAGCGCGGACGTCCGCTTCCCGGCTTTCGCTGCTTAGGACCATTCTGCAGGGACTTTTTTATGCGGTAAACTGTTGCCAAATTGGCACCCTACCACCTTGGCAATCTCTTTCGGCTTCTTCTGGGCGAGCAACAAACTGGTGATCACTTCTTTCACGAATTTGCAATAAAACAAATATAATGTTTAGATGCAGAACTTGAAAGTAAACATAAACAAATACACATTCGACAAAAAATAGTCACTAACTACACGAATTAACCCAATACTCAAGTTTGAATATGTTTCTTATTACTTTCTGCCGCACCCTGTATGAAACAACATGATTACACACTTTACTCCAATCTCTACGCATGTTGGCACGGGCGAGTTCAAATCGGTTTGCTCTCTGACGGGGTAAAAGTGATGGTGCTTGCTTCACTTTTTGTTGCCGGATGTTCGGAGAGTCTTTTAAAGTTCGGTAGAATGTGGAACGCAAAACCTCAAGCATAAGGTCAGCCTTTATCTGGTTCAGACTTTTGAGTGAGTTTCTTGCAGCGTTGACATCTTTTTGACAACTTTTTCTTGGGTCCTCCTTTCTTATTTTTTTCCATATCCATCAGGATTTAAAAAAGTCAAAACATCGTGATAAGATCTGTTCAAACGACGAGTGATTTCGCGAATACTGATATCACAATCACGGTAAGCCAAAGTTTTTCCTTATTCCTGCTCTGACAAATGCGTTCCACGCGGCATTTTAGAGCTTATACAAAACAAGTTATAACAAGAAAACTGAGCTGCAGTTGAAGCGAATGGTTTTATTCTGGCATTGGTTCAGTGAAACAGCAAATTTTCTAAATTTGTCTTTTGCTATTCATAAACACTGTTTATTGAAGCAGATGTGCAGTGGTGTTAGTCAGCTCTCCTACACGGTCATTACGGAATAACGAATAAAGAAAACAAATGCACTCTCAAGAAAAGGTAAACATTTTTTGAGTGGTTCTATTGTTATGAAACGGAGTTTATACTAGCTGAACCCTGTGCAAGCGCTGCTACGCTTGCCACTAAATGAATCAAAATTTAATAGAATTGGGGCGTTTATGGTTGTTTTTCGGAATGAGTTTTGTTAAAATATGTTCGTCTGCTAATGTGTAACTTCGATTACAGAATTTTATTTTTATATATTGCTTTTGTTTTTATTTTTGTTTTAGTAACTGCTTTGCAAAACTTTATCGAACTTAACGTTGCCAATAGTCCCTACTCAGAATGAAAAAGTGCTGTAGTTCCTACTATTTTGGCTAACTAAACACTGGACTCGGAAAAAATGAAACACACAAAAATGATCACTTCCTCACCTCCTCATGATCATTTCCTCCCTCAAGCTGAATGCTCGTACATTTCTTTTAACACTGCTCATGAGATCTTGGGCGAGGCATTGTCCATCTCCCTTACACAATTTCTCCCAGATTTTCTTCAAAGCTTCATCGGTTTTGAATGTTTTTTCGCTTTTCTTCAACTTCTTCTTCATTATCGCCCGAAACTTTTCGATCGGATGAAGTTCTGGTGTACTTGGCGGGTTCGCCTCCTTCGGGACCACATTAACGCCCTTCGCTTCGTGCCAATCCATTACAGGCTTGGCGTAATGGCACGAAGCGAGATCCGGCCAGAACAGCGTGAGACCACGGTGAGAGCGGAGGAAGGGCAGCAAGGGCTTCTGCAAGCATTCCTCTCGTTAAATCTGCCCGTTTATGGTGCCGGTTGTAACAAACGGCTTGCTGTACCGTCCGCACTCGCAGATCGCCTGCCACTACAGGTACTTCTTCGCGAACTTGTCCATCTTTCTCTTCCGGAACTTTTCCGGAACCTCAATGCGGGACGTACCGACAAAAAACTCGAGGCTGGGGATTTGTTTGGTGTCCGCCTTGATATATGTATGTCTCGTCGTCCATGACGAGACAGCCTGGCTTGACCAGCCACTCACGGTACAGCTTCCGCGCACGCAATTTGGCCACCGTGTTTTGCTTGTCATTCCGGTTTGGCGCCTTCCTGACCTTAAAAACACGTAGCCCAGCCCGCTTCATGGTCTGCTGGACGAACCACTTCGACGAATTGACCTTTTTGACTTAATATCGGGTGGAAAGGTTCGGGTTATTCTTAAAGTACTGCCTTATCTTCCGCGCCTTCTCTGGGTATTCCGTTTTCGGTTATCGGCCGCTTCCAGCGCGCCACTCGATGGTCTTCGTCTCCGGGAACATCTTCACAACGCGGGACATGGTCCAAGCCTTTTGCCGATCCATCTGTGTGACTGACCAGGATTATCGATCACCGCGCCCAAGATTTGCTGGCGTAGATCTTCTTGTTTCGAATGCATCTTGAAAACTACTTGACAGATCGCGATAAAATTTTGCACACATAAACATAACACTCTCAACTAGTATTACCCAAAATTTCATTATTTTTACCCACACGATAGAAAGTTACACCCAAAACAAAAGGTCGCATTTTTCCCGAGTCCAATCTTTATGATCTGCTTGTAGACAGCAACTTTTTGTTCACGGATAAAGAGGACCTTCTGTTTATCAATGGATACAGTAGATCCAATAAATCTTATATTTTATGACAATTTTGTCAACCTGCTATCTGAAAATAAGCTTGCTGTCTAGAGTAACGCCAAAGTTGTGGTCCATTCAACGGTCGAATTTTTCAGGCTTATTTTATTGGAGTGTGGGAAGAGAATAACCTGGGTCCTCGCTGCATTGATACAGATCTTCCAATCAGTGCAGGCTTCGCTGCAGTTTCGCGGTTAGCGTTCTTGTTACCCTACCATTGTACACGACTGCGGTATTACGGGCAAACAACGGTAGAGATCCATTTTCAGGGAGCGGGCGTCTGTTTGAGGTGAAAAGGTTGAACAGAAGTGGACCTTGTGTACTTTCCTGTGGAACGCCGGCGGTGATCTCTTGCGTATCGGAAACTGCACCATGCAACGAAACGCGGAATGTCCTGTCCGACAAAAGATAATTTTTAAATATCTTCACCAGGAAGATAGGAAAGATTGTATCGTTTTAGCTTGCACAAAAACTTTTAGCTTGTATAAAAGGCCTTCTCGATGTCGAGAAGTGCCATTGCAAATGATTTAGTCACAGACTTGTTCCATTTAATGATGTTAATGACTCGATTAAGTCAGTGAACGGCTACGTAGGAAGCCACATTGATCGTCGAGCAAGAGGATGGAGCTCGTCGGCAGATGAGAGAAGCCGACGGTAGATCGCTTTCTAAAACAGCTTAGATAATCCTGAGAGAAGGCCGATTGGTCTCTAGCTCTTGGAACATGAAGGATCTTTCACAGTTTTCCTGGATGGGGATGACTTTGACTGACTTCCAACAATAGGGGAAGTAGCCAAGTCGGAGGCATTGGTTGAAAATCAACGCCAAATGATCGTAGAACTGGAGGCTCAATTGCTTGAACTTCAAGTGTCATGATGTCATCAAAACCTGGGGCCTTCATGTTCCTGGGCGTTTTGATATAGGTCAACAATTCGTCAGCTGAGATCTCCAACTCTTCCGGAGAAGTCGTTGGGACTTAAATAGATGGATGTTGTTTGCAAGCCCGTCAACGGCAGCTTCGTGCGGACTGACGATATTTTGTCCGAGATTGTGGGAACTTCGCTGATATTGTCTTCGCGTGGCGTTGCGCAATTGTATCAAATCTTTAGTGGGTGTATCTATGGGTACAGAGTTGCTCATCTGATCTATCACTAAGACATGCTGCCCCCGGGCCTGGGAGATTACTTGCTCAATTCTCTGCAGCTGCGGCTTGATGTCATCAACCGACTCAAGGTGCTTGACGAAATCGTTGTTGTCGTCAACGTATTGTCGGAACCTCTCCCATCTGGCGCGATGGTAGTTCCGCCTGGTGATTGGATGCCGGTTGTGTTGAGCAGATGCAACGCTTCTAGTGGATGAAACACTTCAAGACTTGATCAAAGCAACCATCGAAGAATCAAGCTTATTGAAACAATCAAATATTTGTTCACTTCTCATTCAACTACCATTCAATTAAGACGTTATCTTCAATATTAGTTAGCAATCCCAGTCCGATTTTATTCCATTATTCCGATAGGTTATTTGCCCAGGACAACTGGTGAAGAAAGAACGTATTTAAAATATATTAAGATGGTGGACAAGATGGTGTCATTCCCGAAGCTGAATAACTCGAATTATGACAACTGGAGCTTCAGGATGAAGCTGTTCCTGACGAAGGAAGGCAACTGGAAGGCTGTAGCGGATGCAAAGCCAGAATAGGTGACGGAACCATGGAAGACTAAGGATGAGAAAGCGCTGGCGACCATAGGATTGGCCGTTGAATATAATCAATTGATTCACATACGGAAGGCCAAATCGGCAGCTGAACCGTGGAAGACTTTCTTGAGTTTCATGTGAAGAAGACGTTAACCACGAAGGTGTTGGTGATGCGGAGAATTTGCAGTTTGCGTTTGGAGAAGCATGGCAACATAGAGGCGCACGTATCAAAAATGGCGGAATTATTCGAAAAGCTGAACAAACTGCAACCGGAGAAGATTCTTGACGACCAATGGCTGGTTGCCATATTATTCGAAGAGTATGAGACGCTGGTAACTGCCCTTGAAGCAAGACCGGAAGCAGATTTGACCGTGGACATAGTGAAAGGGAAGCTCATCAACGAATGGCAGAAGAAAAATCAGCGGAATGCAAATGATGAGGATATCGAAGGTGTTCATTGTGTGGATTCCTGCAAGAAAACGGGACATCAAAAAGCGGATTGTGAAAAATTCAAGGCGTGGAAAAGAGAAAAAGGCAGTAAACCCGTAAGCAAGCACCATAAGGCAAATCATGTGAAGCAGAATGACGATGACGATGGTGATAACTACGCGTTACTGATGGGCAATTCAAGAGAAGCTACTGGATACTGGATTCTGGAGCGACCTGCCATATAGCTAATTACCGGAAGTTTTTCGACCATCTGGAAGAGACGATAACGGAGGACGTTTGGGTCGCAAACGGAACAAAGGTACGTTCTAAGGGTCGTGATACTGGTCGAATCAGCGTCATCAATGGATCTGGGAGAAGGCATGATGTTCCGATGGAAGGTGTATTGTACGTTCCAGAGATGAAATCCATGTCTGTGCAGCGCTTGGTGCAAAAGGGATTCGTCATTACATTCGATGCGAGTGGCGCCAGGATTTTGAAAGGTGATAAAGTATGTGCTGTTGCGGAGCCAGCTGGAAATTTATTCGTTCTGCGTCAAACCGATGAGAGTGCATCTATGGGAACAATTAGCAACGAGTGCGTCCATACGTGGCATAGGCGATTAGGTCATAGAGATTGCGAAGCTATCGAGAAGCTGCAAGATCTGACTGAAGGAATGAAGCTTAGAAGCTGCCATTGCACTGAAAAGTGCGAAGTTTGCATCCAGGGTAAAATGCATCGGAAGCCCTTCCCGAAAGTATCGGAAAGTGGATCATCTGATGTGATGGATCTGGTACATACGGATATTTGTGGACCCATGAGAACGAAGACTTTTGCGGAAGGCGGTATTTCATTACGTCCATAGATGATCATAGCAAACATACGGTCGTCTATTTGTTGCGAAAGAAGTCTGAAGCGGTCCAGAGATTGGAAGAGTACGTCCTGCTAATGAAGACGCAATTTGGGAAAACACCTAAGATTCTGCGGTCCGATCGAGGCGGAGAATATACTGGCAATAAAGTCAAAGCATTCCTGAAGAGTCACGGTATTATTGGCCAGTTCACCGCTCCGTACACCCCTCAGCAAAATGGGAGCGCCGAACGGAAGAATCGGTATCTGGTGAAGATGGCCAGGTGCATGTTGATTGATGCGAACCTGGACAATCGTTTTTGGGGAGAAGCAATAATGACGGCGAATTATATGCAGAATCGACTGCCTTCGAGGACCAATGGTACACCATATGAACGGTGGTTCGGAAAGAAGCCAAATGTAGGACACATGCAGCAGTTCGGAGTGGACGCGTATTGTCACGTGCCAAGTGAAAAGCGTAGTAAGCTCGATCAAAAGGCAATAAGGCTCAAGTTCGTCGGATATAGCGAGGTGCCTAAGGCTTACCGTTTGCTGGACGTAGCAACAGGAAAGATAACTATAAGTTGTGATGATGAATTTCTGGCTACCTGCAGACCCGAGCCGGAGCCAGTAGAGCAAGATTTGGTATATCCATCTATTGACTTCAATCGGGAGGAACCTGTGGTACCTGATGAAGCAATTGAAACCGGCCCTGATGATGATTGACGATGATGACCTGGATTAAGAGCGTCTGCCAGAGGATTTTGGTGAAGACAACATAGAGCTCCAGCCTGCAGAACCTTGTGAGGACGAACCGTGCACGGCACGACGATCGGAAAGGGAGAATTTGGCAGAGCCCCGGAAAGGTATGCGTGTACAGCAGAAATTTCAATGCAGGAAGAGCCGAAAACGCTGAAGCAAGCTTTGGCCAGCCCACACAGTGCGGAGTGGAAGAAAGCTATGGAAGAAGAACTTGGATCCATTGAAGCAAATGAGACATGAGACCTGGTTGATTTGCCGGCGGGGCGTCGAGCCATTGGTTGCAAGTGGGTGCTAGTACAAACGGAACGAGAAAGGCATTATCGTACGCTATAAAGCCAGATTGGTGGCTCAAGCGATTCAGCCAGCGCTTTGGAACGGACTATGATCAAGTTTTTGCACCAGTAGTTCGTCAAACGACTTTTCGTACCCTATTGTCTGTTGCAGCAAAGAGGAAAATGACCGTCAAGCAATTTGATGTTAAACGGCATTCCTCAATGGCAACCTTGAGGAAGAGATATTCATGAAGCAGCCTCCCGGATTTGTCGTCAATGGTATGGAAAACAAGGTGTGCCGTTTGAATAGAAGCTTATACGGGCTTAAGCAAGCTGCTCGGATCATGGAACCAAAGGCTCAACGAGGTGCTAGTCGAAATGGATTCCAGCGATGCGAGAGCAGATCCCCGCCTTTACCGGAAGCAGTTCAACGGAAGATAAATGGTGCCATGTACGTTTACCGTGGACGATCTCATCATGGCAGCGAAGACAAGAGGATGACCATCGATTTGGAGCGAGCTCTAGACAGCAATTTTGAAGTCAGCAGCCTTGGTGACGTCAGATTTTACCTTGGAATCGAAGTGAAACGGGACCAAGCCGGAGATTTTCTCATTAATCAGCGGAAATACATTGAGGAAGTTGTTAATTCCGTTGGTCTTCAAGATGCGAAAGTATCAGCTATTCCGTTGACGTTGGATATATGAAGATCGAAGAGGTTGATGACCTTCTACCTAACAATCAACAGTACCAGAAGGTAGTAGGGCAGCTGTTGTACATTGCTGTTAATATAGTAGACCGGACATTGCGGCAGCAATTCCAATCATGAGTCGCAAGGTAAGCTGTCCAACCCAGCAAGACTTGAACGAGCTGGAGAGGATTGTTCGCTACCTAAAAGGGACTATGAACCTGAGCTTAGGCTGAGCAGTAGCAATGATCGATCTGGACTGACTGGTTACGCTGATGCAGATTGGGCTGAATGCCGCAACGATCGTAAATCCAATAGTGGTCATATTTTCAAATATTGCGGAGGAACAATCTCGTGGGCTTGTCGGAAGCAAACGTGTGTTTCACTATCAACAGCGGAGGCGGAATTTGTATCCCTATCTGAAGCATCACAAGAAGCAGTCTGGTTGAAACGTTTACTGGTGGACCTAGGGAGAAAGCTGAAACAACGACATTATTTGAGGACAATCAAAACTGCCTAAAGATGCTTGACTCGAAAAGTTTAGTAATCGGACCAAGCATATATCTACAAAATTTCATTACGCCAAAGATTTGAAATGAAGGCGATTAATTATGTGTATTGTCCTACAGAATCGATGACCGCTGATCTTTTGACAAAGCCTTTATTAAGAGTGCGATTGGAGGTTTTCCGGAAGGCATGTGGACTACAGTAGCAGCGTTGAGGAAGAGTGTTGAGCAGATGCAACGCTTCTAGTGGATGAAACACTTCAAGACTTGATCAAAGCAACCATCGAAGAATCAAGTTTATTGAAACAATCAAATATTTGTTCACTTTTCATTCAACTACCATTCAATTAAGACGTTATTTTCAATATTAGTTAGCAATCCTAGTCCGATTTTATTTCATTTATCCGATAGGTTGACCAAGGAGCCAACTTCGGCAAACACTGGATAGTGGTCCGAGTTGAGGTTGTGCTGGTCAGTTGCGATTTCCAGTTTGTTTCATATATGAAACAAATTGCTACAAGCCTACATTTGAGAAGTAGCTAATCAAAACACTTCCTCCGCTACACGTGAACAAATGGAAAACACGCGAAGGCGAACAAATGAAAGCTTTCAGCAAACTACTTCAGCGAATAAGAAATTCATGGTGCCTAGATGATGTTTTTAAAGTTTATGTTTTGATAATCTAAAAATTATAAAAGTTTTAAATCTATTTCACATCAATTGATGAAAACAGCACACTCTGATTAAGCCGTTCCCTACTCTATATAATATACTTTCGAAAACTAAGTAACCCATTTTTTCCTTGTTTCAAGATTTTTCTCGTTTGATGTCAGGTGAGTAACGATTTGAGTCTTTACTGTATCGATAAGACTTTTATATTTTTTTACTATAATTTGGTGATGGTTAAGATTTTGGAATTCACCACCTGAATCAGAACTAGAATTTTTGAAAATCTTTATACCTGAAAGTGAACAGCAATTTGTGTGTCGTTATTTATGAGATCCTAACATCCGTTGCGGGATACAAAAATAAACATGTCAAATATTGAATTCATTCTACTCATTTGGAAGAGGAAACAAGTTGTTTCTCCTATATGCAAGCACAGTGCATTGTGCATCAGTTTGTCTTTTAAAAGCTTCACTAAGAAATTTCACCGACTTATTAGATACGATTTTTAGTTTGACATTGACATGGAAGGCTAAAAGTTACTTTTTAACAAGTCTTATTAAAATTCAACGAATGATGCTATTTACCCATGACTTATTTGTTGACTCAACTAACCTCGTTTGTCTTTTTTACATTTTCAGTGGTCAACACGCCAATGTCTTACGGTCAGAACATAACCCTTCCATACAGCCAACCCCAGCCCGATCACGGATTTGCCAACAATATGCAAACCGATCAGAACAAGCTGAAGAACTCGATCAAGATCGACCGGGACGAAATGATCAATCAGCAAATCCTACAAAACGTGAACCAGTCCTGGCAAACGTTGGCCAACCCATCCAACACGGTGGACTATTCGTCGCACTTGCTGTCCGCCACACTGCCAATTTCGATACAGCACTTCCTCAAATACTCCGGAAACGATCAAAAAGGAATCGAACGGCGTTGGATCTGGGCTGGCCTCGCCCGGGCCCCTGAGTGGACTGATCGGAGTTGAAACGAATGCTTTCAATGTACAGAAAGACTTACTGAATCTAAAGAACGGTTCCAACTTGAACTTGGCACTGGGTAATGTGGCAGTTAGTGCTGCAGCAGCCAGCTTAGGACTGAATCACCAGCATTTCACCCATCACACCAACAGCCATCAGGACAATAGCCAAAACTATGGAAACATAAACCAAATACCAATCATACCGAACAACACGGTCAATGGTCAGCAGCAGATCGGTAATCAGCACGGTAATACGATGAATGGAAATGTTAACGGAAATGCCACTCCGATTGCCACAACCAATGCGAATAACACCAACAACACCAATGGCAATGCTGCAAATTCGGGAGCTGCGACTACGACCACGGGCAAAGGCAAATCCAAGCGGAGCAAGAAGGAGAAGAAACGCAAACCACCGAAGGAGAAGAAACCCCGCCCGAAGCCGGGACAGATCCGGGAAACCAAGGCCCTGGACGGTTCGCCGTTGTTCTGTTGCCCCGAGTGCCAGATGGCATATCCGGAGCGTGGACTGATCGAGCAGCATGTCATATCGCACGCCGTGGAGCGCCGCTTCGTGTGCGACATCTGCCATGCGGCCCTGAAGCGGAAGGATCACCTAACTCGCCACAAGCTGTCGCATATTCCGGATCGGCCGCACATCTGTAGCGTAAGTAGGGTAACGGGATGTAATGTTAGCCTAGCTCCTTGATTCGGCCTATGTACCAAACATGTCATTATTTCTGCGATAATCAACAAAATCGTGTTGCTATCAGGATGACCGATCTATTTCAAAGCAATTGAGAAATTATTAATCAATTTATAATTGTTCACTTCCGCGTAATTTTTGATTTCCTTGACTTTTCAGACACCATTACTTTACTGGTTAAGCTGAACAGATTATCTACACACTCTTCGAATGATCTAAATTTGCCGAAATTGAACCTTTAAACCGAATAATGCAGCCAAGATGTACAGAGAATAGTCACTCGTTATAAACTAACAGGTCACATAGGTAAAATAACAATGATTTATCATGAAAACCATAGACCCAATGTTAGGGACATATTTTGTTTCTAGGTTCCCAATTATGGCCTGTTTAATGGAAAGCGTAGTAAAAATGTTGTTATTGGTAACATTTACAATGCAAATGTCTGAGTTTTGGTTGAATATTTTTCATATGGCTTATCTTAACACAAACTAAAGGAACAAAATCTGTGTAGAGTGAATTATAATGTTTTGATTGCCAAATTACCGCTTAATCATATTTTAAAATCACTTAAGTGTTTTTTAGCAGTTAAAGTATAGTTTGATTTATAAAATTGTTTGTTGGGTAGAGCGAATACAGCTGGGAACGCCTTGAAACTGAAATTCACAAAAAAATCGTACATAGCCAACATTTAATAACAAATCTTTCGAATGGGACGAACTTGCATCCATGATTAGACCCAATTTGATGACTATAGACCGACATTACATCCATATCCCTCGAAAGCTTCTGACTTTATAAAATGAGTTGTGTAACTTTTCCTGATACATACTACCAGATGGTTTATTAAACATATCTTAGCAAGTGTATAGTTGGTTAAATTTTGCTTCGAGCTCATATATTTTATGAGTTATGATAAAAAATGTATTCGATTGTTGCATACTAGGCTGAGTCAAGGGACACATACCCTATTTTTGTTTATCGATTTGAAAACAGCTAGAAATAGAACCGTTATACACAGCAAATATATGGCAAATAATAACTCATCAAAGTAAACGATGCACATCAACCATAGACTTCTTTGCCGCCGTTTGTATTAGTAACCAGTTTCACTAATACAATCGCTTTGCTGATTGAAAATAAAGGACAAACCGTTGTCAACCGGAACACTGTGACAGTTGATCTCGTGGTTGAAAACAATAAACAAATGTGAGACCGCTCGGCGAGAACCTAATGGAAATAATGCTAAGTAATTTCCTGTGTCATGATCGGAAAAGTAAACCTCAGCTTTTTGTTGACATTGCTCGGTCATTAAGTTTCAACGTGTTTGAAGTTATTCTGCTGACTGTCTTCTGTGCATTTTTTTCTGTGTATAAATAGTGGGAATATAAAGCAAGTAAAACCAAACTTCTTCTAGTACACACACAAAACTTGTCAGTAAAGTTAAAAATAATCTTTCGTGATAGAATCAGTCGTCTGGTATCTTCACCATTAATGCCAGTACTTAGTAAATACCACCATTTATGAACTAGGCTCTCCATCCAACTACACTGAATCCGGTGACGGAAGGTGTCAGCGGAACAGTTCAAGTCAAACAGAGCGTAGACTACATTGAAGCGCGACAACATGAATCGAATTGGATCGAATTTCTTGTACGCAGAACCCGTTCAGGTGCGTAGATAGAGTTCGGCCAGAATTCCTGGAGAGTTGGTTTCACCTAACAGCACGTTTGCTGCAAAGACTGCTTGCATGAATGTACGCATTTGCTCCAATGTTTTAATACCCAAGAATGAACAACGATTCTGGTACACTGGAAGGTTGACAGGATCATTCCACGGCAGATGACGGAGAGATTTTCTTTGGACTGCTTCAATTCTCGCAATCCAGATTCTTTGACACGGGCACCATGTGGCAGCCTTTGGTAACCCTAATCAGAATCACCACTCAGGTAACCCACTCTCTCCATACACTAACACCCGATCTCGGAACCTTAATACTGTAACCGACACTTTGGTGTATCTCCACAAACAATCACCCACATTACTCTATTGTGAAGCCACTGTGGTATCACTTTGTATATATTGTACATACGGATTAGTATTAAATCAACCATTAGGTGAACGACACTTGCGCCGTGTTTTTTATCCCGCGTTACCCGAAAGATCCCCCAAAATTGGTGACCCCGACGGAACAAGTGTGAAATTCCGTTGAAAAACTATTTTTCAAGCTGACGATTAGTGAACCGCGCCAACTCGTCACGTTGAACATTCCCGCGAAAGCGAAAACCACGAACACAAAACCACGCGTGTGAAACAGTCAAAATGACTGCAAGTGAAGGTGACATTGTTAAGACCGAAAACAGTGTACCCACGATGATAGCCAAAATAAATTATCCAGATTTCGATCCGGATGATGTCGATACGTGGTTCATTTGTCTGGAAGCCGCTTTTAGTGTGAACCAGGTCAAACAGGACAAGCACAAATTTTATGCAGTGATAGTGGCACTTGGACCTCGTGCTAAATATTTTCACTCCGCCATCGCTCAGTGTAATGAGTCCGCGAACAATAACCGATACGAGACAATTAAAGCCGCTGCCATTGCACATTTTCGGCCATCGGAAACTCAGCGTTTGACCAGTTTGCTTTCTGGAATGACGCTTGGCGATCAAAAACCGAGCGTTTTGTTGTGTGAAATGAAACGTCTAGGTGGTGAAGGTTGTACGGACACGGTGCTTTCGAATCTTTGGCTACGTGCTTTGCCCTGTACCGTGCGCTCAATCATCGCCGCAATGCCAACCGCAACACTTGATGAACAAGCGAAGGTAGCCGACAAAATTATGGAGGCGCCCCGTAATGAAATCTCTTCGATAAAGTCCCCGAACAAATGTCGTTCTCTAGTTTGGAACAACGAATCGAAGCATTGACCCGCCGTTTCGATGAAGTCCTTACACAGGGTCCCCGAAGACAAGGACGTTCTGCAACCCGCCATCAATCTCGTTCACCAGGACGTCGTGAAGTGACACCGTCGCACAGTACTCCACACAGTGCTCGCCGTTGGATTTGCTGGTTCCATTACCGTCATGGAGTTCAGGCTCGTAAGTGCGAGAAACAAAAAGGTGAGAATCCGAATGTTCCTTGTATTTTTTACGACGGAAAGATGCCTGTCTATATGCGCTCCGAAAAAACTAATGCCCGAGCAGTTGCCCGAACCAATAAATCAACATGATAAACCCTACGACAATGTAAACCAGATCAAAATCCGAAGAATTCATGTCCATGATCAACAAACATCCCAGCGATTTTTAATTGACACTGGTGCTGATATTTCTGTCATTCCCCCGTCTCCAAGCGAACTTCTCCGCCCTGTGAAATCCCACCAACTTTTCGCCGCAAACGGAAGCCCAATACAGACTTACGGTACGAAACGCCTCACCATCGATATCGGGCTTCGTCGTTCTTTTGTTTGGGTTTTCACCATCGCCGATGTTAAATCGCCAATCATTGGGGCGGATTTTTTGAAACACTACGATCTGCTGGTGGATCTCAATCGTAGCAAACTGATCGACAACCAAACCCGCCTGGAAATCAGAAATATCAATGCCGTCTCCGAACCCACAATCACCACGTTCGACATGAACTCCCCTTTTGCCGACATCCTCAAGGAGTACCAAGACATCACCATCCTGAATATGAACCACCGTCCTACGAATGCGAAAACCGTTCACCAAATTATCACCACTGGTCAGCCCGTTTTTTCTCGCCCCCGACGACTGCCGATCGATAAGCTGAATGAAGCGAAAGCAGAGTTCAGGTTTTTGATGGAGCAAGGTATCTGCCAACCTTCCAAAAGTTCTTGGGCCAGCCCACTCCACATGGTCAAAAAGTCTAACGGAAAATGGCGTCCTTGCGGTGACTACAGAAATCTTAATGCAATCACGGTTCCCGATCGGTATCCAATACCGCATATCCAGGATTTTTCAAACATACTCCACAACAAAAAGGTTTTCTCCTGCATCGATCTTCAGCGGGCCTACCACCAAATCCCCGTCGCACTGGAAGACATCCCGAAAACCGCTATTACCACGCCTTTCGGGTTGTTCGAATTTAAGTTTATGACTTTCGGACTCCGGAACGCAGGGCAAACGTTGCAGAGGCATCTTCATGACATCTTGGGCGGATTTAATTTCATGTTTCCATATGTCGATGACCTTTGTATCGCATCCGACGACGTCGATCAACACAAAGAACATCTTTGCCTGGTATTCCAACGGCTTAGAGAAAACGGACTCACCATCAATGCCGGCAAGTGTCAGATCGGCCAATCCGAAGTCGTGTTTCTAGGCCATCTCATCAATCAAGACGGCATCAAACCCACACCAAGCAAAGTTGAAGCTGTTTTGCAGTTTCCACGTCCAGTAATAGCAAAGCAACTGAAACGATTTTTAGGCACCATAAACTTCTACCGCCGCTTCGTCCCACACGCAGCAGTCAATCAACAGGTTCTCCAAGCGATGATTCAGAGGAATGTTCGTAACGACCAAACTCCGTTGAAGTGGGACGAAACAACGATCGCAGCTTTTGAGCAGTGTAAGCAAGATCTAGCGAACGTAGCACTTCTCGCTCATCCATGTGCTGATGCCAAATTAGCACTAGAAGTCGACGCATCCGGCACCGCAATTGGGGCGGTGTTGCATCAAATCACCGAAAAAGGTCCTCAACCACTGGCATACTTCTCTCGAAAGCTAAACACTAGCAAACAAAAATCCAGTACGTACGATCGGGAGCTGTATGCGATGTACGAAGCGGTGAAGTACTTCAAGGACACTCTCACCGCTCGGGTGTTTTGCATATATACGGACCACAAGCCTCTCGTCACTGCTTTCCGACAGCGTCCTGAACGAGCCAGTCCAACACAACAACGGCATCTCAGTTTTATAAGCGAGTACACGACGGATATTCGGCATGTACCCGGTGAAGCAAACAAAGTCGCCGACATGCTGAGTCGCATTGAAGTCATCTCCAACACCAACGAAACCATCGACTTTGAGCTGATGGCAAAGCAACAAAGAGACGATCCTGAGCTCAACTCATTCCTCACAAATCCACCCACCAATACTACGTTGTTTCTTAAGCACTTCAATCTCCATTGTCGACGATTCCGATGTATTGCGACATCTCTACTTCTGCTATTCGGCCGTTCGTTCCAAAGAATTTTCGGAAGCAGATTATCCAGAAGCTGCACAGCGCTTCTCACACTGGTGTTCGGTCGACCACTCGTTTCGTGACGGACCGTTTCGTTTGGCCCTCGGTGAGGCGTGACTGCAAGAATTTCGTCACCCATTGCATCGCTTGTCAGAAATCGAAAGTTCATCGACACAACAGAGCACCAATCATCCAGATCGCCACACCAGATGAAAGGTTCTCACACATCCACATGGACTTGATCGGACCACTACCACCATCCGACGGATACGTGTATTGTCTGACGATAATCGATAAGTTTACCCGTTGGCCTGAAGTGATACCGATTCCAAATATGACAGCAGCCACAGTCGCGCGCGCCTTCATCAATGGATGGATCGCGCGATTTGGAGTTCCGGTGAACGTCACCACCGACCTTGGACGACAGTTCGAGTCCGAGCTGTTCCGAGAATTATCCAGAACCCTGGGTATAACCCATCTGAAAACGACACCGTACCATCCCCAAGCCAATGGGTAAATCGAAAGGAGCCACCGACAACTCAAGGCCGCGATAATGTGCCACCATAACCAGAAGTGGACAGAATCGTTACCTATTGTACTCCTCGGAATGAGAACCGCTCTCAAGGAAGACCTGCAATCATCTGTCGCAGAAGCAACCTACGGAACAACTCTTCGAGTACCCGGAGAATTCTTTACCGAAACTACGAGCAAGCAAACAACAACAGACTTCGTCATTGAACTAAAAAAGCAGATGGCGAGACTCCGCCCAACTCCAACAAGCAACCATTCCAAGGCATCAACATTTCTGCAAAAAGAGTTAAGCACCTGCAGCCACGTTTTCGTGAAGATATGCGCTGTTAAACCTCCACTGACACAGCCATACAACGGACCGTTCCGAGTACTTCGTCGGAAGAAGAAAGTTTTCATCGTCGACATCAATGGGAAAAAATCACGCCGTGTTTTTTATCCCGCGTTACCCGAAAGATTCCCCAAAACCACACCAAGGCTCCAAATTCCAGAATAGAATGCACGAGAGAGCAGTACGATGCTTTTAGACAGGTGGGATCACGAAACTCGTCGGAGATCTTAAACATGAAACCGGGCTGTCTGTTGGCTTTGTTAATCATATCCGTGTAGTTTTGTCTAAATGTCAAACCGAAATCAAGCATGATTCCAAGGTAACAAACAGTATTAACTTTCTGTTTATTATGTAATCAAATGCAATTGGGTTCAATTTTCGATGGAATGTGATAATGACGCATTTGTTAATACTTAGAGTGAGTAAGTTCTTTGAACATCACTCGTCAAAGCTATTGATCAAGTGCTGTAGTCGTAAACATTTAGCGAATCATCGCATAATAACGTAAATTTGCACATGGTCTGCATAGAATGACCTGCAGTTAGGTGGAAGTATCAGTCGAACCTCCTTGAAGAAAAATGAGAACGCCTGACATATTAGGTTGCTTTAGTATGATTGAGCTGAGCCGATCTTCACACAGAGTATCCTGTCCGTTAGGTGGGAATTAAACTAACTAAGTTATTTGACACATCAAGTTTGGCTAACTTTGCCAAAAGTATAGAATGGTCGACCCGGTCAAAAACAGTCTTGAGACTCGTGTAATCAACGTCGACTTGAGATTCAGCTTCCATATTCCAGAGACACGAGAAATGAAAGGCGCAAGTTTGGTTAAATCCATCTTCTGGGGTGAAATCCATGTTGTTCAGGAGAGATGTAGTGTCAGTAACTAGCAAACAACAAGTCGTTGACGATGATCTCGAAGACTTTTGAGCAGGTACTGAGCGATGAGATTCCTCGATAGTTTTCGGCATTTTGTTTATCTCTTTCTTGAAAACCGGGAACATGAACGACGATTTCCTGGGATTAACTTCCACTTGACGGAGTTCCTGTTAGGTCTTGACTACTACAGGAAGTATACGCAAGGAACAAGTGGTGTCCCATCTCTGTCGGGCAGCCGCCGAAGAACCCTAGTATGTGGTTTTTGACTGCCCACAGTTCGTCATTATGCGAATTATCATCAGCGGGACAGACTACAGTCCAAACAATGTCATCCACAGAATGTGTCACGATGAAATTACGTGAATCGCGATTTACGGAGCTATTGAAGCATGGCCCACATAGTAATGGAACAACATCATTTGGGTCGTATCTCTTTGCTCGGTCAGACGTTTGGTCCACAGGGACCGGTTTACATCCAGATTTTGTTTTCCTGGAAGAAAGACTCCTTAACTTACATCTAAATCGCGTTACGAACTGCTAGGATGCTCACACCTACCGTTTTCGCCAATTGAGTCTAGCAACTCGACTCAACTTGTCATTGTTGAGTTGGACAAAATTGCGCATTACAGAAGCCGACAAGCCCTCTTACTGCGTGACATAATTAACGGACCTTCCCTTACGATTTTCACTCTTGTTTTGTGAATTACACTAATGTTTCTGTTATTCAGTAAATTGGGCCGATTGCGTCTTCGGTTCGTCAGTGGTTATCTTTTGAATTTCACGGAAGTACTCACTTGATCTTCTGCAGAACTCTTTGCTAAAATTTCGGGAAGTTGCCTCCTGACCGTAAGGCAGGTGAATTTATTGGCAGTCACTCCTGATTTTCTCGAAAATTCACATCTAGCATCCCAACCTCCCCTTCCAGAATCATTTGATAAGTTTTTTTTTTCCTGCTCTTAGTAACTTTTTAAACTTCTTTTTAAACTGATAAGTCTCATCCTGAACGGCGAGGAAGATCAATCCAAAATTTTGGGAAAGTATTCTTCAGAATTTCTTGAATTTTTTTTCTGAATTTCTTGGCGGTTTCCTCTAGAACTCCTGACAAGTTCTCTTCTGAACGTCAATGAAGTTTTCTGCTGAACTTCGGGGGAGTTTGTTCCAGAATTTCTGAGAAATTCCCGCGCGAACTACTTGGAAGTACCCCCTATACTTTTGGAAAGTTTTTCCCTGTTTTTTGAGAATTTTTTACATGAACTTTTGGGAATTCCTGAACTTCGAAAAAGCCTCATTCTAGAATTTTGGTATGAAAGCTCTCTAGCATTTCTGTGTCGTTCTAATTAAACTTTCGGGAAGTTTCCTTCGGAACTTCTGGGAACTCCTCACCTGAACTTTAGAGAAGTTCTTTCCTGAAATTTTTGAGAAATTCCTTCATGAATTTATAGGTTTTGCCCTCTCTAGTATGTTTCTTCCTGTTTTTTGGGGAATTTACTTCCTGAGCTTATTCTTTCCAAACCGCTATTATTTCCAATCCTGAAATCCGAGAAAAATCTTACAAAAAGTTTGGGAAAGTCCTTTCCAGAATTTTAAGGAAAGTTCCCTCAAATTTGTTGTGAGGTTCTGAGAAGTCCTGAGTTTTTGAAAAAATTTCTTCTGAACTTCGGAGAAGATTACTGATTTTCTGAGAAATTCTTGCTCAAACTACTAGGAAGCACGTTCTACGCTTCTGGAAAGTTTCTTTCTGTTCTTTGGAGAGGTTTTTTCTTGAATTTTGAGAAAGCCTTTGCTGAAATGTTCTCTTTTGTACTTCGAAAAAGATCTCTAGCACTTTTAGGAAGTTGCAATCAACCTTGTGGGAAATTTCTTCCGGAGCTTCTGAGAAGCCCATCCCTGAACCTCAGAGAAGTTCTCTTCTGAACTTCTAGGATAAATCGTCTTGAGCTTTGTGGTAGTTTGTTCCTGAGTTATTGAGAAATTATGAGTAAGAATTTTTTCCTGAACGTCTGTGATGGGATCTTGATTTTCTGGGAAGAGTTCGAGATCCTGCGGAAAGTTCTAAACTTCTAAGAAGTCTTCTTGTCCAAACTTCTTCCTGAATCTCTGAGTAGTTCCCTCCTGATTTTAGGGGAAGTTCACTCCGGAACATCACCAAAGTATGTTCTTGAAACTCGGGGATGTTTGGTCCTGCTACTAAGAAGTGCTTTCTATACTTCTGAGAAGTTTCTGCCCGATCTTCGGAGTTTTTCTTTTCTATGAAGGCTCTTCCTGAACTTCTAGGAAGTATCTTTCTAAAGCTCTTGGAAGTCTCCTTTTAATATTTTTAGGATTTGTTTTAAATTCTGGGTCGTTTCTTTCTATATTTCTAGATATTGAGGACTTATTCTATAAACCACTTTACTCGAGACTAAATTTCCAAATCCCAAGTGCAAAAGTACTGAAATGATGCGGTTAGAAGTAGTTTAGAAAAAAATAGAGTTCTAAGATTAATTTCAAAAAATCATCTCTTTTACTGTTGTTCTGAGTCTCCATACCTCCACCGAGTCTTCAGTCTTTTTCCTACCACTTACACTAAACGTTAGTTTTTTTGGCTCCACGCCACAAAATTCACCTGCAAAAAACAGATTGTTTAGCATATTTCTCAACTTGGTCAATCAATTACCACTAACCGGTGGAGAACGCGTATCAAAACAAACTCCTACTCGACAAAATGTGACAGATCAGTCATTGGTTTCCCAGCGATCGATTGAGTCGACCTACTCGATGAAATTTCTTCGATGTCGATATCTGTAATAACAAAATGGACCCTGTCGAGAAAAGTGATGCTCGACTCGACTTCTATAATCTATAATCTATAATCTATGAATCTGATTTTGTAAACAATGGCTTTCGTAGTCATTTTCTCTTGAACAAACGGTCATAAATACAAATTAAGCACTCTTTACGGAAGAGGAGCTTCATCTCTATAGGCTGACATATTCTATTTGAAGGAATTGTATTCAACTTCCGATGAGTTAGCAGACAAAGTGCTTGTTTACAAAAGCAGATTCGCCCTTATCAAATGTTGGCGCTGAATTGTCGCTTATGTCGATTGTGTCGATTGTGTCTTATGTCGATTACTCGAGTCCATTGAGTCGAAGGTGGGCTCAGGAAACGAGTAGGAGTAATGTTTATGGAGAAGTCGACAGAAGCAAGCTAAGAGAGAAGACCAACGGTCCAGCAATGGATCAGGTGCAACCGTCTCAAAGGGTGGCTACTCATATTGACTTCTACCCGAGAAGGAGTAAATAACATATGAATACCTAATTTTGATCTTGATTACTGGCTTTGGTATTTAAGAGCACAGCATAAGAGGTAAAATACCTAAGCAAAATACCTAAGACTTGCAAACAAAATATCTCTCGAATAACAAAACCTGTTATTTCGGATACCTGGGAATACCTGAGAGGTACTTTTTTGATATTGTCTTACCTCAATTTAGTATTCGAATAACATTGAGGGAACATTTTTATGGTATTATCCTCAGGTATTTTACCTCTTATGCAGCGCTCTTATATACCATGGTCAGTTATCCAGTTATTCGTTCCTGCTCGAGTAGCAGCAGAGCCCTGTCAAATGCCTAGGAAGAAGATTTCGCCCTCAAGGTTCCTTCTAAGGAAGATCGACTTTCATTGTATTCGGGACAGTTGAAACTGAGCTTTGTTACAAAAGTTTGACTTCTGATCTACCTTTTTAAATTTTTATTTCGTACAATTACACAGAAGCAAAAGCAAACCATGTCAGTTTCAACGCACTGCATGCTGTGCGTCCTGTGTATTTGTATATCTTCTAAAAGATTTTCTTTATTCTTTTGGATGACTGCATCAAAAGGCGTTGTTGTCCTTCATTTCGTCCGTATGCACTTCCAAAATAAGCTTTAAAACTATCGCTTTTCCTTTTGCAGATATGTTTAAAGTCGTTCAAACGTAAGGAACAGCTAACACTGCACATCGTCATCCACACCGGCGAAAAGAAGCACGTTTGCATAGAGTGCGGCAAAGGTAACATGTTACAAAATTACATTCTCGAACACAATTACTGAACTCACCTAATTTCAGGCTTCTACCGGAAGGACCACCTCCGCAAGCACACCCGTTCCCACATCGCCCGTCGCGTCAAATCAGAAATGTCCGCCCAATCGGGCACCGGGTCTGGTACGAACAATTCCAACAATTCCAACAATAACAACAACAACAACGGGGCCCTAGCTTCCTCGCTGATGGCCACTAACATGCAGGGAGCACCGGTGACAGCTTCCTGAGCCTCGTACAAGGACTTTTGGTAAGGTGGATGTTCAAAAATGAGCTCCTAGCTAATGCCACCGGGTTCGGACGAAGTTTGTCAATGAAAGACCTAGGTGTAATTTTTTCTGTTAACCATAACACTACAAAGACTCAATCAACCAATAGCCAATAGCCCCGTTTTTCATTTGCGTCATTATACAAACTATAGAGCAACCAATAGTTGACAATTGTTAGAGTTTATATCGAGTAAGCTTAATTTTCATCGACACTATGACTCGCGAACCCATTGGCGTTGCTGTGCTCAAGAGGATATCATGCATGCCATGCTAAAAGCCCATACCTACGTCTGACCTTGGTCAGACAAATCCGACTTGTGTTCCCATCGCAAGCCAAATTCTTTTAAGATCAAGATCTAACCTGAATTATACGACACTATATCGAAAACTATATTAAACACACCGAAATGGAAGAGGTCTCGTAAACCTCCGCTGGAACGAGTATACGTGCAATCTGACCTGACCTGAATCTATCTCCACCTGTAAACGATTAGTAGCCAACAGTTGTTGCAAGCTGACCTATTTCATCTATTACGGCTTTTACGATAGAATTTCCTCCCAACAAAAAATCGCTTTGTTTTAACAACCTTCGGAATCTGAAATCTCCGCCTCTGAATGATAGCAATAATTTTTCAGAAACAAAAAAGCATTCAAGCGACCGTTTAATATGTCACCCCTTCAAACCCGGCTATCGGGGACTGGGAGGGGCTACTGACTGGTACACAACAGACTAATGAAGATATACGAAATCAATAAGCTAAAAGACGGATAATATTTTTCTTACCGAGAGTTGCTAAAAAAGTTGCAAATATACGACGATATACAATTGGAGAAAGTGTAATATTTTATTTATTGAGAGCGAACTGTAACTGATGTGGTAGATGATATCCTTAAGAATATATATATTTTGTACTGAGTATTGGACAGATTCCAGTAAAAGAAGAGATGTTTAAGCTAACAAAAAGTACTATATATTAAACTAAAAGTATTACGATGACTAACTATATGCATAAAAGTTTTAACAGTCGTAACGATAAGAAAACGAAGCAGAACAATACAGTTGTTAAATGGATATGAGCAGAGTTTTGGTAAAGGATTTGAACTGGAAGGAATTGCGAAATCTTAGCAAATACGCTCTCGAAAAACAGCAAAAAATAGACTACCTTGCATAAAAAGAACAAACTATGTCTACCTATAGAAAACAAAAACCTACTAAACTTACTTTAAACTAGACAGAGACAAAGAAAAAAAACCATTATTGCATGCAACAAAATAAAAGTATATAAGAATTCAAAGTACAAAACCAACAAGAAAAAGAGAAAATAAATACTGTTGACACAATAGCAAACGAAAACAAGTAAATCATGAAAAATAAACCGAACGTTACTCAAAAAAAAAAAAACAAATACAAGTTGCAGAAACAAACTTACCAAAGCGATGTTCAAATAATTACTTCAACAAAGACGAAAAGAAAGTATGAAAGATTCACCAATACAATATAGAATAAACAGAAGAGGAAAAAAAAAACCTATCATATTTCGTATAACCGAGAGATCAAAAACCTTGATATAACAACCCAGAGAGAAAGAGAGAAAGAGGATCTAGTCGAGAGATAAACTAAAAATGCTATTTTATTATTTTGAGTAGAAACAGATGCATAAAAACTACCCATACCTGTAGAGAACAAATCCAACGCAGTGAGTTTTGAAACGAATCAAACAAACAGACTAAAAACAAAACATAACCGGAAAACCGATGAATTGAGACAACAACCGAAAAAACAAGCAAACTAAAAACCAAAAAACATATGTTAAACTATTGTGCAATAGCCATAGGAGCTGATTTTAAACATTTAAAAGAAGACAAGTAACCAGAAGAAGCAAAACGGGGAGGTATTTCACCGATCAGCATTTGATTGTAGCAAACGAAGCAGGGCAATCCAGATAGTTTGGGGGAGCGCAGGAATGAGGAAGATGATCAAATGATTTTGCATATAATTTAATCGCGATGTGGAATTGCTGGAAGCGGAAGCGAGATGAGTTGTTTGTATCACCGGCTATAAGTGATGTTTGTGTTTTTTTTGTGTGTTTTTATTCTACAAAAGGAAAAAATAATCGTCATACCGAAACTCAAAACAGGCGCTTTTCAGAAAAAGTTTGTGTTTTTCAAGTTTTACTGATATTTCAGAAATTAAAAAAAACGGAATTCCCAGAGATTTCAACGTGTATTCAAAAGTTTTATGTATCAGGTGTGCAAATGGAAAACCGACACTTTTTATCAAAATGACAGACTTTATTGTGAAAAATTGCTCATCTTTCGAAGCGATCCATGAATCTACCTAGTTTTTGACATCTTCGTAAGAACGGAAGTGCTGCTCATGCGTCATCGATCGGAAAAGATCGTAGTCGGAAGGAGAAATGTCTGGAGAATACGGCGGGTGTGGAAGAATGCCCCATTGTAGTGTTTCTAGGTAGATTTTAACGACCTGAGAAACATGTGGCTGAACGTTATCATAGCATAGCATAGCATAGCATAGTATTTTCCGACCATAGACAATTCTGGGTTGGCTGTTGTAGAGATGTCGGAAGCGCCAGAAAAGCTGCCTTGGGTATGACAAGCTCTTCGATCTCTTTGCACAACACCTGGCCAGGTCCTTATGATCAGCAAGGGATGAGAAGGGAGTGTTGATTAGATGTCTACTTAAGAAGATGCTGCGAACTCAAGCTACCTTCACAGACATCTGAAGTTGGAAGTTGGATGGGATTGTGCGGGACGCTTTCCTTGGCGAGAAACCAAATGTATATTTATATGTATGTAAGTCGTTGGGAATGACGAAGCTAAGAAAGTTAGTTGGTTGTCCGCTTTTCTAGGCTGGCACAGGCGTTTCTTACTTCCAGGATATTCAGGTATCCAGGCTC
The DNA here is from genome assembly GCA_034211315.2 of Aedes japonicus. NCBI lineage: Eukaryota > Metazoa > Arthropoda > Insecta > Diptera > Culicidae > Aedes > Aedes japonicus. Next base: position 277,701 of record JASCZW010000628.1, read on the forward strand.
CAGGCCAAGAATGTATAACCTTTTCTTGCGTGAGAGCTTGTCTGTCGGTTTGAACTTGAGCACTAACTCTTGCCCTAGCCTGTAATGACTTATGGTTAGAGCGGCATTACTAGCCTTCTGAAAATATAAGAAGTACGCGCCGACTATAAGACAACACATACACACAAACACTTACACATACATGCATAAAGACACAAATACATACAGCTTTTTTTTGGATACTAGCGCATTTGCATAGAAGGGATTGAGCCCTTTTCCTCTGCGGCCGACCGTCTAACGGGGGCAGCTCATTATAATTGACCACTAACAAGGAGTGACGGCTGAGACACGGAGCAGAAGACGGATAACAATCGAACGGGAAGGAATATTGATTTAATAGTCCACTTTACCTGTCTGATGATTGACTGGCTAGATTTTCGGCGGCTATCCGTTGTTGTTGAAAATTTAATTTCCTCGTAGAAAGAAACTTACACACTGTAAAGTAATCTGTAATCTGTAAAATTTTACCCAATTCTCTACAGCTGAGCGTTCGGTAATCCGATTTGACGGAATTCGGTGAAATTTTACAGTGAAATCCGTTAAATCGGATTACCGAACGTTCAGCTGTTGAGAATTCGGTAGTTTTACAGATTTCTGTAAAAAAAGCTGAGTGTGTACTCCGTATCAGGCGTCTCGTCTCTTTAAGCACAATCCTTGGTTGGCTTTTCGTTTGCTTTTTTTCTGGGACAAATCTTCACATCTTTCGCTGTCATCGCTGGTGTGAATAACTGAATATCAGCCGAAAAGGAATCACAACTTGAGAAGTCGTAACACGTCTTACCTGAACGCCGGTCTGCAATCGAAAAAGACGAGCAACCGCCTTCCACTAGGATGAGCAGATAGTCAGTGGTACTCACGGTGAGTGCTCAGCGCACACTCTGATTTACTGAATGTTCAGCTCAGTATACAATATAATGTAAGAGCTCTTTTACACCTACACAGCTGGTTCATCATCACTCCTTGGTCCTGAATTCACACTTAAAGAACGCTATAAAATTTTCTCTCATGTAGCCGTAACTCTAATATTTTCCTTTCTTCTGAAGCCCACAATGTTAGGTTTCAAGCAATAAACACTCAGCGATTACGATATTGAATTGAAAGGCCGTGTTTTGCCAATGCTTGTTACTTTTCGCGACTGTTTTCTGCTGATCAGAATACATGCAAAAAATGTGACAGCTCACAAAACCCAACCGTGCGCGGGCAGTGCTTTCTGCGATCTTCTATAGACTCACCATTTTTAGATATCATGCCGAGTTAGTCCCACCAAATACACAGCATAAGCTTCGAACCATGAATGTTTGGTTTGGCTGTTGATGCAAGACCGGGGTGACCCCACAATATTTTTCGCTTCGGGTTATCGTAAATGATCCACTTTTCATCTCCAGTAACACCAGAAAACCGTTCCGTTTTTGTCGTTGGAGCAGCAGTTCACACGTGAAAAAACGCATTTCGACGGCTGTCGGCTTCAAGTCGTATGGTACTCAATTTCCTAGCTTTTGGATCATTCCTAAGGCTTCCAAATGATGTGAAATGACTTGTCGAGTCACACCCACTGAATCTGCAAGTTTGTGCTGTGCTTGACATGAATCTTCTTGCAGTAATGCCTCCAAATCTTTATCTTCAAACTTTTGCATCAGTCCGGGACGTTCCTTGTCTTCTACGCTGAAATCACCACTTTTGAAGCGTTGAGATCATTCACGACACCAGTGTTGGAATTCTCACAAAAATATCAGTTCATCGTGCGCTACCTTTTCACTTGCGAACTTCCAGTTGCTAGTTTCACACGCCAACGTTTCTTGAGTGAACTTACTGGGATGAGAGAAAGAAACATCTCGAACTTTTTCTACTCGAATCACCGACGCGAGGATACGAATAAAATCAGATCTTTTTTCTACTCTATATCTTTACACCAAATTCGTTCGTGAAAAGCAAACTGCGCATTTCATGGAAATGAAATCTAGACAGAAAGATATCTCCCTTAAATGACATCCCGCATGATGACTGTGTGGCCGGGGAGGTTGGGTTGAATTTGTCCTCAATGCGTCACGCCATTCCAGCAGAAGTTTCCTACCACTCGACTTTTGCGGCGGCACAATACCTAAAAAACAACATCACAACTCACGTGAACATTGCCTACACATACTCACTAGAGAAAAAGAACAAAGCCGAGGAGATATTTGGTTGGATCGGATCTTGAATACGAGTGAAACGTTGTGAGATGGAGGAACAAAAGATCTTCCGCGATGAGAACTGGAACGTTTCCTCACTCTGCGCTTTCATGAACTTTAGATTGAAGTTCGTTCGCGAACTTCAAGTGCGAAGTTCCTCGGTGATATATCATTGCACTGAGTAAAGAGTGAACGTTTTTTGAAAATGATTTTTCCAACACTGCACGGCACGTTCTTAGGCTAATTACAGCCTCACTATAAGTTGCAGCAATCATACAATGCGCTTCAGCCGCAGATTTTTTCGATTGGAAAGCAAAAAGCAAAATTTCCGGCACATGATGCCAATAAAAATAATCAAATACAATGTAGCGGAGTTGTTGACAGATTGTCTAACAATGAGGCGTTTTTGATTCGACATTGTTCACCATTGTTCGCACCCCTGATATATTCGAAACTAATCTTTGAATTTCTTGGAAATTCTGTTGTGCAACCTGTTCAACAACGGAAACTCAACGGTCCATATTATGGGTGTCACTTCACGTTGAAAACGAATCACGGTGAAAAAAAAAAATCACGTGCGAATCAAATGGGAATCTGTTCGAACATACTATGGAGTAGCTTTATGGAATAAAAAAACTACAAAAAACTACAAAAAATTGATTGGAAGATGTTTTAGAGAGTTACATGGAAATGTTACGTTTCCTAAAATGTCCACGGACTTTAAGAAGGCTTTGAGTTATTTTGGAAATCCTATGGATTTTCCGGGCGTTTTTCAGGTTGTTAACAAATGTATGTAATTTTCTGAATTTCTATAAAATTAACTGAAAATTTAGAAAGTTTCAAACATACTAGGGTAACGGGATGGTATCGTGTGTCCCATCTATAAAAAGGGCGATAAGATGGATTGCTGCAAGTATCGTGCAATCACGCTACTGAGCGCCGCCAACAAGTTGCTCTCCCAAATTTTAGGTCACCCATTGCAAAGCAGTTCATGGAGCAATACCAAGCGGGATTTATGGATGTCCGCGCAAGTGCTGCAGAAATGTCGCGAGTACAAGTTGCCCACACATAATCTTTTCATCGATTTCAAATCAGTTTACGTTACCATCTATCGAGACCAGCTATGATGCAGATTATGCACGAATATGGATTTCCAGAAAACTGACGCGGTTGGTAAAAGAAATGGTAGTTCGAGTGGTGCGTGTCGTCCGAGTCTCAGGGATACTCTCGATTTCCTTCAAATGTCGGAGAGGCTTACGGTAAGGTGATGGATTGCCGTATTAAATATTTAACATAAAATAGAAGGGTGTGATTCGAAGAGCGGGAATAGGCACGCGTGGCACGATCTTCAGGAATTCTGTTTTCCGACGACGTTGATATCCTTGCACATAACTTTGAGACGATGGCGACTTAAAGCTGAAGCAAGTAGAATTGGGCTAATGTTTATGCGTTGAATACAAAATACATAAAACGAAGAGGCTCCCGAGAAGATAATGTTAGCCTCCCAAAACGAGTTCAGATTGACGGTGATGAAACTGAGGCGGTAGACGAATTCGTGTACCTGAGCATAATGGGGACCGCCAATAACGACACCAGCAGAGAGATACAAAGGCACATTATGGATCTAAGATCGAACAAAGATCGCCGAACTACATTTACATGACATGAATTAGACCGGTAGACCTATACAGCCACGAAACATGAACATTTGCAGAGGAGAACCAACGCGCCCTTGGTATCTTTGAACGAAAGGTGTTGCGTACAATCTATGGTTAAGTGCAGATGAAAAGCGGTACGTGGAAGAGGCGAATTAACCACGAAATGCATCAGTTGCTGAGAGAACCTCCCATCGTAAAAAAAACCGCGAAACTCAGTCGACGACGCTGGGTTGAGCGTGTCGTTAGAATGTTGGACGAATATAAGTATCGATTTAAACCAACGGTAAGGATGCCATTGGGGCCACTCACAATGGGTAGATAATGGTAGTTTTTTGTCTTGAGAAGAAAAGGTTTTAAGAACGATTGAATGGCGATATACACCAACAGTACGGATGCTGTAGGAATCACTCCCAATAGTGTTTTCAGATAAGGAAGATAAGATCATTTTAAACATCCGAGTGCCAATATGGACCGGTTATTACCATCAGTAAGGACGCTGTTAGGTCCACTCACAGATTGCGATAGTGGTTTTTCATTGGCAAGGCAACGTATTTTAAGCAATAGGCTAAAAAAAAGATTCGGTTTCGATGTTGGTAGTTTGTTTTGATTCCGTTCGAAGATATTTATTAAAAAGCATAGTGAAAAGTGTCGTTTAAAAATGAGTTGTTTGGAGCGAAATTGTGGCAATAACTCGTGATGTGAAGTGAATTCTGTGGGTTTCTTCCGGTTTCCAGCCAAAGATAATATAAGGCAGAAATGGTTTGCATTCTACTGCCTTTCGGCAGATTTTCAGCCATAGGCTGCGCAGTGTAAATACTCTGGTACTCTGGTACTCGTAATAACCTCAAATAATGTAGCCATAGCCTCAACAATAGCTAAAATGGTTTGTACTACAATTTCGGGACTTAATGTATCATTTGCAAAAACGATCATTGAAAGTGCTGTGAAATACACGTTGAAATGGTGGTCCTTTGCTCGGCACTGTGTAGAGAAAGAATTTCGTTAATTTTTTCATTAATAATACACCGAAAATACTTACATTTACTGAATATGGAAGTAGAAAATCCCTTATTTGTTCATAATTGGCTTTTGTCAAAACAATACTTGATTACAATACTTGCTCCTTTAAAGTGACATTCCGTTGAGCTGCATTTTTTGACAGGTCGTTTGGCTGCATAAGACAATTGTTGTGCGGTCTATATACAGTGTCTATACGAAAAAGCAGAACAAAAACCTGACAGTTCAGGAAAATCCAACAGCCCGTAGGCAGAGCATGCTCCGATCTCTTTCTCAATGACTCACACTCCTGTTTCATTTTACTCAATTTTTTACAATCTCTTTTTCTCTCACGGAAATGTTACTCAATTTTCGTTACAAGTGGATCTACTCATAAGAGGGGTAGATCCACCTTTTCCAAATGTTGAGTAACATTTCCGTGAGAGAAAAAGAGATAGTGTTCAAATCTACTCCAAAACTGAGTAAAATGAAACGGGAGTGCAGTTTGGATACACATGAATTTATGTCCACATAATAATTCTGAACAAAATTATATTTAATGAAATAAACTATCCTGCTCTTATTGCATCAGCTTTATGGACAGTAAACTTTTGTGAAGTCTTCACTGTCACAACTTTTGAGCAGATACCAAGAACTCGTTCCTACTCGCAATGTGACACGACCAACTTGGCACAACAGCGCCCTTTCGCTCGCTGACCGAAGTGCATCGAACATAATTATTGGTCACATAGGTGAATGAAAGAAGCTTTTAGGAAAATTCTTCAGTTCCTTGGTCGCATTTTTTATCAAATCATTCGTCGGTTTGGCCACGAAATTATTTGAATATACTCTCCTCTTCAAATAACCCCGAACTTCTCGATTGGGCGGAGCTGAGGCATGTTGGGAGGGTCTGGCAGGCTTCCGCACGTTCCGCTTCGCCGGGAAGATCTCCTACCAGAATCATCAGCCGTTATTTCTGGGTTTCCGCTTGGTTCTCCGACACGGCTGGATTGGACTGACTGGATTCCGCAAGTAGATATCCATTTTGGCCAAACACTTCTTGACCGTTTGGCAGGTCCTCCGTTTGAGCTTCTGTTGAATCCGGCGGTCGCTTTAAACAGTTCGCACGGCCGGAACCAGGCATTCGCTCGATAAAATCCCCCTTTTCAAGAAGTGCCAGAATCTTGTAAATGTTTCCGCGATCGTATCCGGCCGACATAAAGTGGGCCACGATAGCCGATTTTTTTAGGCCCGAATAAAGAAAATATATCGAAGTTGTTTCACTGTTCTGGCCACGAAGGAATCCAGGTAGAGCAAAAGTTAGGGTAAACGTCGTAGATGGCGCTCTTCAAAAATGGTTTTTCGAGCTGTTATAGAAAAGTGATTGGTGATGAAAAAAAAAACAGAAAATCGTCGATTATGACGATACTGAACAATTCCATACAGTTTAAAAAAAATATCCGGATAGTTATTATCGATTCCAATTTTAGATGCTTCAATGTTTAACCTCACTTTAGCTTTACTTGGAATCCTCCATAGCTGCCGTAAGCAAACTATCAAATTTTCACAGTATATAGGCAAATAGAATATATTGACTACTGACCGGTGAACCGACCACCAGGTGGCAGGGTAATCGCCAGAAGAATCGGAACATTAAACCGCTACCCAACAAACATCGGTGTTGAATTAGAGCTTGTTCAAACAAATTTGGAGAAGCTATTCAGCTATTCTAGAAGAAACAGCTGAATAGATTCTCCAAATTTGCTTGAACAAGTTCTAATTCAACACCGATGTTTGTTGGGTAATGCACACATTAAAGCAAAAATGCATACAATTAAGCTTTTCGTATAACTTGCGAGGATGGAAATAATTGATTAATTGCCACAGCAAACCTCAAACAACCATCGCTTATTGATTGGTCAACACCGTTCAATCCTCTTCAACCAACGACTGCTTCCAGCAACTACAAATCAGCTCTGAATCATCTCTTCGCCAGCAAAGAAAAAAAGCAAAATCTATTACACTATTCAAACATTCATTGGGTTTTTAAAAATTATGTGTGCTTGTAAAAACGAACCGTTGTGTAAATGTAACCTTTCTATTGAAATGCATCTCTATATGTAGTTTAATTTATCGAAATGGTAAGCAAGGAACCGTACAGAGCGGATCGCAATCCAATCCAAGCTTGGTAAACGAATGAAGGAAAATGGCATTCGAAATTGAAGCAAATCTTAACAAAAAAAGGAAAAAAACAACAACAAGAGATTAACAAGACATGAAAGTATTACATTCGATGAAGAATTATGCGTACAATACAATATTATACATATATTTTTATACAAATATCTATACTTTAACGCGTATATTTTGTAAGTATATTGTAGAAGCAAAACACGAGAGAGGGAGATCGTTTGCGAGAGCGTGGAAGGACACGAGAGTTATCAAGCCGATAAATGGGGGAATATTAAGCATATTATTATGATTGTTGGTTTGCAAACATTCCCGGTCGCCAATATCTTTTTCTTTTGTACTTATTTAGCTTACTTAAGGAAGGGAAAGTTCGCTGGAATCGTCAAGGCGAAGAAAACGACATCAACTCCGGTGGGTTGTAAAATTGGAATCAGCGCAAAACGCAACAAGATCGCATTTTCCACGCGAACGTTGAATGTAGGAAAACGTACTATAATAATAGAAAGGGTTTTAAAGTTGCCAACGGACAGAAAACGACAGCGCAAATGTTTTAGTAATAAATGAATAATAACAAGACGGAAAAGAAACCGACAACAGCAGTTCTACGTGCATTCGAATATGGCAAGTCAGAGCGAGTTCCAAATGAAAAAAAAAACAATATTTTTAGGATTTTACTGATTTATTGAACAAGTGTAACCTGTAAGGTGAACCCAAAATAATATATACGATAAATTTGTGCTTTTTCTTACAGATTTTGATGGATTTCTCTATTGTTTCCTGTTCGAAGAAGTGATGACAGCCATACTTGGGTTCAAACAATTTATTTAACATTCCGATTTTTGTGCCAACTTCTTACGAATACAAATAGGATATGGGAAGGTTTAAAATGCTGTTTAAAACGGGTGGCGTTGAGTAAAATGTGATTTATCCTTTGTTGCGTTAAAAGCGATTAAAAAGATTTGACTTTCAAAATCTTCATGATGGAATTTTGGTAACAACTAACATGTTTGATAACGATAGTATATGAGCTATTAGCCATCGGTAAAGGAATAACTTAATTTTTGTTGCTAATGTTCAGAACATAACAATTTGACTAGCTTTGAAAGCGATGATGAATTTTATTCTACCAATAAATAATTTGGCACAATGCCAATTTAACTAGAATCACTAATACAGTTTTAGAAACTGAACGATCTCTCGGACAATCGGCTCGCACAGTTTGTTTCAAACATAACCTAAGAGCGCATTTTTTTTTCAAATCAACTTTGCTGCTTCGAGTAATCGTTGATACTGATAGTATTCAAATTATTGCACAGAAGGTAAGTAACACAGTTTAAAGTAGAGATACACAATAGTTTGGGAGAGTAGTTTGGTAGTTGGGCAAGAAACATGGTGTACATACATGAGAAACTGCTTAAACGTTTTGCTTCATTTCCTGTTTGAGGCAGTGTTTGAAGGCCTCCCAGCCTTCGGATTTGACGTTCGACTGAAAATAAGGGAAAACTTCGTATTAGAACTCCATTGGCTCATTTGATTGAAGGTATTCAGGTCAGCATGTAAATTTTGCATTCAGGGTTATTCTGCGTGGCGTGTGAGCTCGCAGTATGTGAGGAGCGATATCGTGTCGGACTCACCCGCCACGCAGAATAAGGCTGATTATTCTATAATTCTTACCTTTTGCGATCAGCCATCGAATATACACAGCAACGGGACATGATCGAACATTAACACAAATCAAGTAAAGACAAACATGCAGCCATGTGTAGTGCAGATGAGGGAGGGTTTGCGATAAGAGAGGAGAGATTATGCTGTACTTTACTTATATAATTCGTCAAGCCAGTGCAGATTATCGATTCAGCTACACTCCACTTAAACAATTTTAAATCCCTTCTAGATCGTCCTCCCAATATTTGAGTTTTTTCGATTGCGAACTCGAACGGAACTGGCCCTTTAAAGTGAATATAGGATTTACTATATGAAACCAAAACGATATGTTTACTTTATGCGACTTACAAAAATGTTTGAATTCGTTCATCAACAACTTTTCTGAAGACCACGTTTCGATTGAACGTCAGCGTAATTGGACATAAAAAAACCATGCCTACTATGGCATACACTATGATCAAAACGTACCGGAAATTTGTAACTACCTATTCCATGTATTTCACAGGCCGTCCGAGGAATGGCCTTCCTTGGTCGCATTCTCTTTCCCCTAATAGTACGTTCACACTACTGCCTATATTACGTGATATAGAGTATCTTGATATCAACATCAAGTTTTAACTGGAAATAATGTACATGTCATTTGATATCAAGATACTCTATATCACGTAATATAAGCTGTAGTGTGAACGTACTATAAGTGGCATTATGAGATTGAATAAAATAAAAATATCTGCTGAAAACGGTTAGATCGTATTGGGCCTCGAAAAACATGTCTTCCGCAACCATTTTTCGTAGCCTTTACACACGAAATTTAGCTCTTTCGGAACAAACCGTGCGGAAACGGTTGAATTGTTCAAAATATCAACAACAACGTTCTGAACGGTTCCATATGAGATGTTGAGATCACTCGATTCTGAAACGATTTTATTTTCCATATTAAGTTAAGTTGAATATTTATAAAAAGTTTATAAGTAAACTGTTTAACTTCTTAGATGTTACAAGTCGTTGTTATGAAGCTCTTGTAATATCCAAAAAGACCTCAATGTAAGTCATCATTTTTCATATTTAGAAAATTAGTGAAAGTTTTTTTGAGTTTCGCAGTATTTTTTATTGATAGTGACTTGATTTTTTATTGACGATGACATAAGAGTTATTCAGTTACGTACACGCAAAAAAAAGTCGCAGTAGAAACTACCATTTCGAGGGTTAAATTAAGCGCAATCACCAACAATTTTCAGCTGACTATAAATGCGTTTGATTTTACCATGCCTGCGATAAGATCAACCATGTTGCGGTTGATATCAATATGAGGTCTGTCAAATATACCACAAACGTTGAAGGTTTTACTATAAACGTAGTAAATTTGACTGAAATTTCATGGTAGTTTAAAAGATAGGCATAGTCGGGTGAAATGGTAGTTTTTACTACAAGATTTTTTCCTGTGTAGAGAATATGTTTGTAAATTTGTTTTCACAGTTTATTCGTTTTAAAGATGCCAACGCATTTTCTAATAGTATTCCTAAAGATGAACTAATGGTTTCATATATTATTGTTCAATTCCGTTTTAGTTTTATGTGAATCAATTTATGACGTTAAGAAGAACCTCATTCAAAAATAAGTATCAGTACTTGGATTATCTGCTTTAAAAGTGCTGATATTTAATGTATGTACTGCAATGCATTTAAGAAAGCACGGCTATAAAAAACTGTTCAGCTTTTATATAAGTAATCGTAAACAATGTTAACTTCAAATGTTGATCTCTCACGAATCACAAGAGCCCTACGATATACAATGACATCGAATGGTAGAACAAACATTCACCTAACGAATTTAAACAGTGTTTTGAGATTCGTGAGAAATCGACATTTAAATTCATTGTCTGGAAATTGGCCTTTAGGCCCTAATCATGAAATCCTCGAGAATCCTCAACTTACCAGCACAAATCGAAGTCTTTTGTCATTTTCATTTGAAAAACATGCTTCACTTATTGATTGAAAGCACATAACAAATGAAAAATGGTTAATAAGTTGAAAATAAAAAATAAATTAAGTATGCTTAAATACTATTAGGTGAGCAACTGTTCTCGCTGTTTGCAGTAGATGGCTCTAGTAGTAAGCTGATCGATTTTGACATATCCAAAACGCCAACCAAGGTTAGACATATGGCAAACAAACCACTTTGACACATTAGTGATTTTTTTGCATTCTATACTTCTGGTTGTGCGAAAATGTCTCATTTAAAGCCAAACAATAGCCATTTGCCGGAAGTGTTTAAAGAAAATGGCAGCAATGAAAACAACAAAGGAATGCGAAAAACTCTGAACTGAATAAAATTCAAACTTGAGAAAATATAACCTTCCAAAAAGAAAGGAGAATACGTAGCATAGTTATGGAAGGTTTAGACACTATGAGCGAAAATTAAGCATCGAATGGTTGAAAGGTTTAAACAACTTTTAAGGAGTCTTCGATACCGTTCTAAGAATTAGAGCAAAATAGCGTTTCAAGACATAAGTATTCTACAAATGATTAACGACTCTAGTACTTTAACAAAATTTAGATAACGCGGCCGTACAGTAGTGGACTGAAATCTTATGCATGGCCGATAAAAAGAGGGATACTTCCGCTTTGTTGACACGAAATTATTGAAATGGATCCTCCATTCGAGGATCGATTAAACATTTTCTCCGGTCGCAGCTGAGGGACATTGTGAGTGTTGCGTCTTCAATATAACGTTTAACTTCAGCTGGTACATCGCAGCGGATGGATATTCATGAAGAAAATTAATATATTTTTATAGGATCGGAAGTACTAGCTTTCAGTGATTCACCCTTAATAACGTGACTCATACCAACGTACCGTCAAATATTCTATCAAACTAACATACACGCTCAACACTCCCTCTCTTTCTTTTCGTGTTACTATCCCTTTTCACACGGAAAAGTTACTCAATTTTCATAAAAAGTGGATCTACTCAATTTTTACGAAATTGAGTAACTTTCCGTGTGAAAAAAGGAACAGTAATACGAAGAAAGAGAATAGCGTGTACATTCAACACAAAAACAAAGATACTAGTACCGAAAGCTACCGAAAAGCGCAAGAGTGTATCTGCAAGGTGCAGGCTGCAAGATGTACTTCGGACCTACGGGTTGTTCAACAGTGAACCAACTTAAAATCACTCGGGCTTTACCGTTTTCCGTTGCCGTTATCATTTTGTTTGGGCCATTAACCAGCCTCACGTGAATTGGTAAATTTCGTGGATGCTGAGCTTGACGAAATTAAAGCTGCAGTGAGGATAGCAGATAAAAAGTCCCTTCTCGTCAAGTTCAAGTCTGAGCGATCGAGTTGCACGCGCTGACCGCCAACGCAGACGAACTGATTAAGCCTGTCCACGTTAAAATTTGGACACTTTTCTTTCAGTGTAGATTTTGAATTATTTAACGGATCGCTGAAATGTTTCACTTATATGACAGCTGAAACCCTCCACTTTATTTCGTGGTACAAGATTTTAACATTCTTGTAACATTCATTCAGATGGCATCGTATCAAGTGGAAGTGCGCAAACGCATCTTGTACGAACGAATGGCAACAAAATCCGAATTTATTGGTACGTAATCTTGCCAAGAAACTAAGACTACCAAAAAGTAACGTGTTTTGTGTTTGCAAATCTTTTGACCAGCGCTTGACTGTGGATCAGATGGTTGGAAGTGGAACATATAAAAAAGTATGCTCCCGACAAATGGACAAGAAAGTGGTGATGTGATGTGATAGGAAGCCAGCACCAGTGCAGGACTTGACATGGCGTAGAGTTCCTTCCAATGCACACTGGGCCAGAATGAAAAATTAGCAGGAATAAATTATTTTCACTATGAAGATGCAATCTTAGAACAAAACTGTCTTCGGCAAAGTTGCAGCTTATAATTAGGGCTTTAATTTGACATCAATTTCAGTTAGGGTGGCCCTTGAATATATTGAAATAGAAATTCTATCTTTCACATTTCTTGACATAAAGCAGTACAATGTTCAACAAAGTTGTTCTTTATTAAATTTAAAGCAACTTTGCTCCAGAAACCATAGTCGTAGGTCTTTTGTGTCATTAGTTATGATCATTTTTACGCTTAAGAGTAGGGTGGCCCTGAAAAAATTAGTATTTTTCGCCTAACTTTTTCATTTCAAGTTTTATGACATTAGTGTCTTAAAAAAACATTTAGAACTTGTTTAAATACACACTTTGATGAAGAAAAAACGTAATTTCATACATCCGTTCAAAAGATATCGTGATTTTAGTCCAAAAATTACGATTTTTTCAAATTACATTATTTTTTAAAGGGGGAAAAACGGGGATGCAAATACGATTGCATATGAATGACAAAGCTAAGAGGTCTCTTTTGTTTATAAATACTCAGGTGAATTTGGAAGAATTTGAGGTTAAATGGTACCATGAATGTATGTCCTTTTTAGAATAAAATTCTTGATTTTTTCTTAAATGTTGATGGCAATGACGAATAAATCACCATATTTCAATAAAAAACTAATATTTGCATTATTTTCAGTTTAAATTCATGAATATGCTAATAGTAATTCAGTTTGCCAAGGGTAAACATATGCAATGATTATTAAAATACCAATCATGAAAATTAATTTGAGGAACGAAGAAGAAAATATTGAGGAAGAAATTATTTTGACCATGAAAACATAATTTTAGCAACACACTGTCTTTGCTTAAGAAGCTTTATTTTGATAAAAAATGTAGCTGAAGTCGTCATTAAATAGACAGAGATTTTAAAGATGTCTTTCGTAATCTATCAGTAATATATCAGCTAGCTAGACGTGAATAAAATAGCAGCTTTCTTCACTTTTAAATGGCGCACTATACTTTCGTACAATTTATAATTGTGGTACGTTTTTGGCATGTATGTTAATAATACAAATGAACGCATTGCAAATATTATTTTTTATCTTTCAAAAATGTTCAAGTAAAAAGAAAACCAAAAGTTGTATAGTTTTAAGTTTTTTTTGTACAATTTAGAGTATAAAATAAATGTGTTATGTAAACCATACTTAACCACCTTAATCGCCCATCTTCCTATCCGTTAAATTGTTATCCCTATTAACCTCGAGACGGCGAGTAATCGGCTCTATCCTCCTAACTTTAGTTTTAAGATACCTGATGTATACAAATATGAAAACTTGGCTCTGTAAAGTTGATTCGATTGAGCCTGTTCAAATAAATGATAAATAAAAAATATATAAGTTTTTTTTATTGAAATATGGTGATTTATTCGTCATTGCCATCAACATTTAAGAAAAAAATCAAGAATTTTATTCTAAAAAGGACATACATTCATGGTACCATTTAACCTCAAATTCTTCCAAATT